>JAWWEW010000073.1:2573446-2595352 GCA_035583185.1 Anabacerthia variegaticeps
GGGTGGTGGGCACTGAGCAGGCTCCCCAGGGCAGTGGGCACAGCCCCAAGGCTGCCAGAGCTCCAGGAGGGTTTGGGCAACTCTCTCAGGCACAGGGTGGGATTTTGGGGCTGTTCTCTGCGACCTTCACTGCTCAGCAAGGAGAGAATTCATCCGGATGTGAATGGGAACTGATTTTTCCCTCCTTCCACTCCCATTTCCATTAGGGATGGCAGCAGACTCAGCCTTCGCATCTACATGACACAAGCGGCTGATCTGCGAACGCGCTCTCCATGGCAAGTAATAAACCAGATTGCTATTTGATTATAGCAGACTTATCAGGAAAAATAGACTATGAAGATTAGGGTAATGATCATTAAGGCTGTGTGCATCCTGTCCTTCTCCCGGGGTGGATTTGTGGGAGCACAAGGCTGGTGAAAAGCTATCCCACATTAAAAAAATGATAATACCTTTAAATAATCCCACGTGCTTTCAGAAGAAGGGTAATAGAATTGAAAAGATGTTGTTAATCACCATTACAGTTATTAGTGCCATTTAGAAAAGCGATGGAAGGGTTGGAATAAGGACAGGAAGTAGCAGTGGAAGTCTCGCACGGAGGTTTTTTCCATTGCTCTGGGAGCTCCAGCTCTGCTCTCACCAGCTGCTCCACTCTCCCAGGAAGCGGCTGCGTCTCAGGGCTTGGAAGTGATCCTTGTGCATGGTTTGCAAATCTATTTATAAAGCGCTGTGGGATCCTTTAGGATGAAAGGAGCTATTCTAGCTTGGAGTTATTCCCCAAAAAATGTAACCACAGATTTTCTCCACGTCACCCTCTCAAAAGTAAGTCTGAGCAATGGCATTTTTATGAGACCCTCTCATCCCAACCCTGGAAGAGAGGAATTTTCCTCACCGGCAATATCAGCCCCTTGCCAGGGGTATTTACCACTGGCACCACCCTTCTGCGGCCGCAGGAGATGGAGCAATGCCCCTTGGCACATGGTGGGAAGAGGCAGCAGCTCCAGGGCTGGGCTCGCCGTCGGCAGATTAGCACCCGGAGGGGCCCGGCGTTACTCGCATACCCGAGCGGGACGGCTCCCCAAACCCTTCCCGCTGCACATACTCGAGCTGACACACAGAGCCCATAATTGCAGGACACGTCAGGAAACACTGGCCAGGATTAAATCTGTCTGGCTGATGGGGATGAGGATTTTCCTCCCTCTTTCCTGGGGGAGGGGACACTCGCTGGACTCAGCAAGACCTAAGGGACAAACCATCCTATCCTGGGTGCATCCTACCTGTGTCCACCTCAGGCAGTGTACCCCCACATCAGGGAGCATTTAGCACAAGGAAAGGGAACACTGAAAGCACAAAAAGACCCCCAGCACTGACCCGTTACTCTGCTTTTCTCAACAGGGTGATTTTTCCACCTGGAAACTGGATCCTGATTCATTGCCCACAAGATGATGTCAAATGTACTTCCCTAACTCACAGTCACACAAACCACTACTCAGAAATACAGAAATATACCCAAAATAATCTGCTTTGGAAGGGATGGAGTCCAGCTGACAAGCAAAACCCCAGATCCCACAGCAGGGATAAGCTAAGGCACACCTGAGCAGCCAAGCAGCCCCGTGGCCTCAGAACAAGGGGTGATCAGCATCTCATGGCCAGCCCTCACATCCCTTTGTCCTGAGTGCAGGTTTATTTTATGTATTTCATAAAAAGAAAAATCCACAGCAATGCCACTGCAGAGAGGGGATGAGATTTCAGCTCAGGAATCAAAGAGACTCAAATATTTTGAATAAAAACGTGTCCCTTGTGCACCAGGCATCCTGTTGGAGAGGCAGCCAGTGCTCCACGTGTCCTGGGTCCCCCCACTGCCACCGTGGTCCCTGGGGGTCTCCAGCCAAGTGTGTTTTGTGGGATGGAGCTGTCGATTCCCTGCAGGGCACCTCGATGACAGGAGGGGGTGGCAGGTCCTGTCTCCTGCATCCCCAGCACTCATCACCACGTGGGATTTCACGGGCAGCTCTGGAGCAGAGAGGGGTTGCCCAGAGGCTTTTCTCTTGAGTGCAAAATAACTCAGATGGATTTGAAGGGACTCAGCTCCTTGGCAGCAAGAGGTGGCATTGGACTGGATCAGGCTTCTGAGGGCAGAAGGGACCATGTGCTCCTGCAGAGCACAGACCCCTCAGAGGGGCCCAGGCAGAGATAATGGTGATCTGAAAAGGTTGTCATAGCCCAGCACAAGGAAATAAGCTAAACCAGAGCCAGAGACTCACAGACAGTCCCAGCCCATCAGCCAAGGGTGGGTGAGCCACAGGAGGAAACACTGCAGGGTCACACAGAGACTTGGCAATACCTCGGAGGTACAGTAGGAAGGGTGAAAAACGGGGCATAAAGTGGCAAAGGAGCCCCCAGGGGTTACAGGCACCAGGCTGGGGCAAAAGGACTTGCTTTTAAAGCCAGTACCCTGAGACACACTGCCCCTGGACAGCAGCTCATCCCATGCTGCAAGACCCCAGAGCAGGACATGGGAGGGGGATTTCACAGCAGCCCCAGCTGAACCCACCCTGGCAGTGCCCCCAGGAGCCCCAGATATGCCTCCTCTCTGTGCCACCTCCCAGAGCACTTATATCTGCTGGCATCCACATATAGCCCAAATCCCTGCTGCTCTGCCAGCAGAGAGGAGGCATTTGTGTGACAAGATTATGGAGATTAGCTCCCTTAGCATAAGCAGCTCCTGGGCTGGCCCTAATCCAGAGGGACATATGCAGCCCATGCTCTGCTGCCTCCCTGGCTGTCCTGCAGGACCCAAGGGAGCTGGAGGAGATGATTTTCACCAGTGTCTCTGTGTCAGGGTGGGCACCGTGTGCCAGCAGGGACACCATAAATCCTCCCAGCTCAGCCCTTGCTAACAGGATGGCCACACTAGGATGGCTCTGTCTGCTCCCTCCAAGCAATCACTGGGCTGAGAGGCAGCTGACACAAGCACAGGGTCCTCAGGGCAGTTTCCCCTCTGTATTTTTTCGACACAGCCTTTCCAGGTGTTCTGTACAGCACACAGAGGCAGTGCCAGTGAGTTATATCCTAAAAACACCCACATGCATGGCAGTGACTGCTCTCTGCAGGTCTCCAGGCAAACCTGGGCAGTGACACATCCCAAATGGAACAGCTTTACACATCCCACTGCTTGACTTTCACCCACAGAAGGCTTGTTGTTGGGAGCCCAACTTAGCCATGGCTTTAAAGCTCATCTTGGTCCACCCCCTGCCATGGGCAGGGACACCTTCCACTAGCCCAGGTTGCTCCAAGCCCTGTCCAACCTGGCCTTGGACACTTCCAGGGATGGGACAGCCACAGCTTCTCTGGGCACCCTGTGCCTACCCATCCTCAGAGGAAGGAATTTCTTCCTAATATCCCATCTAAACCTTCTCTCTTCCAGTTTAAATCCATTTCCACTCATCCCATCACTGATGTCTTGGTGTATGGCACAGTGTGACCCAAGAGCTGCTCAGGCTGAGGGTCAGCACTGCTGTGAAGAGCCACAACTGGGGCACAGGGTCAGGGTCAGGGGCTGGGGGGCCATACAAGGCAGGGCAGTGACACCCCCAGAGCCTCCCACCCCAGGGGCACAGCCCTCCCCACCCCTCACATGTGCCCACAGGGCTTTACTGGGGCTTCTGAGTGTGGTGGAAAAACACTCGGGCCAGGGAGCAGGAGGCTAAAAGTGGCCGGGGTCAGGGCGAGCAGCTGGCGGGGCCGTGCCGGGAGCGCCGTGCCCCGAACCCGCCGCATCCTCCCCGACGTGCTCAACCCGACAACACGGATTGCATTGCACCAGCCTGCCACCTGGCATGTGCAGGCAGCCAGAAATAAAACTGTTTGTGTAGCAACTGCGAACACAGCAACGGCACCTAGGTGAGATGTGCCTCTCTTTTTTTTGGTTTTGGGGGTGTTTTTTGGGGGGGGGGGTTTGTTCTTTTTTGGTTGGGGTTTTTGGGAGGTCAGAAATATTTCTTTATTTTGTAGGGAGAGATCTGTTTACAATTAAAAGGGGTTTTTGTTTGGGATGTGAGCTCCCCAGGATGCAAATGGCAGCAGGATGTTTCCATGCAGATCTGGGACTCCTTGGCACCAGCAATATCTTTGTTGCCCTTTCATGTACCACAGGCTTTTGGCTGCATGGAGAAATGCTGGATACAACACAACATGGAGATAGCAGGATGCAGGTACAGGTTTGAACCAGGTGTGTCCCAATATTCAGAGCACATCACCTACACTGCTCAATTCCAGCCCCTTTCCAGCTCTTATCCCACCTTATGGACAAGGAAAGGGAGTTAGAAATGACTGGGGGTTCTTCACATGGACTCAGACTCAGGATCCATCACTGTGCCAACACATCCCTGCAGTGGCAGGATCCAGGTGGATGGAGAAAACTCCAGGGCTGGAAGACAGAAAATAATGTGTCCCAACCAGTTATATACAAAATAAGAATAGAGGAAAGCACAAGGTCACCCCTCGTGGCTGTGACAGAGCAGGGACAAACCTCCCACCTGCCACGCCTGCCATCCCTGCTGCTGGCAGTGCTTAATCCCTCAGCAGTGCCACGTAGGAAGAACTCTGCAAATGCCACCAGGGAGGAGAGAGATGTGGAAAGGATGGGGGGAACATGCCTGAAATGGGGCCCACCCAAAGCTGCATTTGTTGTGGCCCTTTGGGAAGGGAAAACATCTTTCTGTAACGCTGCCCGTTCATGGAAAGGGCCATGGAATGAGACCAGAACCTGAGAAAGCAGCTCCTAAAGGCCAACTTTCCACTGTGTGTGACTGAGCCCAACGGTGTGGATGATGCACAGAGCTCTGGGTTTAGTTTAATAGGAAAATAAAAAGTCATCAAAGAGTATTTATAAAGGCCTGTGTCATTCTTGTGCATTTCCCATCACATGGGGATGTGTCAAAGGATCACACTTAGTCCTGCAAGTGCTGAAGAGTGGCCTGGAAATAGTTATAGCAAAGCATGTGATCCACTAGACCAGGGAAAAGAAGAAGAAAATGCAGCTTGGAGGTCCTGGCTTTCTCTTACCCCCCCTGCCACCTTATTGCTTCTCCTAAAAGCCCCACCAGTGCCCCAGGAGGGAGAAATCAGATGATGAGGGAGGTAAAATGCTGCAGCCAGTGTGTGTCACTGAGCCCGCCGTGACAGCTCAGCTCCACGCAACTGGCCCTGCTAAAACATCCTGAATCAGCACCAGCTGCCTGGAAAATGAAAGCTGGGCTGTTTGCTCCCCTCTTGCACCTCCCAAAATAACCAGCAGCTTCCCTATGCTCACCCCCCCCCCCACAAACCTTCCCCAGCCATCAGTGACCAGCGGGAGCCATGGCCATGTCCACCCTCATGCTCTCTGTGCCCCTGCAAGTGACCAGATTAAAGGGGCTTTTTTGAAGATTAGCAGGGTATAAATGTCTGGAAAATGTTGGAAAACACAGCTGTCCCCTCCCAGTGCCCGGGGTCCTGTGTGGGGGTGCTGTGAGACACCTCCAGCAAAGAGGCAAAACCATCCTAAACCGCCCCCATTGTTTCCACATTTATCTCCATCTAAAGAAGTGGAGCATAAAAGGGTGGGCAGCACGTTTCTTGAGGCACCTTCAGAAGGCCAAGGAGCTGCAGGAGCCCCAGGAGTGCCCATCACCAGGTCCTTTCTGTCCCAGATCAGACAAGGGCCAGCGGCACCAAGGCCAAACCATGCCAAAGGCTGAGCTCTGCACAGGAAAACAGCAGTGAAGGGAATTGTGCAGGGGATATCCAGGGGATCTACAGCTCGTGTCTCAGAGACTCAGCCTCAGACAAAAAAGAACTGATCCCTCCCTGCTTGCCTGCACCCATTTATTCTGTGCTCGTGGCTTTGAGAGCAGAGATCTGGTGTAAATGACTCGCACCTTTCCTGTTTGATGACTTTACAGCTGGCTGCGCTCACCTCAAAGATAATTTCATTTATGCCATCCATCATTAACACCTGCTGGGGAGACTGGCAGCTCCTGGTGGTGACGTTGCTGGTGCTGCTGTCACCCAGGGCTGTGGCACTGGCAGGACAGGGCACGGGCACACACATGGGCTGGGGGATATCTCTGCTCTCACAGCCCTGGGCAGCACAAGGATGAGGACCTTGGGCATTGTTGGTCAGACCTGTGACAGAGAAAAAATCCTCCTTTTGTCCTGCCCTTCTCATCCTTCACCCACGTCAGAACGAGCTCTGAGGCTCCTGTTGAGCGTGGCAGGGTGAAAAGAAATTTTCCCAATTCTTTTTCCTGCCCTACAAGATCTCCCTCCACGTGGCCGTCCACCAGGCAGCCCTTGAAGGCCACCAGATGAACTCCACTCTCCCAGCAAGTTCTTGGTTAGGATATCTTGCATTTCCATGTCCACAGCAGCCAAAAAACTACCCAGGGCAAGGCCTGGCTGTATTATTTCTCATTTGGAGATCCCCTTGCTCACAGCCCCACATCCTGTGTGTTCTCACAATGCAATCAAACCTGTGAAGAAATTCATATTAAATCCAACCTGGTTTATGTCACTGGTCTGTACAACAGCCTCCAACAGTGCATTCTGTGGGCTAATCAGCCATGTGGTTTATAGCTTTCAATCCCTTCTCAGCTATGCTTAATTACACTTAATTATAGTAATCATGGTCTCTGCCTCCCTACCTACAGCCCACTTGCCCAGGAAAACAATGCTCTCCAATAGCCCTCTCTGCTTGTAAAGCCAAATTCCAGAGCTCCCCAGCTAGCGGGAGGAATGGAATGCAAAGCCTTCCATGGCTCTCCTCAGCTTTGGAAAGCTCCTCTCAGCCCTTCAGAATGGGCAGACTTAATTTGGGCAACTATCCCATCCAGCCAGACAAAAGAAAGGAGCTGGAGCACACTTGAGGAACAATTATTTGAATCCCCCTTGCAGGAGTCGAGGGGAAAGCTGTGGAGTGCTCCTGCCAACAATCCCATCTCCCTGCAATTCCTGAGATCCCAAACCCTCCTTATAAGTTCAGTGCTCAAGAGATGCCTGAGAGCACAGCTGGCTGCATCTGCACCCACCCTGCACATCCATCACGCCTCTGTAAACACTGGGCACGGAGCAATGGCACCACAGGAGAACATCTAGTGCGTGTCACATGTGCTTTGTGCAGAGATTTCACGTTCAAAATTCAAGGGGAGGGAGCAAGGCATTTCTGAGCATCTGTGCATGTGGCTGTCCTAATGTTTGCAAAGCCCATTAGGCTAATTTGACAAGAGGAAAGAAAACAAACCCAAAGCTGCCTACCACTCACTCATCGCCTGTGCCACAAAGAACTGAGTTTATAAAAAGGATTAGATGAATCATACCAAGACTAGCACTACTAGTTTGCTTGCTGATGCTTAAAGAAAACTGAATTATGGTCAAAACTCGACTCTTTGGGTTCACACAGCCTCGAGCCACACACTAACCCACACCAAGGTGTCCTCTGGCAGGGAGAGCACAGCAACATTCTGCCCATGGGGAGTCCAGGCACCACCAGTCATTTATAACACCAGTTACTAGAAAACACATGCAAAGTTTTCAGTCTGCAAATTTTGAGGCCCTTTGGAATGGTCCTGAGAACTCTTATCTTCAGAAAAACCAGGTCCCTTTGGAACATATAAAGTAGAAGACCCAAATGTGAAGGTCCCAAACAAGACACCACTGAAGAGTCTTGGCATAAAGGTACAAACCAGGTAAGCAGCTTTAAAAAAAGCCTTCAGCCCATGTGTTTAAAGTGTCAGTAGGCAAAAATCAAATGGGGCAAATTTGTGCTATGCAACAACTCACTGGCTGAACTGATGGAGCTGCTTTTTAAAGCACTTTGTGCAAAATTCACCTGGAATGGCATCAGCCCCTCAGCAGGCAGAAGTTAAACACAGTGACACACAGGAATATTACTAAATGCAAGTCAATCTCTTCTTCTGCCTGTCAAAAGGATACAAGAGTCTCCTGATTAATTTTTCTGTCAGGAAATCACATTAATTAACCATAGAGCCACAGAATGGTTTGGGTTGGAAAGGATCCTAAGGAGCATGCAGTGCCACCCCCTGCCATGGGCAGGGACACTTTCCACTAGCCCAGGTTGCTCCAAGCCCTGTCCAACCTGACCTTGGACACTTCCAGGGCTGGGGCAGCCACAGCTTCTCTGCCCAACCTGTGCCAGGGCCTGCCCACCCTCCCAGGGGGGAATTCCTTCCCAATATCCAATCTAACTCTGCCCTCTTTCAGTTTGAAGCCATTCCCCCTTGTCCTGTCACTATAATAATAGTTGGAACACACAGGCCAAATTCCAGCCTTCTGCCCCACGCTCTGAACCTTTGTGCTGGATGTTTTTATATCAACATCCCTCAGCACAATTTAGCCAGGCAGAAAGATGTGAGCACAGCTTTGGGATCACATTCCCAGCTCCTTAGCTGGCACCAAGCAGTGTTTCCCCTCACAGTGCACTGTGCAGCTCAGACAGCAGAATTTGTGATACAATACCTTATCATGTTACATCAACAAGCATTACAGCATGGGAGATAAGCTTATTTTTTTAAACTGAGATGCTGTGCCTGAGAAAATGCCAGTCAGTCATGCAAAACCCTCCCACTGACTGTCCCATGGACTCAGCAGCAAGGGCAGACTGAATACAGAGCTACATATATACATATATATATATATACATACCATAAACAAAGACATCAAAATGTCTGCATACATACATATATATTTACTATTTTCAGGTTGCAAAACTTTTCAAAAATCAAATGTTTTCCATTCACCCACCCACATTAAAACAAGGGGAAAAAACTATCACTTGGTGCTGCCTTCAAACTCTGTGTGTAACACACATCATTTAATCACACAGGTCGTAGCTACAGACCTTTTATTGCAGCATGATTTCATCTTCAAACCATCCCAACATCCACTTGTGTACAGTAGGTTACCCATTTATAGGTTTCTAATAAAAGCAAATCTTCCCTAAGTGGCTATTACTGGATTTCTCCTTTCAGCCTGGGGATAAGCAGGATTCTGGGCTTTAAAAAGATCTCCAGTGGGCTGAATAAGAAAGTGACAACTAAAGAATGTCATGGCAATCCCGTGGTGTGTTCTAATTACAGCACTGTTAACGAGAGGAACATTTGTCAGAGCAGAGCATTCATCACGTTTAGCACAGACACACTGAAACCAGCTACTCACAGAGTGACAATTTTCTCTCCTCTCTAGTCAGATGCCACAGGAGGTGGTGTCTGGCAGCACAAGGTAAGTTCCACCAGCTGGAAACAATTAATACTTCTTTTTTTTTTTCTGTTTTTAATCAAGGACTTTTAGGAATTTGCACACTCTCTTGCTAAAGAAAATTATGTATTTATTTTCTTTTAAAAATGACCCGAAATACAACTTTAGGAAATCTCTGCTCGTTACATTTAGATACACAGTTTGAGACCAACTTATTTCCAAAACGTTCCTTCCCAGCGAGTTATATTCACATGCACCTTCAATGTTTTCCACATTCCCCACCATATTACACCTCATCACAATATTTAGAATAAAAAGGCTAACCTGGAAATGCTGTAGACTCTGACATTTAGTATGAACATCTGCAATGTGTAAGAAGCCCTGGGTAGGAGTTTGATTGCAGCGAGACAGATGTTGGCTGGTAAAATCCTAAGGCACACGGGGGCTTTGAGCAACACAAACTGCCTGACCCAGTGAGCCCCTCTGCAAGATTTATTTGGATTAAAGTCACTGCTCCCTGCGAGTCCAGGGCAATGCTCACCTACCCAGGGCTGCTCTGAGGACACACAGATTTCACATGGTACACTGGGAGTTACAGACCTGGAAGGTACCAGTGGCATTTCAGAACATCAAGGCTCTTATGGGATGTAGGAAGTGTATACATTTCCCAAAAGCTCTGTTAAATTAATACAAAAATATTAATCAGGTGGTGTTTGTGACCTTCTGGCTCTCCCTGGCAGGAGGGAAGACCTGGGGGGGATCAGGCTCTGCTTCCAGGGAACAGGCACAGGAGGAGAGGGAACAGCTCTGGACATCTTGGACATCAGGAGGAATTTCCTCATGGAAAGGGTGGTCAGGCCTTGGAAGGGGCTGCCCAGGGAGGTTTGGAGTGCCCAGCCCTGGAGGTGCCCAAGGAATGGACGTGGCACTCGGGGGTGGGGGACAAGGTGGGCATTGGGCACAGGGTGGGCTCAACCTTGGAGGTCTTTTCCAACCTCAGTGATTCTGTGAAGCACCGAGTATAAAAACACAACATCCAATTCCCAAAGCTGCCAGAGAGCCACAGCTCTGAGCACTCAACACATGCAAAAGCCCCAGGTTATTTCATTAAAGTCTCTGAGCCCAGTTTGTTTTGAATCTCAGCTGGGTGCTGCACACCAGCTCCACAGATCTTTCCATATTATTTTGGCTCTCCACTTCCACAACAGCATTAAACTTCAGCAGGCAGGGGATTTGTATCAATCATTTCAGCAGAGATCTCTGGGTGCAGCATCAGCCTTTTGCTTGTGTGCCTGGGATTAGCAAGACATTGCTGAGATCATCATGTATAGGTTTCACAGCCAGAACAGCTATTAGTATTAAACAAGAAAAAAACCAAGAGGAGCTGCAGCCTGCAGTGAACAACCCTTTAAAAAGGATCCTGGGTTTGTTTCAGAGGTAGTTTTAAAGAGGATGATCATTGCAAAGAACCTCAACTGATAAATTGCTGCTTAAAAATTTCCAGCTGTGTCAAATCCTAACAGGTAAAAAAGATTGTATGCAACACACTCAACTCTTTCACAAAAGTCACATTAAATCTTTCCAATTAGTCTGCTGTGAATTTTAAGCCCCTGGACAACTAGGATTGCCATTCAAGCTGGCTGGAAGGATAAAAACCACTAGTGAGGAGTGTCTGCTGCAGGCAGATCTCTAGAATGGGGTCACTGCTGTCAAACAAACCCCACATTGAGCAGCTGCTGCTACTGAGAGAAAGCCCTCAAGGAACCAAACCCAGGGTAGGTGTTCCACAGAAGAATTCCTTGCTGTCCCACTGAATTCCAGTAAAAATTCCAATGAAAACAGGCCTCTCCCTGCCACATGGACACACAGGTACTATCTGGGCCCCAGTGCATCTGTCAGATGTGATGCTCATGCCCTGTCCTTCAGTTATATACAAATATTGCTAAGCCAAACAGCTAAAACTGCAGACAACAAACAGTGTGTTATTTACACCACAGAGGCTCACAGGGCACTAAAACATTGTAAGGAACATCTGAAAACAAATGTGGGTGACTTTTAGAAATGCAACGCCTCTTTTGCTGTAAACTCAAGCAGTTTGAATGTTTTGTGCTAACTTCCAAGGAGAACATGACTGAAATTCCAGGGCTGGCAGACCAACAAACTTGCAAGGCAAAGTTACCACAGAAACAATAGTTGTTCTCTTAATCTATTTAGACAAGTTTAATTTTAGACTACTTTGAACACTCTTAGCAGTATCACAACTGATGAAAATGATGGACACTGGTGATTTTAGACCTCACTAATGTTCAGCTCTCCAAAAAAACAAGAGTGACTTTGAGGTTTGACCATATCTGGTGAACACAGACACTGTGACCATGACCACCCTTGATAAATGACAGTCCAGTGACACAGCCCATGGTCCAACCCTGCCCTCATGGCTGTGGGCAACTCCTGCACCAGGTCACAGGGATCTCAACAAGTCCAGTGTTTGCAGGGACAGTTCCTCACCTCTCTCCCAGAGAGGAGATGTACTACCTCACCTAGAGGGCTCTCCCACTTTGGGAATACTGTGTCACACAATTCAGTGAAAGCAAATGCTGTATAAAGAAAGTGGGGATTAGTAACTGGAAACAAGACCTCAATATTCCCAGCTATGCTCCCTGGGTTAGAAAGAAGTCCTTTCCAATAGAGTATCTGCTGAGGCTGCTTCCTTTTCCTTCTCCCCTGAATAGACATGAGCCCCAAATTACCAAGACACTTAACCATGTGCTTGTTTTTTTTAAACATAGTAGTCCCAAGTAAGTAAGATCCAGTCTTAAACAAACACAACCCCTAACAGGCACCTTGTGCACTCAGGGCATGCTGAACACATTTTCTAGATAAAGAGCCATGTTTTTCCCAGCTAATTACTTTATCTGCAGCTTTACAGCACCAGCCTTAAGCAAGATTACTGTGTGTGCACCAGAGCTGCCACATTAGAAGTTACCTCAGAGTCCCTTCTTCCCAGGAGAAATATTCTGCATGTGGTATTTCACAGACAAAATGAAATTTTGTTTTAGAAACAAATTTTTTTGGTTTTTTTTGGTTTAGAACCAGGACACTGCAGTGTGTTCCTAAGAGACCTGCCTGTAGAGCCCCCAGCACACCAACACTGCTCCTTCTGCCAGGCCCCATCACCACCATCACTTTATGGTCTCCATATAAAGTGGTTTTCCAGCATCTTTCCTACCAAGCTATTGCTCCTGAAAGATTCATTTCTCCTCACTCACCAGGTGTATTTTGTGAAAAGTAAAGGGCAGAGAAGGAAGAAGATTTCTGGCTCCTGAAAATGTGCCAAATCTATTAGAGATTCTACTTAAATCGATGGTGTCCTCTGCCACTTCCCAAAAAAATCCCCTTCCCTGGTTCTCCATTCAAATAAAACTTCACTCAGCCAAGCAAAATAAAAAATACCAGCCATGTGTTACTATGAAGTGACCCATGAACATGCCATACACACTGGTAGCTGCACAGATAAAAGCCAGACTGTTATTTTAATGTTATTACTAAGCTTATTGAACTGACACTTGTAAAACAAAACAAGTCAGAAAAGCTGCATACAAGAGAATCCCAATTTAAACTCCGGGGAACCTCAGTTTTAAAGCCCTGGGAAGTTTGGAGCTGTGGCTCTGTCTTTTAGCCTTTTTCCACAGCCTCCACCCAGCAATTCCCCAGTGCTTAATTAACCAGAGAGAGGACAGAATGCAGCCCCATCTCCCCAGAGGGAGGGTCTCCTCCTGAACATGTGCTCACCTTATCTTAAAAATCACCCTGGTAACTCCTGTGTCTGCACACTCAGAGTCTCCTTGCTTTAACATTCAAAACCTCCTACAGAGAAAGTCATTAAATTTAAAGACTTCTGCTCATAAAAGCTCTGAATTGTATTTAAAATTGTGTTCAAACACCTGGCAAGGGATCAGATGATTTTGGAAATGGACTCGGGCCACGAGGCTGCAAGAATCAACAACCCCAACAAGTTGTGCTGTTGTCATGACAGGTCACACCACCTTGCCATGTTCCTGGAAGATAAAGGAAGAAGAAATACAAGCTCATGGATTTCAAGAATGAGAAAATGTAGGTACCCAAAGGCCTGAAGGAATATAATCAGAAATAAAGCAACTCTTCCCATAACATTTTCATTTGGGTCCACCAGTTCTTGCAGCTTAACAGTCTTTCCTGGTTACGTTTTCACAGATTTTGGTTAAGTTTCAGAGCACACTTCGAATTATTAGATGTGTATTTCTCCCTCCCTCATTTTCTTGGCCTTAAAAAGTTTTACTTGTCTGACAGGAGTGGCATGTTTGCATTTTATTAAAAGAGCTTCATGTAATTTAATGGAATTCACTCTACACAAAAAAGTAATTTTTTTAAATTACCAAAATCTCAAACTTCTATATAAACCAGCTCTTAAAGCTCAACATTTTAGTTTTAGGAACAACACAGGGAACACAAAGACACACATCTGGCAGAACTGATGACTGCAATTTGAGCTCCAAAGAAACATAATTATTAGCCCTGAACAAACTGGCTCACACTTGTGATGGACCAGGCCTGATCTGGAATTCCTGTGATGGACCAGGCCTGATCTCAAATTCCCCTACAAGCTTTCCACAGACTTTTATGGGAAACAGCAAGTGTTACAGAAATTCATTGTTTTATTTAGCTACATCCTGTGTTTTGTGGCATCTCTATGCTCCTTTGAAATTTTATCATCTAAGTATTTTCCTTTCTGACAACAAATTCCTTTTTTGGCATCTACATCCCATGGCATTTTTTAAAATCTCAGGATAGATAAGGGAAAAGCAGTGCAGAGAAATAAAAGTCTTCAAACTTGAGCAATTTGCAAGTTCCTAATGCATTATGTTAATGCACTTGTGCTTTTGACAAGGGATGTAAAAAACTTTCCCCAGAAGAAAAAGAGTTCAGTTGGAGATAACTAAAAATATGTTTTAAATCAAGTTCCCTTTCTGTCTGAAACAAAAGAATCTGTAAAACCATGATAAGAAATAGTCTGATTTCTAAAACAACATTTTTAAACAGCACATCTGCCACACTGTCCTCGTACCCACCAGCTGAGCTGACCTTCCCAGTAATGGAATACCCACCACAGTGTGAGTGAAGCAACTGGATAAAAGTTAGCCCTTAAATGTGAACATTTTGACTGATCTTTCAGTATTCAAGATTTAGCCTCTAATAAAAAGTAACTCCATTAAAAACCTCTGCATTTAATTTCCTTACACATCGTGAACAGGCAGTTAAAAGACAAGGGATGTACTGTGGAAATCCACCATTCCCCACTAGCTGACCAGTTTGGGGAGCACAGAACACAGAGCAATATTGCTACCAGGGTCAGATCCCAAATTAGCCCTCAGCTTGCTGGCTCCTCCAACCACAGGAGGCAGCTTGGAACCCATCCCTTGGGAAGAACTTGTATAGCTAGAAATCCTTCTGCTGGTGCTTTTATCCGAAGGGGGTGGTTTGGGCGTTCGTTTACAAATCCAAGGGTGCCTTAGGGCTTGGCTGGGAGTCATGCGTGTGGCAGGATCCCAGCTGAGGCATTCCTTCAGGAAGTCTATAAACAGGGGGTCATCACAGCCCTTCAGTGCTGTCACCCAGTCCTTGTTCCCTGGAGCTCCCCGAATTTTCCCCCGGCGCGAGCGGGTCCCATTAAGGGTCACTTTGCCGTCCGCCTGTGTTGTTACGGTGCAGTAACGAGGGTGACCCTTGGAGCTGATGAAGTTCTTGGCTCGCTTGGACTGATCCAAAAGCTTCTGGGGTGGCATTCCGAGAAGTTCCATCATACAAGCCAGCTGGTCTCCCTCATCCTCTCCAGGAAAAAGAGGGTATCCAGTCAAAAGCTCCACCAGGATACAACCAAAACTCCACATGTCTATGGCCATCCCATAGCGACTTCCCAGGATTACCTCTGGCGCCCGATAGAATCGAGACTGGATGTATGTGTAGACTCTTTGGTGCTCAAAACAGCTGGACCCAAAATCTATAACCTTGATTCCACTCCTGCCTTGCTGTTTTAGGAGGATGTTTTCTGGTTTCAAGTCACAGTGGATGATTTTGTTTCTGTAAAGGGCGTCCAAACACTGCAGGATGGAGTGAGCAAACTTCCGCACCAGCTGGAGACTGAAGCCCTGAAACTTATTCCTTTTAATCAGCTCATAGAGGTTCATACTCAAGAGCTCAAAGGTCATACAGATGTGGTTCCTAAAGGTGAAGCTTTCCAGCATGTGAATGACATTCATGCTGCCTGTTTTATCCTGCTTCTTCAGGTGCTCCAGGATGCGGATTTCCTCTGCCGCTTGGCGATGGAACCTCTTCTCGTTGCGAACCATCTTTAAGGCCAAGTGTTGGTGGAGTTTGTGATCGTAGACTTTGGCAACTTGGCCAAAACTGCCCTTGCCAATGATTTTGAGCACTTCATACCTGTAGGCAAGATGGTCATGGGGCACGTGAATGTAGCTGCCTTGGTCGTCATCGTAGCCGCCGTTGTTGGGGCCGCCGATGACTCCTTGTCTCTTTTTGGCAGCTGGACCCACAAAGTAAATCTCAGAGAAATTAAAGATCTCTTGCTGCTCATAAGCAGATAACTGGTGTTTGTACTGTTTGACAGCTTGCTCTGGGGCTTGGGAAAGGCATTTCAGTGCTTTGCAGGAACTGCCACCAGGTTTAGAGGAGCTTATGCTCTCTAGGATTTTATCTTTTGACAAAGAAGGGAGAGGTCTTTCTGAACCAGCAACTCCTGCAGATTGAAGACTACTGGTCCTTTTGTTGCCAGAGTCCTCAAATAACTGCTCCACTTTGACCTGATTTCCAGTCAGAGGGTGATCCTTCATCATGAGTTTGTTGATGGAAACCTACAGATAGAGAAAAAAAATAAGGACTTTAATTTACCTTTTAAAGTACAGACTAAGAATAAAAGCAATACCAACGTAAAACAAAATCATTAACACCAATGGGTTTTGCAATTATTAGGAACAAAGATAAAAAGCTGGATTAAGTTACAAGCACAGTCATAAAAAGGTACACAAAGAGAAAGCAACTCCCTGAACCAGCACTTGCACAGATGTAATGTGCTTTTAAATCCATAAAGGGAAACCCTAGAGAGCCAAACTCTCCAAAAGGACACAATACCTATCTCTAGTCAGCAAACTGCCAGGGCACAGCTATGTTTAGCTTTCAACGTGGGTGCAGCAACACAACCAGCGACAGATGCAACCTGCACCTGTCTGGAACACGCAACGTAACGTGAATGTGCAGAGAAGTGGCAGGAATATTGCACAGACAAGTTGCCAAAGGAAGACAAAGCAACACCAGCAGGTGACATATGGCTGGTGTCACCCAGCTGTGTGAGGAGCAGAAGGATGACAGGGCAAGACAAGGTAAACCATCCTTTAGAAAAAAAAAAAAGATTTTTTTTCTTTGAAGGGGAAAAGTATCATCCTATCCACAACTGCCTTTGAAATCATGGTACAATCACAGAATATCCTGAGCTGGAAGGGGCCCACAAGGATCATCCAGTCCAACTCCTGGCCCTGCACAGACACTCCAACAATCCCACCCTGTCCCTCAGAGTGTTGTCCAAACCCTCCTGGAGCTCTGGCAGCCTTGGGGCTGTGCCCACTGCCCTGGGGAGCCTGCTCAGCGCCCACCACCCTCTGGGGGAAGACCCTTCTCCTGAGATCCCACCTAACCCTCCCTGACACAGCTCCAGCCATTCCCTCAGGTCCTGTCAATGGTCACCAGAGAGAAGGGAGAGCTACATAACTATCTTAAGACAAACTTAGAAGCTTTGAATAATCAAGAATAACTCCTACTCCCACTCAGCTGACAGCAGTCCATAACCATTGCCTCTTGCTGCCACGTGCTAAAATATTTACATCTGAAACAAGCACATAGAAGGTGAGAAAACCACTGTGAAATTTTTCAAACTTGTCATTTTCACAGTTTAGTAAATGCTGAACTCCCCAGAGGTCAGTTCCCTACTAGCACAGCAGTTATTCCCTTTTCTGCTCACTGCCACCCCATGCTGATGGACAGCACAGAGGTGTTGTCTCATGCCATGCAGCACTGAGGAAGCCCTGACTGGAGTAGCAACATCTGTTTTCCATTTTGTCCTTTAATCTAAAAATAAAGATTTCAGACACATGCCAAACCGAAGCCCTGAAAACCAAAATAACTATACAGGAATCAAACAAAAAATATAAATAAACCTGCGGACCCACAGCAATAAACCCAAATGCCTTTTTAGTTACATCCAGTCCAACATCTTGGCTGGGTCAGTAAATAAGGGAAGTGAATGTTCTCACCAAAAACAACTACACACATCTCTTAAAAGGGTCTGTCTGTTGGGGCTGCCTTGAAATGTTAATTCTTGCTCACAAGCCCCCAAAAATGGGTATTTTCTGCAGAAGTTATACTTATGAATGGTGACGAGGGGCCATCAGATATATCCTACTAAGTTCCACTCCTCTGTGCCCTATCAACCCAAAAATGCAGTGCTCTGGGAGAGACACGCCTTTGCAGAGTCTGAGGCAAAAACAACACAGCCCAGCCCTCTAACTCAGAATAAGCGCCTTCTTCTTGGAGCCTGGCTGAACCTCTGAGATAAGAATGACATTTTTTTCAGAGCTGGCTAAAAGACTATCCAGTGCAGCAGACCCAAACAGTAAGTTTACAAATAAACCGAGAATATAAACACAGAACTAGGTTCCCACTGGTTTAAATATTCTCTGTTCAGGAGCAACAGCAACTCGGCTCCTGCTGCTGTTCATAGCAAACATTTTGTACCTTTCAATCCCTAAATAAACATGGAATTCATTATTCCATTTATCCTGGAACGATTCCTTAATGAAGGAACTGTGGGTTTGGATTTCAAACCTGACTCAACAGTAGTAAGGTCTCAATTTTCAATCTTAGAGGACTCCCAAAATCATTTGCCACATGATGGTGAGACACAAATATAGATCCATCTTCACTTGAACTCAGAAGAGCTGCACTCAAAGTCAGATGACTTGGACTTCAGCTTTCTCTCAATAGCTGTATTTTACAAACCACAGGTTTTGTTTTATTGGTAAAGTGCTATCAGCAGGCAAGAAATTAGGCTGACAACAACTCAAGCTCTCACTTACAAAACTTCATTTTAATTGACAAGGAAACAGTCCAATTCCTACACAACTGGCTTTGCAAAAGTATTTGCTGAACACTGAATTAAACAGGCTGAATTCAACCCATGTATCCTCAAAGCAGAGAGCTCACATGAAGGAATGGGCAGCTGCAGCCCCCAGGACTCCTCAATTCTCATGTAACATTACATCCTAATAGAAAAATCTTGCAAGGAATCTAAATACCACTTAAATCCAGATATTTTCCCCTTAAAACTGAGCATCATCATTGCATTCTGTGCCTCAGTTTCTGCTTGCATGATACCACTGAGGTTGCATTTTCCTGATGTATCATCATGCAAAACTGGGCATGTTATAATCCTTAATCTTGCCTTAAGAACTTAACAGGCTTCAGGGACAAAATACAGATGAAGATAAGATACCCCAGTCAAACAAAATATACATGGATTTATATTTGTATTTAACTGGATAGTTCCATAGTACTCTTCAAACTCTGCTGCTCAACAAAACTCTAAATTCCTTCTTCTCTCCCTCAACATTGCCAAAAACAGAAAACACAGACCCATGCCCCTGAGTTTGCACAGATCAAATTAATTACTAAATAACAAAAATTAATTACAATAAAATCCCCCAAGGTGATGATTTTCAAATGCATCTTAGTCAGGGAAATGCCTAATTTCACTTCTAGAGAGTGAGATTTCTTTTTAAGCTCAAGCTCCTTCCCTTCTGCCAGAACTGAACAAGAGCCAAAACACATTATGAACCCATCTAAAAGACAGATCAGTGTACAAAAGTACAGCTAAACATGACCACTACTGCTCAGCTGAATCAATTTAAGGAAAGATCTCCCAGCTCCACAACTGGTGAGGGAACACAGCCCTTGTGAAGAAAACTGTTAACACCTTCACTCCGTGAAGAGCTATTTTGGGAGCAAGCAAAGTGACAGATAATGCCCAAGTTTTCCGAGGAGAAAGATACTTTTGTGAGATGTTTGGCAGCCATGCAAACCCACACTGCTCTCCTTCTGCTGTTCCTAAGTACTTATCCCTCGGAATTTTCATGAGGGAAACTAAAATGGAAACGTGCAGGAGGTAAAGCCAAGTGTGTGTGGATTTACTTATCAGCATACAAGGTGACATGGCAGAACACTTCAACCCTGTGTGAAGTTTTTTGATTAAAACACGAGCTGAGGACACCAAGATGGGATTGCTGAGGCTGCCAGCAAGTTCTACAGTGAACACAGCACACTATTTTTATGCTTAGTGAAAACAATAATGTTAATAAGCTACTACAGAGCTGCAAAATCCCACTTTTTTCTCCTCTATAAGGAGATCTCTCACTCCTGGGTAGTTCTCACTGCCACACAACACAAGGTGAAGACACAGATGACTTTAAAATACTCACATGAGGTCTTGCAAGGGAAGGAAGGGCAGAAGGGCTGCATTCTTCATTTGCAGGCTCTTGGTATCTAAACTCATCTATCCTCATATAGGAGTCATATAATCCATCTCCAAACCTGCCTGGAAAGGTCCCCCATGCAAACCAGTTAGTCACAACAACTCACACTGCCAGAGACAGAGCCAACCGCTGGAATTTACCTCCCTTAGCACATTTTAAGCTCTGAAATCATCGATTCCCATTCAGTCATTACACGATCTCTAAAATTTAACCATATTTTAATACCACCACAGAGCATGAAGCTCTTGGGAAACCCCAATTTGTGCTACTTCTAATTTAGAGCTTCTCTTTTGTTAAATCAAGTCCAGCAGTGCAAATACAGCCTTAAGAAACACTACTCACCCTAATGCCTTTAGAAACACCATCCACCACTCTCCCTCAGGGAACATCACCCACCACCTCCCCATTTTAAGCAGGATAATCCCAAACGAGCGCAAAACGAGCAAAACCACTTAAAACCACTCGACGGGCGACTATCCCTTAAAGCGGGTTATCCTTTAAAAACGCCATGTGGGGGTCAGGAGAAGGTGGGGGTTGGGGGGGGGCTTAAAATCGCGACGTCTATCGCGACAGGCCGGGTGGAACCAGGCGGGGGGACCCCCCACCCCACCGCAGCGCAGATCGGCGGCTCACCCGGTGCGAGGGGCCCGTCGGGCTTCCTGCCGAGCAGCATGGTGTGTGGGGCGGCTCGGGGCCGGCGCTCGGCGCTGCCCAGGCGCGGGGACAGCCGGCGGGGCGCAGGCGGGCGGCGGCGGGGACGTGCCGGTACATGGCGGGGCTTCGGAGCGGCCGCCCCGGGGCTCCTTCCCCTCCCTCCCTCCCTCACGGCGGGGGCGGGCCCTGCGCCTGCGCAGCCCGGCGGGGGGGGGGGGCGGGAGCGCGGCGCGCAGGCGCGAGCGCGGGAAGGTGACCGGCAGGAAGGCCACGCCCACTGGGCAGCGGGAGGGGCGGGGCCGACTGAACCGACCAATGGGGTGAGTGGAGAGGCGTGGCGTGACCATATATGGTGCTGGAGACCACGCCCCCGCCGCGATGATTGACAGCGCGCTGGAGCCAAGCCAGAGTCACCGTTTTTATTGAAATGTACCCAAAAAACACGCGGAGGGAGGGGCAGGACCGGCACCCACGGGGGGCTGGGGGGAGGGGAACTGGTCCCAGTGGGGCAGGGATGGGATCCCAGTGGGGCTGGAACTGGTTCCCAGTTAGGTCTATGGGGCAGGAACTGGTTCCCAGTGGGGTCTATGGGGCAAGAAATGGTTCCCAGTTGGGTTTATCAGGCAGGAACTGGTTCCCAGTTGGGTCTGTGGGGCAAGAACTGGTTCCCAGTGGGGTCTGTGGGGTATAAACTGGTTCCAGTGGGGCTGGAACTGGTTCCCAGTGGGGCTGTGGGGCAGGAACTGGTTCCCAGTGGGGTCTGTGGGGTATAAACTGGTTCCAGTGGGGCTGGAACTGGTTCCCAGTGGAGCTGTGGGGCAGGAACTGGTTCCCAGTGATCAGTAACTGGTTTCCAGTGGGCAGTAACTGGTTCCCAGTGGGGTCTATGGGGCAGGAACTGGTTCCCAGTGGGGCCATGGGGCAGGACCAGTCCCCCCAGTCTCCCCCAGTCCAGGCCCCCCAAACCCCCTCGGCCCTGCCGGGGGGAGGGGGGGGCTCAACGTCCGACTCGGCCCAGGGAGCTGTGGGGGAAAACGGGGCAAAATGAGCCCAAAATGGCCAAATTTGGGGAAACGAGGCCAAAAGTGGCCAAATTCGGGGACAGGAAGGGGAATGAAGGCGAAGGTGAGCCCCAAAGTGGCCAAATTTGGGTGAAAGGCAGGGAAATGAAGCCCAGTTTGGAGTGAAATTCAGGGAAATGAGCCCAGTTTGGGGTGAAATGTCCCATTTGGGGTGAAATGCCCCACTTTGGGGTGTAACCCCCAGCCCAAAGCCCAGTTTGGGGTGAAATGCCCCCGTTTGGGGTGAAACCCCCCAATTCAGGTGAAACCCCCAGCCCCAAGCCCCGTTTGGGGTGAACCCCCCA
>JAWWEW010000073.1:2595452-2616227 GCA_035583185.1 Anabacerthia variegaticeps
AGACAGACAGACCGGTACACAGACACACGGACAGACAGACGGGCACACAGACAGACCGACAGACCGGTACACAGACACACGGACAGACAGACAGACAGACCGGTACACAGACAGACAGACCGGTACACAGACACAGGGACAGACAGACTGGCACACAGACAGACACACAGACAGACAGACCGGTACACAGACACAGGGACAGACAGACTGGCACACAGACAGACACACGGACAGACAGACAGACCGGTACACAGACACACGGACAGACAGACCAGCACACAGACA
This sequence comes from Anabacerthia variegaticeps, assembly GCA_035583185.1. Classification (NCBI taxonomy): domain Eukaryota; kingdom Metazoa; phylum Chordata; class Aves; order Passeriformes; family Furnariidae; genus Anabacerthia; species Anabacerthia variegaticeps. The sequence continues at coordinate 2,595,738 of JAWWEW010000073.1, forward strand.
CACGGACAGACAGACAGACACAGGGACAGACAGACTGGCACACAGACAGACAGACCGGTACACAGACACACGGACAGACAGACAGATAGACCGGTACACAGACACACGGACAGACAGATAGACGCACACAGGGACAGACAGACTGGCACACAGACACACGGACAGACTGGCAGACGGACGGACAGACAGACAGATAGACACACGGACAAACAGACCTCGTGGTTCTGTCCCCTCACACACACACACAGACACACAGACACGGGCAGACAGACACACGGACAGACACGCGGACAGACAGACAAAGACAGACACACAGACCTCGTGGTTCTGTCCCCTCACACACGCATATGGACACACAGACACATGGACACGCGGAGCTCGCTGTTGTGTCCCCTCACATACACACAGACAGACCTCGCAGTTCTGTCCCCTTTCACACTGACACAGACACACACACACACAGACCCTGCGGTTCTGTCCCCTCACACCCACACACACATCCCCTGAACCCGCCAGGAAGGGGCTGCCCAGCGAGGTCCGGTGTCCCCATCCTGGAGGTGGCCAAGGGAGGACTGGCCGTGACACTCAGTGCTCTGGGCTGGGACGGGGGCTCGGACGGGCCCGGGACCCCCTCACAGGGCCAGGATCCCCTCACGAGGGCTCAGCTGGGCCTGGGATCCCCTCCCGACCCCGGGATACCCTCATGGGGGCTCAGCTAAGCCCAGAATCCCCTCACGGGGCCAGGATCCCCTGACAGGGCCCGGGATCCCCTCACGGCCCCGGGTATCCCCTCCCAGGGCTCAGTTGAGCCCGGTATCCCCCTCATGGCCCCGGTATCCCCCCCCCCCAGCCCCGGTATCCCCCCTTGGGGCTCGGTTGGGCCCGGTATCCCCTGACAGGGCCCGGTATCCCCTCCCGGGACTCAGCTGGGCCCGGCACCCCCTCACAGCCCCGGGTATCCCCTCACAGGGGCTCAGTTGAGCCTGGTATCCCCCCCAAGCCCCGGTATCCCCTCACAACCCCAGGATCCCCTCACAGCCCCGGTATCCCGGAATCCTCCCCCAAGGGCTCAGGTGGGCCCTGTATCCCCTCCCAGTCCCGGTATCCACCTCCAGCCCCTGTATCCCGGTATCCCCTCACAGCCCCCGTATTCCGGTATCCCCGCTATCCCGGTATCCCCCAGTATCCCGGTATCCCCCCGGTATTCCCCCCAGCCCTGGTATCCCCCTGGTATCCCGGTATCCCCCCCTGCATCCCGGTATCCCCCCGCTATCCCGGTGTCCCCCCGCTATCCTCCCGCTATCCCGGTATCCCCCCCAGCCCCGCTATCCCGGTATTCCCCAATATCCCGGTATCCCAGCTATCCCGGTATCCCGCGGTGCCGGGGCTCGGTGCAGCCCGGGCCGCGTTTCCAGCCGGACGGTTTCCGCGCACGGACGGACGGACGGAGGGAGGGACGGAGGGAGGGACGGAGGGACTGCCGGAGGGCGCCATGGCGGGCGGGCCGGGCCGCGGGGCCGGGCGGCGCTGAGGGCTCGGCCCGCCATGTTCGCCAGGCCCTTCCGCGTCAGGGCCAACACCGCCATCAAGGGCTCCGACCGGTCAGTGCCGCCCCCAAAGCCCCCGGGGGCACCGCAGGGAGCGGGGTCGGGGCCCGGGGGGTCTCTGCCTTCGCCTCCTGCCTGTGGTGAACCCCCGGCCTGAGCTCGGGGTGTGTGTGTGGCGTGAGGGGGGTGCTGTAATTAAGGCGGGTTTGGCGGAGTTGATGTGCCTTCTGTGCTTGTTTGTGGAGGGTTGTTGTACATGAAGTGGCCGCAAGGGAGCTGGAGAGGGGGTTTGGGTGAGGGCATGGAGAGAAGGGAAGGGGGAATGGCTGTAAGCTGAAGGAGAGCAGGTTTAGATGGGATATTGGGATGGAATTGTTCCCTGGGAGGGTGGGCAGGCCCTAGCACAGAGAAGCTGTGGCTGCCCCATCCCTGGAAGTCTCCAAGGCCAGGTTGGATGGGGCTTGGAGCACCCTGGGCTGGTGGAAGGTGTCCCTGCCCATGGCAGGGGGTGGGATGAGACGATCTTTAAGGTTCATTCCACCCCAAACCATTCTGGGATTCTATAATTCTGCATTATGTTCCTGAGCAGCGATGCTGGGCTGGCTCATTCTCGTTCAGATTCACTTGATGCTTCTGTGAATGACCACACAAACCCACCCTTGTGCTGGTGGTGTAGCCTTAAAATCCAAGTAAACACCCATTAGAACTGGGGGACAGGGAAATCTGGGTGTCCCTTGCTCCCCCTCTGGCTGAGGGTGATGAGCTGAACAAGTGGGACACTCCCGGGTTTGTGCTCAGAAGTTCAAAGGGGTAGTGAAATCACAGCACAACACAAAGACAACAAATGGGCTGTAAGCAGATGTTTGAGGAAGATATGAGCAGGACAAGTATGTTGGGCCTTTTCCCAGTATTCTTCCAGCATACAGATACTTCATTTGTAAACCTGGACACAAATGCTTCAGTATTGTCTGTGAAAAGGAGGGAATCTCATGAACAGCCAACAATATAGTAACTGCTGATCTAGGAATTGGTGGTCTGGACAGCTTTGTAACACATTTGTGATTTCATCATCACAGGAGAAAGCTACGCAGTGATGTTGCAGCAGCTTTTCCCAACCTTAGTGCTGAACAGCTGGCTGAGTTTATTCCAAACAAGGAAGAGCTCAATGTCATCAAAATATACTCTCACAAAGGGGAGGCTGTCACTGTTTACATGAATCACAGGAACCCAATCCTGTTTGAGGCTGAGAAGGTTCTGTATCCAACAGGTATGAGGAGAGGACTGGAATAATCCTCCCTCACTGCTTACCTTTCCCCAAAATATTCCCTTGTGTCTGTCTTAAGCACTTATCACTATTTGATCTGTACACTTCAGAATCTTTAGTGCATTTATTCTGCCAACATCCTTGTGAAATCAGTGGCATTTCTGTGTTCTTTCTAAAAAAGGAAACAGATGTGTTCCAAGGTTAGAAACCAGGAAACAAGTTTTTTAAGCCATAATTTAGTGTCTTAGCCCCCTTTCTCCCTTGTCCATTGGAAGGTGTAATTCCAAGAAGCAAGGAATAGGGTTGTGAGTTGCTCTAATATATTCTATGCTTTTATTTTTCCCATACCCAGTCTTACCTGTTGCAGTAACATTTTAGCTCAAACTGTCTGTGATTTAAGGAAAACACTGCAAATATTTATCTATAATTTTATTTTCTGTTTTTAAGTTTACGATAACTCACAGGAGCTTGAATTAACTATCAGCTTGTTTTCCTCCATCACATCTATTAATTAGTGTGGGATCATTCTAACTTCAGATTTCTTGGTTATCCAAATAACAGGAGAGTTAGTCACAAAGATGGGAAGAAGCAACAGCTGGAGGCATTTTTTAATGATGCATTTTTAAATTTGTTCTGTTTTGGAACAGTTTACGCTCTGTGGGTCTACCCAGATCTTCTCCCTGCCTTTTCAACATGGCCCCCTGTGCTACAGAAACTCGCAGGAGGAGCAGGTAAGAGGACCAGAACTTTGTCACTTTGCACTGCAAAAAGGAGTTTTTTTGGTGTTATCTTTCTCATTGGCAAAAACGTACCTGAAACAAGTGTAAAGAATAAGTACTCAAAAGTAATTTGTGGTGGTATCCTGAAAAGGAAAATAAATCAGCTGTAAAAACGTTTGTAAATGAAACAAAGTAGGGGAAGCTGTTTATGTGCAGCAACCTGTTCCATGTGGGAGGCTCAGATTTGGAAATACCTTCTCAGGGTGATGAGCAGCTCTGAACTGGGACACAGAACTGCCTGTGCCGTTGGTGTGTCTCTTTTGTAACTTCTCTGGAGCAGCTGAGTTCCTTTGCTCCCACCCTGCTTCCTGTGAGTCCTGAGCTGAACTAACTTATCCTGTGGATAAGAAGTGAGTGTGTATTGGAACCTGCAGTTACAATCAGTGTCAGGTAAACTGTGGATTGTGCAGGTGAGGTTTGAGTTGAATTCTTGGGTTACTGGCTCTACCACCTCATTATGGATCAAGAATAACAAGAGAGGAGTCTATTTTCTGGGACCTGCTTTGGATGCAGTTCAGACTCAGGAGAATCAGGTCATTATAAACTTGAAATTGCTGAACTGCTCAAGCAGAAAAAGATTAAATTGCAGCTGCTGCAGCCTTGGTCTCTACCTGGAAGTGCTCACGTAGGAAGAGATGTCTTTTTCCATTACACAGTATCTAAAGTAGAACTCGGGTCCCTTTGTTTGCTTTTGGGAAAATAAAGTGCTTGAATGTGTAGCTGTGATAGACATCTGAGCAAGCCTCGCTGCTGACTTGTAATGACCCAGTTTCTGGGGATGAAAAAAAGACTTGCTAATGGGGGAAGGACATTGATGAAAGGGCTGTGGATCATTCATCGCCCATGGCAACCAGGCTACCTCTGGGTAGGACCCAAAGATAAGAAGCTGGCCAGGAGACAATGGCCACAAAGGCAGGGGGAGAGGTAGAGCCACTTCTCAGAAGGGAGAGGAAAGGCATGAGCAGTCCTGTGAGGGGAGCAGATTTAGGGAGCATTCAGTTATAAAGTGCAGCATATTAATGCTTTCCGTGGTATCTCTTCCATGGATTCAAATATCTCCCATCTGCCCTGGTTCTTTACATAATTCACTGCTACTTACCTGGTCACACTTTATGTGATTTCTGTCCTTGGCAATGTGGAGCTTTGGTTGCAGTTGCAGAGTTCATTCCAGGTTTGCTGAACGTATTTGTGACAGTGAATGGGGGGAAAAATCCTGTTCTCTTCTTCAGCATACACATTAGATGTGGGATGCTGAGGAAAAATGAGTGAGTTGCCTTCCAAAGTGAGTTGCCTGAAACGCAGGTCAGACCAGGAGACAGCAAATAGTTGCTCTGAGGAAGAGCAGGTGCTCTTTACATAATTTGGTGATGGCATCTTGCCATACCTGCAGTGTGGAAACTGTTCTTTCCTCACATGCCAGCCTGTTCATCCCAGGTACGGAAAGCTGAAGGAAGCAGATGTACAGTTTGTGTCCAGATTAGCAAGGAGATGATGAAGGCATCTTCCTGGGGATCCACAGCTGAGTGCAGCTGTTGAGTCAGATCCAGGAGGGTTGGGGCACCAGTGGCAGCCTTTAGATAATCTTCTCTCCAGGGAGAGAGCTGCTGGGATAACCTGCCCTTGGACAGGGGAGACTAAATGGGTAGTGTTAGACACATCTCCTTGGTCCTTTCTCTTTCCATGTCATTAATGAGGAGTGATGCTCTCCAGGCTGGGAGCTTATGCCTTTCTGTTAAAAACAGTCCCTCAGGCCTGAGCAAGCTCAGCTGTCCTGCAGTTTTTGGGATGTGCCCAGCACCCTTTTGAATTGGATCCCTTAGTCCCCAGGAAAGAAGTGCTACCTTACAAGGAGAAATAGAGAATCAGGTTCTGTGTGCCATGTGCTCAGCTCTGAGCAGGCTCGTGTTTCTGCTGAGTAACAGGAGGGATGGGGGTGGAGGAGGCGGTGGCTGAGTCTTTCATTGAGAAATGGATGCGCTTCCCTCTTCCCTCAGATCTGATGCTGCCAGGAGTTGTGGTGCCACCTGCTGGCTTCCCCCAAGTGGAGCGGGGCACCCTCTGTGCTGTCACCCTCCTGGGAAACAGGTACAGAGGGGTCTTTAATTCATATCCTTTTCAGAAACTAAAAATGAAATTAAGCGATTTTTTTAAAACAGGAAGACTCGGGGGGTTTTCAAGGAATCAAAGCAGAATCGATCCCATGCATTTGGTGCACTATGGACTTAAAAAATGGAAAATATATCAGAAAAAAAAATCCACTTAATTTTCTGGGTTAGGATATGTTTGAGCTGAGGTGGACAGCTTTGTAAATTGGTTCTTTGGGACCTGTGGGGGCATGACTGGTAGATTTCTTTTGCAATAGAGCAATTTTTTTAACAAAAGATTGTATTCTGCACAATTGTCTTTGTGAGGACATTCTGAGTGAAGGAGCAGTGCTAAAGCTGTTGTTTTTCCCTCACTGCTACTCTCTTTTGGCCAAGCATGTACTTCTGGTAATTTAGTAAAAGCAAGAATCTGTCATTGCACAACCTTCACGGCATCCCAGCTGCACATATCCTTGGGATTCTTTGGAAGACTTTACATACCAGAAAGATAACCATAAAATACGTAGATGCTTAGAAAAAAACAGGTTCAAGGACATTGTGAAAGAAATTCAGTATATCACAGTGGCACAGCCTGTCTGTGTCCAACAGCACAGTGTGTTTGTGGTCCTGCTCTAATTGTCCTTCTTTTCCCAGAGCTCCAGTGGCAGTTGCAATTGCCACCATGTCCACTGCAGAAATGCTGGCTGCTGGAATGAAAGGGAAGGGCTTTGCTGTGCTGCACACTTACCTGGATCAGCTCTGGTGGGTACATTGCCAGGGAAAAATATGTCACAAGTCTCACTGTTCACTAAAATCAAAATCTCTGCCCAGTAAGACTCATCTGTCAGGTCAGCATAGTGAATTATTTGGGTACAGTGACTGTTATTAAGGTTTCAGCTACTTGTTTTTGATGACCACAGTTTCCTGACAGAAGCAGATGCCTGTCCTGACATCTGTCCTTTGTCTGTATTGAAAATGTATATGACTGTTCACTTGATTTAGTTTCTTCAGCCTGAATGTAATGATTATAGAAATGAAGTGAGAACATCCCTGTTATTCTGATTTTAGAAAATCTTGTTTGGTGCCAGGTTGGATGGGGCCCTGAGAAACCTGGTCTGGTGAGGATTTTCAGTCTAATTTGACAATCCTAGACCAGAACTGGGAGAAGGTAGATAAAATTGAGGAAAACCAATGGAAGTGTTCAAGACCAGGTTGGACAGGGCTTGGAGCAACCTGGGCTCGTGGAAGGTGTCACTGCCCATGGCAGGGGGTGGAATGAGATGAGCTTTAAGGTTCTTTCCAACCCAAATCATTCTGTGGTTAAACTTTGAATAATTTTTGCTTATCAGTGGTGAACTGTGCCAATCTCACCTGAATCAACAAGTTGCTCTGCATTTAGATTCAACTGGTCTGCCCAGTTTTATATTAAGATTGATGGGGGAGCATGGAGTTTATGGAGGAAGATGAGTTAAAATTAAATTTTATAGTTTTGAGAATGCAGAAGATCTGTGCTCTGCCAGTGCCTTTTTTCAGGCATTTCAGACATTTGCTCATTGTCCTGTGGGGTTCAAAGCAGCCAACAGAAAGCTATGTTGTGCTTTTTCTTCCTTTTATAGGGAATATGGTGACAAATCTTATCCTCCTACCTTAGCTCCCTTGGCCCCAGACTGTGCTGGAGATGAGGAAGAGCAGGAGGGCAAAGAGCCTGCCAACAGCTCCCCCCCTGACCCAGTGCAGCACGTGGACATTGGGGATTTGAGCCTGAAGGAAGGAGACAGTTGTGCAGAACTGCAGGGCAAGGAGGAACTCCATGAGGACAGAGCTGCAGAACCAGCTGAAACTGCCAGCACAGAGGACCAGCAGGACCCTGAAGACAGCAGGACTCCACAAGGTATTATTGCACACAAACGAAACCACAAATGCCCCTTTGGTTTGCTGAAGCCCATAGACAACTCATGGCCTACTTGTCCTCTTTTTCCCTGCAGAGCAAATGGATGCTTTATTTAATCAGTGCTTTTTTCATGCCTTAAAATGCAAAGTGAAGAAGTCAGACCTCCCTCTGCTCACCAGCACGTTTTTAGGAAGCCACATGTTCTCCTGCTGGTACGTGGGACAAGGGTTGTTGTCTTGGGATTTGCATGCTGGGGTTTGGGCTTTAAAACATGGAGATTGAGTGTGATATTCAGGATGAAGTTTTTGGCTAAAAAGTAAAATCCAGTCCTCATCTAAGGTGATCTAAGATTATGCTCACTTCTGACATCAAATATAATCCTTACATCAAATACTTGGATGTAAGGATTGTCCAGACCTGGGTGTGCACTTGGTAACCAACTTGAGCTGGCTGACATTTGTTTCAAGATGGTTTAGTCACCTGAATGGCTATTTTTCTGCCCACAAGAACATCACCAGTAGTTTCATCCATAATATTCTCTTTATTAGCTTCTTGGAAGTAATTCTTTCTCTTGTGTGATTTGTATTTCCACTGTTAAGAAACTTCTAGCCTAAGTAGCAAGATTTAAGAAGAAATGAAGGGTGACTTATAACTAAAGGACTTTTTAAAAATCCATTTGTAGCCCTGCTGGACAACAACTGGACATAAAGAAATCCAGCTATAAGAAGGTGAGATTTTTCTGTTGTTTTGGGTTTTTTTTCAGTAATTAAATAAGAAGCAGAAGGGTAAAAGTTTGAAATCAGAATTGCTCAAGTGTTAGAAAAACACACAAACCAAGAAACCTAGAAGCTGTTCCTAAAAGCCAGGTTCTTTTTCTCAGCTCTCTGTTCCTGTGGGATCCAAAGGGGAAAAGTAATTGTCCTCAAAGCATGAGCATGGATATGTTTGGAATGCAGCTGATGCTCTCTGCCACTGTATACTGAGACCTGCCAAAGGAACACTTCCTTCTACCCTGTTTTAGAGAGGCACTCACTGCTCCTTAGCAGTTACTGTGTTTAGAGAAGCAAAGGTGTGGGGGGTGTGGTTCTTTTCCTTAAAAGGCATTTTTCTGATTTAGCAAATAACTTTAGAGTAGTCAGAAACACATGAAGAATGATTTAAAATGCTTGACTCCACATTTCTGATGGTTGCTTCCTTCAGTTCTCTAAATTCCTGCAATGCATGCAGCACCAGAAGATCTTACAAGTGAAAGAGCTGAACAAAGGTGTGGAGAGCATTGTGGAAGTGGACTGGAAACACCCAGAGTATGTAGAATATCAGAGTCTTTCAACAAGTTGGTCATCTCTGAAATAAGGGAGTGGAATCTGCTCCTTCCAGCTCAATTTTCTGTACTCTGCTTGAATTCCTGAAGAGCTGTGGAGCCCTCATTTCCTAATCTTAATATGCTCTAGAGGGGTTTTATACCCTGTTTCTGTACAGGTTAACAATACTCCCAGTGCAGTGGAAGTGAGAAGTTTCAATCCCTTTCACTCACACCAAACAACCCTTGTTTCAGCATTAAAGCATTTGCAGTTCCTGAAGGATTTTCTTCAGCCTCTGCTGCCCAAGACAGCAAGAGTGAAGACAGGGAACAAGTGTACCATGCTCCTGAAATCATTCCTCTTTATGGGGTCTCAGCCAAAATGATGCCACTCTTTCAGGAATCTGGACATGGGTAAGCATTGGTGAAGTACAACAAAACCATGGTTACATGAGGAGAGGGACTAACAAACCTTAAAAGAGGATGCTCACATAATCTGAAGAATTCACTTGCCTCCTTGTGCCCTTACCCTGCCTGTTTTGAGGTATTTTGGTGGTACTCAGCCTTTCTTCAGCTGAACATTGTTGTACAAGTTCTCCCCAGGCTCCATGAGGTCAGGGGTGCCATGGGTGTCATCCCCCCAAACCACGCTCCCAGAACAGAGGTATTGAGAGTCTCTGTAATTACTGCTGCGAGCCTTTAATCTGATGCACAGCAGCTGAGGTGTAATAAGAAATCACTTCTTAGCAGATAAATGTCAGTATTGTGCTGTTGGTACCAAATGCAGTCAGGGCAGTTGCTGTTTCCCTCTTAGTGCCAGAACCCAACACCTAAATACTCAAGTTAAAAATGTTCTTTGTCTTCAGAAAAGGCAGCATCCTCTCAAGCAGCGAGGTGAGAAACATCATCATTAACTATGTGAAGACTAACGAGTTGGTTGATGAAACAAACAAAAAGTGAGTTCTCCTGCCTTGTTGCCACAGGACATGCTGAAATTAGAGGATAAAAGTGAACTGATTCATTTCTAATGCATGTTCTTGTTTTGTAGCTTAGTGAAGGTGAATGCCATTCTGTGTGACTGCCTGTTAGACAAATCAGAACAAGATGAGATCTCTCACCTTAAATGGGATGACCTCTTGAGCAGGTGAGTGTTTTCCCAGTGTCCCTTTTCAGAGTTACACAGGTTTATTGCATGCAACTCAAAGCCATGTTAGGAGCTGTCTGAGTTTTAACTTCCTACTGGTAATACAACAAAAGTAGCCAGAGACCTTCACTTGCAGGATCTCATTCTTTATTTAATGAGTAGCTACAAGTAACTACTGTTGTAGGGCTTTTTTGTTTACCTGGTAACCACTTATCAAGGAAAACTTCCTAAACAAACAGTTCCTGGTTCTGTGTATAATCCATATGTACATATTTATAAACTCATCTGTGCAGGAGATAACTGAATGTGCCCTTTGCAGGCAGTGGTAATCAGCCTGCTCCTGTGTACAGCACAACTTAGAGACTCCCAGGATGGTTTGGGGTGGAAGGGACCTTAAAGCTCACCCAGTGCCATCCCCTGCCATGGGCAGGGACACCTTCCACCAGCCCAGGGTGCTCCAAGCCCTGTCCAACCTGGCCTTGGACACTTCCAGGGATGGGGCAGCCACAGCTTCTCTGGGCACAGGGAACAGTTTTTTCCTCCTACCCAATATGCACCTACCCCTTTCAGCTTAAAGACAGCCCTGCATTTATAACCTAAACCCACCTTTTAGATCCAAGATGCCCAAGTATCTGACACAAGATTATTTCCATATACTGAGGAACTTTGCCTCAGTATATCCAATGTCTTTATTACCTTGAGTTTCTTCATCACACAATGTTTTTAAGGCTCCTCCAGCTGCTGCCTTTTATTTCTGAAGCCAGGTTTGCTTGTGGGACAGTAACACAGTTTATGCTGAATTTTAAACTGAAGCTGCTTCACTAGTCTGTCAACAATAGCTGAACAATAGCTTAAAGGCAAAGTTAAATAAGGTTTTTCCTCTACAAGAACTAATTTGTTACTGGTAAAATTTTATAATCTAAACTATAATTTCTGTGAGTCAGTAGACTTGTTTTCATTTTAGTCAGTCCTTTTAAGTCATAGCTGGGATGCAAATCTTTGCAGGAGACCATCATTCATTATCTTCCTAAGACAGAAATTCTTCTCCCATGTACAATCTTGGCTTTCATGTAGTTCCAGAATCCTGTGAGAGGCTGCAGTGGAAAAGCACAATTAACTTCAGCCTTGCTGTACTGACTAATTGAGTGTCTCACCTTGGTTCAGGTGCCTGGACCGACTGCAGTGCTTCCACCAGGTGACTTTTTTTGGACAAGAACCTATTGTGAGGAGAGGAAACATTGAGCCCATCCACTTAAACATAGAACAGAGATCATCAAATAAGAAGGTAAAAAGAGAACTAAAACTAGGGGCTTTGAGCAGAAGCCCAAATTCCAAGGACAGCTTTGGCAGCTTGTTTTTCTGGGATGCAGGAGCCATGACTTGCTGGTACCTCCAGCAGTGGTGTTTGCAATCATTATTAAACCCACAGGTGACAATTATCAAGAACCTTGAGCTGTATGGTCTGGACCCACAGTGTGTGGCCAACACCCTGCAGCAGAAAGTCCAAGCCAGTGCCACCATCACCCCAGTACCAGGAGCAAAAGACAGAGTTCAGGTCCAGATCCAAGGCAACCAGATCCATCATCTGGCCAAGATGCTGCTTGGTAAGTGGATTCTTGAGCTGGGCTGGGGCTGGTTGCAGCAAGAGTGAGGTTTTGGTTCTTGAGCTGTGACTGTTTACCTGAAGGGAACTCTTGGTTGTGTTGCAGAACAATACCAGCTACCTCGGAAATACATCCGAGGCCTTGAGAAGGCTCCAAAGCTTGGCCGGAAGAAGTAGGAGAAAAACCTACCCTAAGGATTACCCCAATCTCCTTATTTATAGACGTGTTTGCTGCCCACAACTCAAGGATCATGTACAGGCCCTGTTCATCCAAAAATGAGTCCTGGGTGTTTACAAGGTCTGGAATTCACTCAGATAATAATATTGCTCCAGGTGTTCATTTTTCATAAAAATAAAAAGCTGAATAAAACGCCTGATATTATCCTTTGGTGATATTTTCTGGGAGTTCCTACTGATGGTGGTTTAATATTCTTGCTTTGCCTCTTTGCTTAAGGGCATGTTAAACCTCCACTGAAATGTGAGCAAAATACATTCCAGGACATCATCCTGGGACAGTCCAATGAGTTCTGCCACAGATTGTGGTTGTCAGAAGAAAAACCCATTTGGGTTTAGATTTTATCCTTTTAAACATTTCCAGCTATTAATATCAGACACTTCAGTGCTGAGAATGAACTGTAGCTGGACTTTCATGGTTTATACTATTTTATATATATAAATACATTTTAATGTAGGACATTAGCTGAAATTTGTCACAGGAAACAGTCTGTCAAAGCCAGCTGAAATATTAAGGAAGATTAATAGAACACTCTGGTCAAGTTTCACAGATGTTCTGTAGCTCTTTAACTGAACCTAACACAGGGTTAGGAAATTTAAATTCACTTCTAGGAAGGATTCCTGTTTTCCCTTCTAGACTGAATACATGGGAGCTCCAGAGGAGGGCGCCAGAAAAAGAAGGTAAAGAGATGTCTTTAATTACTGGCAGTTTTATTACCATTTGTCTCTTACACTGTCTGCATATGAACAAGTAGTTTCGGAACCTTCAAAAAAAGCTGAAAGTGAGACATTTTTTAAAAATGCCATAGAATTACTGGGGAGTAGTAAAAATAAATTACAGCATTGCAAAAATGCATTTCACTTTGCCATAGAAGCTTTGCTATTCCATCCTATACACAGTATTTTACATGTTTTACAGTAGACATGAAAATAAACTCACACGACCTAGGCAAGACAATTACTAACCAAAGGCACTGCCAACAGTATTTTGCGCTTAAGGAAGGGGCAGATTCTTCTAGAAACAGCTCAACTGACCTATGAGAATTCGAGTTTCAAGACCTAACAATTCTTCAAATGCCCCTTGTCTTGAAAAGAAACTGAAAGAAAGAGCCCTCCTCTTGGCAGGAGGTTTTCAGCAGCATCCACAGTGATTGCATAAGAAGCCATGCCTTCTACAAACTGTCAAAGACATGCTGGGGGCCAGGGAGGGAGAGGGGGACAGTCACCAAAACCAGGAGAAAAACAACAACAAAAAAAGAAACCTGCACAACTTTTAGCCAGAAAGAAAAGGGATTTAAAACCAAGGGTGTGGATCTTACTTCTCAGAACCAATGGCAGTTTTTACAGTGTTTTTCCCCTTGATGGAACAGAAGTATTTATATGGTGGTTTCAAGACTCAAAGCACTAGATAAATGTCATTTAAATTGCTTCACAAGTGACTAGTGAAGTAATAAGTCTTCTTGTAACTGGACAAACAGCCCCAGAGCATGGAAACTGCTGCTCTGTGGCTGCCACCACGTTGTTAAAGGTCATTGGGTGTAGAGTACAGTACAGCTGGAGGCTCTTCCTGCCCTGGGAGCAAACCCTCTCACCACTGACCAAAACAGGAGCTGCAGAAAGTGGCTTTCATACAAACCAAGGGCTTTAAAGAGATGCAGTTACTCTCTTATGGTTTACAAACAAACATACTCTCTAAATCTGGGAAACAAAACCAAAATCCCAAGCAGTCACCTTTCAGAAAGAAACAAAACAGTTCCTCATCCCTCTACAGACAAAAGCAGCCTCATCACACCAGCACTTTGGGTATCTGGCAGGGCAGGAATGACGAGGCCTCTTGACAAAAGCCCCTTCCAAGTTCCTCCTTAGCCCAAATGCAAAGTTTTCACACTTAAGGGGGAAAAAAAAGGCACTGAGGTAAATTTTAGACTCCTCCACATTACCCAATAATCTTGTTGCCTCCCCTCCTGCTTGATGCAGGTGGGATCACAGCGAGCTCAAAGGGACACTTGCTCATCAAGCCAACAGGAAACCCTTTCCCATGCTCATCCCAATCCAGCAGCATTACCATGCCCTTTTCCCTACGCCTTGCTGTGGTGTCCTGTGTAAACAAGAGGGAGGACTGGCCCTGGCTGTGTGCAACGTGCTTGGTATGAAGCACAGAGTAAACAAGGGGCCCATCCTCTCCCACTGGCATCCCTGCAGCCTGCCCAGCACCAGCACCACCAGCACTGCTCAGAGCCAGGGCAGGAGCTGAGGCTCCAGCTCAAGGAGGTTTCTGAGGGATGCTTGGGGTGTGCATCCAGTGGGAGCCCTGAGATAGGGAGAGAGACCTGCTGTCCTCTCCTAACTGCATGGAGGGAGCAAAACCTGGGAACCTTCCTGGGTGAGCACCAACTGAGAGCAGGGAGAGGGTATGACACAGAGTGCCACAGGGATGGTGCAAGGAGGGGGAGCAGGAGGCAGGGCAGGATGGGAGGGGAGCAGAAAGCATCTGAGGCCAGTAGTTCCCTCACTCCTGGTGTTAAGGCTTTCTCTTGGTGCCACCTCCACGCCCCAGCCCTGGCTGGAGCTCCTCTCCCTCGGTGCCACAGCTCAAAATCAGTCTGATCTGTGAAGGGGTTCTGAGCTTTCCTGGGTTAGTCTGGTGGAGATGTATTGCTAAACATTCCATGCTGGACCATCAGCCTATGCCCCAACCATCACCATTACACTCGTCAAACAGAATTTCTTAAAACACAGGTCCAAATTCCTACAGAGTAGGAAACTCAAAACACTGGCTAACTTAGCTAAGCAACAGGGGTATTTGCTATAATTCACATCTGCTTTCAAAAGTAGAATCAAAATGAACCACTTTTCCTGGAATTAACATAACCAAGTTTCAATAATACTTACTAACACACTGTTTGGGTGTTGCAGCTGCCTTGGTGTCACAGCTTGACATTTCCCTGGCTACCTTAGCCCTGAACAAGCCCATCCTCACCGGGTACAGCTGCAACACCCACGTGGTTTGGTGCAACAACCTCCTCCCCTTTATCTGCTGCTTCCTGTGCTCTCCTTGCAAAACCAGAACTGGGCCACGTGGGCTGAACAGGAACAAGCAAATTGTTGGGAGAGGCACGAACAGCAAGTGTTGCCCTGCTCAAAACATTTAGCCAGGAGATGTTCCTGTTGGGTTTAACGCTGAGAATTCTCCGTCGGGTGGTACAGCTGAAAAGCCAACCAGCAGCTGTGTTTGGTTTGTTGACCTGTTTTAGAACAGGCTTCCCGTTCTTGGACTGGCTCTGGTCCTGGGATAAGAGGTTTCAGAAGAAGAAAATGCAATAGGATCATTGTGTGGGTGCTGGGAGCCAGTCCTTAATGGAAGGATGAAGAGGGAGAGTGACTAAGGTGTCCTGAGAAGTGTCTTTTCATTTAAAAACAGTATCTAGCTTAGTCTGATGCCTGGTGCCTCCTGAAGGTTATCCAGGTTTGCCTCTGGCTTCTTTCAAGGTCTGTTGCAGTCTCTGTTTAAACCTCTCGTACTTCCTGTGGACTTGCTGGATTTTGTCCTTTTCTTCTTTGTCCAGGATCATCAGGAAGTTCTGCAGCTCTGGGATGGAGAAGGCGTCCCACTGCAAAACCAGCAGAAAGAGAGACAGTGAGCACACACTGTTCACCTTATGGGCTTTGGGGGTTGTTTTTCCCCCTCAGCCTGTAAAGAGGAACCAAAAAGACATTTAACCATATCTGATCTCCAGGGAGCTTAATCTCATACTGTGAGAGATAGGATAAAGGGCTACAGTGAAAGGGTCATCCCAGTCCTGAGCCCCTGAGGGCATAGAAGCAATAAAAATCATCTTTACTCAGGTGAATTAGAGCTCCCACTGCAAGAGAAGCCACAATTCCCTGAGGAACTGAAATACATGTGGGAGTACTGGATGTACCATTCACCCACACCTCTTGTTACAAGGGCAGTGAGATCCCAGTGGCAACTCTGCCCAGAGGAGCTAATTCTCTTGATTTTATTGCAATTATCAAAACTGTTTGAGCCTCAGTAAAGTCCTTGGTATACACAGGCTGCTGTGGGAGTCACCTGGGCTGACAGTGAGGACAGGCAGGACACAGAGTGATGACTGATCACTTAATAAATACTGTTCAGCACTGCCACAGGAATCCAGCATTCCTATGGCATCCTTCCCACCCCCAGTCCTGCTCCTCTGCCAGCACAGCAGAATCCTGCAGGATGCAGCAGCTCCCAGTGTTTCCCTTCACTGTGGTGGGGAGCAAGACTGCAACCAAAAACTGACTGAATTTATTACCTGAGCGCCCACTTCAATGAGTGGATTATTTATAACAGCGTTCAGCTAATCTGATTAGCAAGGATTAATTTTGGGGTGGCACTGCTGGGTTCCATTAAACAGATTATGGGGTGGCCATCAAAACTGGCCTCAGCGTTTCCACAGCTCCAGTTTAAATGTTTTTAAAATCCCAATGATTTTGTTTTTAAAATCCCGATGATTTTGTTTTTAAAATCCCAATGATTTAGGAGCAATAAATGGGCAGCCCAGCCCCAGAAAAAGGAAACAGCCCTTCTTGCATGGCACCACTCCACCCGTGCTGCCTGTGCCACAGGGCTCCCAGCTCTGCCACGTGCTCCACAGCACTCATGTGAAAACCAAGGCAAGGAGCCCCTGACCTACCTCGACTTCCCCTGTTTCATTTTCCTTCAGCACGAAACTCAGCACGTCGGTGTCAGGGCCTGCCAGCAGCCGGAGGTACAGCGGGTACTCGGTGAGAGGGAGCTTCTGGAAGAGCACTGAGAGGGGACACCAAACACCCACAGTGAGATCCTGCCTGCCAGTGCACAGCAAAGCTCAGGAAAAGGGGTTCGTGCTGCTCAGGATCGTGGTGGAAGGGGCTGAGTCTCTAACACAGATCCATAAAGGTCTCTATAAGGTGTCATCAGGTGGTTTCAGCTCCTTGTGAAATCTTAATTCCCCATTAAATTAAGCAGCATCACCTCCTGTGGGGGTCCAGCCATTTAGTCAGCTGAATTTAGACTTTGTCTGCCTGAGACCCCACTGATTCCTACAAGACATGGGGTGCATGTCTGTAACACAAAATAAAAACAAAACTACCCAGCCACAGCAAAGCTAGCGGGTCCCAGGGCCTGAGCTCACCTTGCCCATCCTTCCGCATCTCCTTGAAAAGTGCAAACTTCTGGGGATTGTCCACCACCATGAACTTCTTCAGGAGCCCCTGGATCACCTCGCTCACCGTGGTGGTGCTGCTGATGTGGAGCTGCTTGACGGCATCCAGTGGCAGGTAGAAGGAGGTTCTCTTGGCAGTCATGTCAGCCAAGTTCACCTCCCTGAGGGCATCGTAGATGGACTGGGGTCGGATCCCGGCCGGCACCGTCACGGGGCGACGCAGCTTCAAGTGCACTTTGATGAAACCCGTGTATGTCCCATCGTCGTTCTAAAGCACAGCAGAGGCAGGTCAGGCTCCAGGGAGCCTCTCCAGCCCTTCTTCCTCTAGCCCAGAGCCTCCTGCCCTGCAGTGTGGGGTGGCACTGCCCGAGTTGGAGGGTTTGCTTGTTAATCATATAAAAGTGACCAGCGATTTCGGGTCAGTCACTGCTGATTTTCTCCTGTTCCTTCCCCTTGGCACTGACCAGTGATTTTGGGTCAGTCACTGCTGATTTTCTCCTGTTTCTTCCCCTTGGCACTGACCAGTGATTTCAGGTCAGTCACTGCTGATTTTCTCCTGTTCCTTCCCCTCGGCACTGACTCAGCCCTGCCCCTGTGTGATCTTGGTTTGCTTCAGACTGAACTGCTACGAGTCAGTTATGGAAATCATTTACACGGAATCTGTAGTGCCATTTAAGTGAGGATTTGAAACTCCTGGGAAGGGCTCTGCCATCACACTCAGCAGGATCTCCCAAGTGTGTCCCTCATGAGAGATTCTCACATCTCCACGTATCAAATCTCCACTGGACATCAGGTCCCTCTCTCAGCTCTGCAAAAATGCAGAAATCATGGGGGAAGCCTGGTTCTGCACAGCCCACCCGTGGGTGCCAGGCAGGACCATGCTGGGAGCACTGGGCTGTGGTCCCACCACCAGCAGCTGAGCCCAGTGTGTAAAAGAGGTGATTTCCTTGTTTTCTCACCACGTATCATCAAGACTTGACTTAGAGATGGCAATAAGCAAGCCTGCAATCAAAGCTTCCAAGTATAAAGGTTCTTAGACCTCTGCTGAAGCAAGCCTGGCAGCGGAGAGGGGAGAAGCATCTCGTTCTAGAAAGATTTTGTGTTTCTAATTACACTCCGTGTTTCTAAATGCCCTTTTGCAACAGCTGCTGAACTGCAGCGTCACAGCCCCAGCCTCACAGTGACTCACCCCCCGAGAACAACGTGGGCTCATCTCTTTGTGGCTAGTCATTGCCAGCACAGCCTGGCCAGAGATTACTGTGCCAGCACTGCCAGCAAGAAGGGATGGAGGCAGGGAAGGCTTATCTGGAGTGCTGGTCACCAGGGAAAGCCAAGCAGGAGGAAAAGCAGCTCAACAGCCACAAGCCCTCTCGCCCCCACAGCCCAGAGAAACCAGCACCAGTCTCTGTGTATGAGGTAAAAGCAGCCCAGGACGTACCAGCTTCATCAACAGGCAGTTTGTGACCTTTGCATTGTATTTTTCAATTTTCTGCTTGATCTCCTGGATGGTCGGAGGCTCAGGCTTCTCTTCCTCTACTGTTTGGGTTACATTCTGAAATCAGAGGAGACAGGCTTTAGCTGCTGTATGTGTTGGGTAACACTCCATCTGTTCAGCTCTACTTTTTCTTGGGAAAGCAGGAACAGATCCTGAGCTCACACTCACAGGGATGACGCAGGTGGGGATGGTCCCTGCAGCCGGGAGGCCAAACGTGCAGGATGCCACATCCTTACCCCAAACCACCCCTGTACGTCAGCAACAGGCAGTGGAGGGTAACACAAAACCCACCCAGTTAGACACAGAGCAGTAAAACACCCCAGTACAAACCAGGGCAAAAGAAATCTAGCCTTTAAAACTCACTTTCAAAGCAAAGCCACCTGCACCTGCGAGCATTTATCTACTTCTTGCACTGCAGTTGGAAAAAATCACATCCTATTTCCAATATTCATGGCTGTGCCTCCCCAAAACCCAGGGTGCCCATCAAGCAGCTCCCAGCGGGTTCACCCAGGCAGAACCTGAAGTTAAATCTCTCACTGCTTTCGTCCAAAGCTGTGGAAATTATAGCTCAGAGCCATAATACCACACAAGCAGCAAGACTGCTGCATGACTAAGAGATCAGTCACTGCAAACCCCGTCAAAGCACCCCAGCCCGTGGCAGGAACCGCTCGGTGTCTGCCCACGTGTGGGTTCACAGGGTGGGGGACGGCGGCTCCTGCTCGCCTGGGCTCGGGGGGATTTCCTCTTTGGGGGACAGAAACAACAGATCTGACCCGTAGATGGGTGGGCTTTACCTGAAGGCCACCCATGGAAATGCCACTAATGAATAATCACAGAATCTTTAGGGCTGGAAAAGTCCAGCTGTTCCCCCAGCACTGCCATGCTCACCACTAACCCACGTCCCCAAGTGCCACATCCACAGGCCTTCTGAACACTTCCAGGGATGGTGATTCCACCACCTCCCTGGGCAGCCTGTTCCAATGCCTGAGCACCCTTTCAATGAAGAAATTTTCCCCAATATCCAATCTAAACCTCCCCTGGTTTCCCTCCTGCCAGAAGAGCAGGTCTCTTCTAAATCACCGCCTGCTTTATCTGCTAAATCTTCTGCAGACAAGCCTATGTGTGTCTTGGGCAATGCTCAGTGGGCTGGATCTCCCAGCACAGGGCTCTGCTGCCTTCCCATAACTCACCACCTTCCCTGGAGACAGCCTGTGAATTCATTTTGCCAGCACTGCCTGGGACTGTGTGCTCAGTGCTCCCAGATTTCGTGTGGGCTTGCTCAGAAGTTGGCATTAGCAGAGAGCAGAAAGCGTGAAGGGATGTGCCATCAAGGCCAGGAAGGCTCAGAATGAAAACTGTAACCTCTGACAATGAAATAAAAAAGGAAAAAAAGGCAGCTTTGGGAGCAAAGCTTGTCTCTTCCCAGGCAGCTCCAGAGCACACAAGGATACAGCGAGCTGTAAATAAGCCAGTATTGCCCAAGGCTACACATGATATTTCTTTTAGGAGGAGAATCAAGCACAGGACAAACTGAGACCCTGGTTGCAATCTGGCAAGACAACTGCAGTCCTGGGACTCGAGAGCCCCAAATTCATTGAAGCAAATCCCAAGTGACAGGTCACAGTTTCACAATTTCCGCTTGAGACGAGCAAAGAGCACGAGACCTCTCAAAACACTGATGTGGAGCAGGAACCCAGGGGAGAACACTGACACTGTGCTACACTCTCCTCATCCACTGCCTTCCCTGGGGCACCAAGAGCTGAAGAGGCACCTTGCACACAGGCGTGGAGTGACAGGACAAAGGGTGATGGCTTTAAACTAAAAGAGAGGAGATTTAGATGGGATATTGGGAAGAAATTCTTCCCTTTGAGGGTGGGGAGACACTGGCACAGGTTTCCCAGAGAAGCTGTGGCTGCCCCATCCCTGGAAGTGTCCAAGGCCAGGTTGGATGGGGCTTGGA
>JAWWEW010000073.1:2625671-2666286 GCA_035583185.1 Anabacerthia variegaticeps
GGGGGGCCGGCGACCATCGGGGTGCCCGCTGCGGCTCCGGCGAGCCGGCACTCACATCCTCAGCCGCATCTCCCTGCGCTCATCCTCCGGAGCCAGCCGGGCTATTCCTCTTTAACAGGCAGCAGTGCCGGGTAACCCTTCCCTTGCCTCTCCTCTCCTGCTCCTCCCGCCCCGCTGCGCAGCGGCAGCAGCATGGAAAAGGGCAGAGCTGCCGGAGCGCTCCCGGCCCCGCTCGCCCGTCCCGTCCCGGCCCGAGGGTGCCCCCGCAGCATCATCGCCTCGCCTCCCCTTCCTGCCCTCGCCTCCCCGCTCGGCCACTTCCTCTTGCAGAGTTTCTCAGCCGAGGTGATGGGCAATGCCCAACCACCCCGGGGAAAGGCTGGCACCACCCTGGTGGCCCAAAACGCACGGCCAGGACGCGATGGGTGTTGCTGCGTCCCTGTTACCGCATCCTCGGGAGATGCCCGTCTTTGAGAATCAAGGCCAGGCTGGAGCAAAAGGTGGTGGGGAAGGGGGAGGCTGGTGAGGATGCAGCCCCAGAGCGTCCTCGGGGTCCCAGAGCCCCCCGGCCATCACGCTGTGGGTGCCTCTCTGCTCTGCAGATCATTTTAGAGCAGCGGGAGCAATTTCAGCAGCACTGGCACCCAGGTGAGGCAGCTTCGACTGCAGCCCAGGAAAAAAAAAAGCCATTCAGCTCCTGGGTCCTGTTTGTAAGAAGCTCCAGACTGAGGAAAATGCTGTGTTGGCCTTGGGAAGAGGCTCGGAGCAACAGCATCATCCCTGCTGCCCTCTCCCTCCCACAGCCCTGCAGGAACCCAGCTCAGCACTGACCCACCCCAGCCCTGCCTGCTCCAGCCCCCTCTCCACAAGCCCTCCAGAGCTGCCACCAGCCCAACACCACCCTGTGATTTACCCAGCAGCTTTTAAAGCAGCTGTGACCTTCCTGCTCGGTGAAGATCACAGGTATTTCTGGAGCCAGGCAGGGGAAGGGCTCTGCTCCCCACAGGCTTTTCCTCCTGCCTCAGTGGGGGCTCCCATGGGGGGCACATCCCAGCCCGGGCTGTCCACACCCACCTGAAAACACATATTCCTGAGCAGGTAGAGAGGACTGAGGAGAAGCCTGACACACTGTGTTATAAAAGACTCAGCTTAGGCAATGCAGCATTAGTGTACGTGCTAAGAATTCTTCACCACGCTCCAGAAATGGAAGAGGGAACGAGGCCTGACAGTATAGAAAGCTTTGGTTTGGAAGGGACCTTAAAGCTCATCTCATTCCAACCCCTGCCATGGGCAGGGACACCTTCCACTGCCCCAGGCTGCTCTGAGCCCTGGCCTTGAACACTTCCAGGGACAGGGAATTCATAACTTTCCTGGGCAAGCCGTGTCAGTGCTTCACCACCCTCACAGGGAAGCCTTTCTTCCTAATACCTCATCTAAACTTGCTCCTCCAGTTGGTCCAAAAGGGCTCCAAGACCTCCACACAGGCCACCATCAAGCACAAAACCCTCTTCCCCCCCTCAATAGGTTGCAGATGGTGCTCCAAACCCTTCCATCTGTATCTGGTGGTTGAAGGACTTAAATTACTACCAGCCTTTGATAGTTCCGTGCCCCACTGCCAGCAGCATCCCATGAATACAAACCAAGATGTAGATGGCAAAAGACTGGAGGGAGGAGGCAACATCTGCATCTCAAAAAGAGGAAGGCAAGAATCCAAGTGGCTTATTTACAAAGCAACTGGTAACAGTGTGAATAAATAAGGCACGCTCTAAGCAGCAGAGTCCTCCTGCAGCAGCACAGCCCCCTCTGCTCCACAGGGATATATTTAGAGGAGAAAAAGGCTTAAATTGAGCATGTGCAACACAGGCAGAAAGTGAGTGTTGGGCTCATGATCAGCCCCAGGGGGTTCACAGGGTGCAGCCCCATATGAAGCTGGATGCTCTCCCCTTGCATTACTCCATGGCATTCTCCAAGAAATCCTCACATTCCCATTTCCCACCTGTGTGGGAGAACAGCTCCACAAGGAAAACCAACCAAACCAGATAATTTTGGCCTGTTGGTTCAGCAGCAGCCCCACTTAATGGTTACCTGCACATCAGCCCCCCAAAACCCAACCCACTGGTGACCTGCACCAGCTCTCAGGTGGGAAGTATTTGACCAGCTCTGCCAAATCCAAGGACCAAACTCCTGATGCTGCCAAGACCAGCTGGGGAGGCTGATCTGGGACCCAAATGTAACACACTCATAAGTATTTTACTGGATCACAGCCCAAATTATTAATGCCTGGTATTACAAGGTAACAGCATTAAATACGTGATATTAAAGTAGTTATTTCTCTGATACTTCCAGCTTGCCTAATTTTGATAATACTCTTTAATGACTTCCAACTATGCCAGCTATTAATTTTTCTGTGTGTTCATTTCACAATCCCCTTCCCCTCCTGCCAGCATATTCAGGCATCCTGTTAGTCTCCTACTGGGACACTGACACTGTTTATCCTCCATCCTCCTTTCCAGTAACAAAACCTGCCTGGCCAGCAGAAACACTCCAGGAGCGTGGCTGTGTGCTCAGCTTTATGGGCTCACATCAAGATGATTTTCCCCTGATTATCCATAGAGAATAATGGAGCTTTATTGCAGTGATTTACCCTCATTAACCCTCCAACCAGCCCACACATCCCCATCTTCCCCCAGCACAAGCAACGAGATCCCACCCAGCACTTTGCTACGTGAAGGGTTCTGAATTGCCATCCCCAACCGGGGCTTTGGGGTGGGTTTATGGATTTCTGTTTGCTGCTGGAATGGGAGAGACACTTTTGTTTGCTGGGCACAAAATGCCTCCCCCCTCCCTGGGATCACTCCAGGGCTGTGTCAGTGATGGATTGCTGCTGAGCACACGCTCCGTGTTTGTTATTAGGCCCATCAATAACCCTGGCCGGTGTTATCACCCTGAAGATGAACCAAGCCTTTCTGATTTCCCTAAGAGTCAAGCCTTTCTCACACCCAAAGACATCCAAAGGAGATGTAAACACACACAAATCTGGCTTCACACCCTTATACAAACACCTCAAGGCTCAGTGGAGAACCCTCTCTGAGCCCTTTGTAGTACATAACTCAGAAGATAAATCCCATCACACTCCAGATCCCTCCTGACCATTTTACTCTGAGCAGCACCTGCCCAGCCACGTGTCAGTGAGACCAAGCTCAGCAGACCTCGTACAGCAAAGGATGGACACCGAAACCACACCCACACCCAAGAGAAACCCCATATCTGCTTTGTAAAAGTACATGTTTCCACCTCCAGTTCTGCACGAGCACACCAAGGTTCTCCACAAAGAGGGTTATAATGAACACAGAATCACAGAACCATGAAGGTTGCAAAAGACTTCCAAGACCATCCAGTCCAACCTTCAGCCATGCCACTAAACCATATCATGAAATGCCACCTCTAGGTGTTTTTTGCACCCTCCCAGGCATGGTGACTCCACCACATCCACGGGGAGCTGCTCCAAACACTTTTAAAAACAACACAGAGACTGAAAAGCTTCTGTCTGAGTCAAATCCACTCCAGGCAGCTTTCTAAGCACTGCCTTAAGCTTCCAGCATTAAGTATCTCACTTAAGTATCTCCCGTGGCGTGGTGAGAGCCTCTGCACCCTGCAGCCTGTTCCACCCATGCCAGCTCACAGGACACTGCAGCATCACAGACACCACGGGACCCTCGGGGGATTAAAGCAACAGCTAAGCCTTCCGGAGTAACCCGGGATTCCTGCACATCCCTAACACAGAGGGCAGAGTCTTGATCCCCTGGGACTACTGAAACTCTTAAAACAAGGCTACCAGCCAGAACTCCTTCTGAAATCTGTGCTCCTGCTCTGCTGGGATGCAGGGGAAATGCACCTTTGCTGCTGACTTTCAAGCACTTTGAACCTGGGGATTGGACACAATTTAACGCCAGTATTGATGCTCCCCTTGGAGGTACAGGGACATGAACCATGTGACAAGGGGGCTGATGACCCCACAGGGCACTGGGACGTGGGGAGTGGGGACCAACATCCCTCCATGGCACTGTTCCACTCCCATTGCCTCCAGGCAGCGCAGCCAACAGCAGCATTTTAAACACAACAGAGCTCCCCACACACCTTTAAGGGCAGGGTGATACCCACGTGCCCAACCTCCACCCCACCAGATCACACCCACCCGGGCAGGGCACATGGGCATGGTGTCCACAGGTGACACATCAGTGACACTGCCTCGGTCTGACTGAGCTCTGCCAAGCCCTCCCTCCTGCAAAACCCTCTGGGAGCAAGAAATCAGGTCTCTGGAGGAGATGCCACGGGTCCCCACGAGGCTGTGTCCCCCCCTGACCCCCTCCCCGCCGTACCTGGCTGCAGGGTGGCAGCAGGGTGCCCTCGGGTGACAGCTGGCCCTGGCACTGCCCCGGCCGGCGGCAATCGAGCTGGATGAGGCTGCGGCACTCCTGGTGACACGTGTATCTGCAGTCTGCAGGGAGAGAAGGAGCGTGTGAGGCACCCACACCTGCAGGATGGGCTTGAGGGGTGCTGGGGGAACCCCAGGAAGGGACTGGGTTCCAGCCAGAGGGCAGAGGGATGCTCGAGGGCACCAGCACAGCCCATTCAGTGTCCCCATCAGGGACCAAAATAGCTCATCCAGAGCAAAGATTGCCCCATGCCCTCTCCCCAGCCTGTGTTCCCCAGCAGCAGGAGCCACAGTCCTGCCATGCATGCCACTGCCTTGCCCCCCGACCTGCTGGCACACTGACACACAAAGTATGGAAAATGCTCCAATTCCACCAAACCATGGGGTACCCACTGCCCAGCTCTGCTCCTGGGAGGTGTCACCTGCAGGACAAGTGTGGCCACTGCACGTGGAAAGGACCCTTCACCTCCCACCAGCAGGGCTGAAGAAACATCTTCGTGTTAGATAGAGGTCCAACTATTGTAGGTTACTAAATATCACAGAACCATGGAATGGTTTGGGTTGGAAGGGACCTAAAGAACATCCCCTTGCACCCCTGCCATGGGCAGGGACATCTTCCAGTAGACCAGGTTGCTCCAAGACCCACCCAACCTGGCCTTGGACACTTCCAGGGATGGGGCAGCCACAGCTTCTCTGGAAAACCTGTGCCAGGGCCAGTTCCAGTGACCAATGCATGGATCTACCTCCAGGCTGCCAGAAATCCAGCCCTGGAGAGGGCAGGGACACATCCCAGCCCGAGCAGAGGCTGTGACCTCCTGTCCCAGGTGCAGAAAGGCATTTGCATAGCTGGTTTATTTGGATGCTGATTCAAAGTCAGATATTAACCAGTTCAAGGAAGGAATTGCACAGACACTGCTGAGCCCAGGTTTGACCCCTTCAGGCCCAGGGTCCTGCCTGCCCCCAGCCCAGGGCTCCAGAGGGGCAGCATTTGGCACAGGCAGCTCCCTCTATCAGCTATCCCATCCTCGTGGCTATCACTCCCCCAGCCCTTTCCCTCGAAGTCCCAGCTCCTCCAAACCCACCTGACTGCAGCAAATAACCTCCTTCCACTTTAATGGCCCATCTGAGCCTTTTAATTTTTAACTGCCATACAAACAACATGAAATTTACTTTTACGCTACCCAAAATTCCAGAGAGGTCACCAACCTGAAAAAAAAATAATAAAAATCCTAAAACCAAGGCAAGAGAGATCATTCCACAGAGGGATGTCACTGCCTGTCCCTGCACCTGCCCTGTGACCCCACTCTGAACCACCAAGCTGTATTTTCAATACCCTTCTTTTTGCCTTTTTTTTTCTTTAGCATTTGGGTCATTGGTTTTTAATATCTGGGGCTTGCAGGAAAGCAAAGGAATATCCCCTGTTTGTTCTGGGAACTGTGATTTCTGCTCAGCTCTGGTGAATACTCTAATGCCCCAGAATGAATGAGAGAAGCTGAACCACTGCTGGGAGCTGGTGCCTGAGGAGGGAAACATCAGTCTCCAGGGGAAAGAGGGAAATCATTTATCATTTCACATTCAGCTGGCGTGAGCTGTCTATCATTCCCCTATTCCAAGTCAGTTGTCTCAAGTAAGCCTGGGGGAAAAGCAGGGAGACTTGCCTTTTTTTTTTTTTAATTAGAGATAAGCTGCAGTTACACAGTAATTTAATGCATGACCTTTTGAGCAACTGGAACAGCCTTTTAATAGGGGACATTTGCCAAGTCTTTGCTGGAGGTTACAGTCAGAGAAGGCTCCAGCTGTGAGTTCACCTGAGCATCTGGCACCACAATGTCCCTTCTGCCTGTGTGGCTCCAGATTTTTGGATTTGGGCACCTTCCTCCTGCTCCCCTGGACCTCTTGGAGTGGGAAGGCTCCAGCACCTGGGCAAAGGCAACGAGAGGTCTGACACACGCAATCTGGACCACAGAAATGCCAGTTCCCTGGCACACCTCTGGATCAGCCCCATTGTGGCCAGGCATTTCTTTAGGGGATTAAAGTGTGACACCTCCTTAGTCACCGCCACCTATTAACAGACCTAATCATTCCGTATCCGGCAGGGAACACTAATTTTAGAAACCCAGCACAGCTTTAGGAAGCAGCCACGTGACAGGTTTGCCAAGAAGAGCAGGATGCCTCCACTTGCACTTCAAGATAATTTTCATTCCAGTTAAACAAAGGAACACTTGGAAATTTAGTTTCTTTAAAAAAAAAAAAAAATAGTCTGATCATGATACTGTGAAAAGCCTTGGTGGCTGAAGGGAATTTCCCTTCCTCCACAGATAAAGTCTCTCAGAAGGATAAAGCTGGATGGAGCAAACCAGTCCAGTATAGATGCTCATCTCAATGCCTAAACACAGAGCTGCAGAGAATGGTTTGGGTGGGAAGGGAACTTAAAGATGATCTCCTTGCACCCCCTGCCATGGGCAGGGACACCTTCCACCAGCCCAGGTTGCTCCAAGCTCCATCCAACCTGGCCTTGGACACTTCCAGGGCTGGGGCAGCCACAGCTTCTCTGCCCAACCTGTGCCAGGGTCTCCCCACCCTCACAGGGAAGGATTTCTCCAGTCATCCTGCCCAGCCCCACTCCAGAGCACCACGGACCTCATGGGGTGTCTTTCAACTCGACCCAACCCATGTGGAAATGGGGACAAAAGGAGCAGGAAGGCTCCACAGGTGTTTGAGTGCTGGAAAGGGGCATTGTTACAGAAGGGAGATTTCCTCCATCCAAACTCTGGAACCCTTCAGGGGCTCACACACACCTTCAAGTGCAGGTCACACCCAAGGTTTCATTCTGCTGCTTGAGACCAAGGGCTGGGTGTCTCTGCCCACACCCAACATCACTGGGGTAACCTCAGGGATGGCAGCAGGATGTGGCCCTGTGACACCAGAGGGTGGGCAGGACCTGTGGCACCACCACACCCATCAGCATCCACAGGGAAGGGTCTCAGGGCTCCTGAAAAGCACGTTCTGACAGCCCCTCACAGCACTGATCCAGCCCCACCACTGGAAGTCTTGTCTCGTCAGTTTTAGGTCTAAAGCAGATGGTTTGGGTTCATCTGTTTGCACACACAGGCAAACCCCAAGGGTGTGTTTGTGTTTGTCCAGAGCAGACAAAGCCCCCTTGGTCACAGCCACCCCCTCTGTGAGGTCCCTGCACCACTGCAGCATCTGGAGCACAAACCCAGCTGCCAGAAGATGCTCTTGGGCCATTATTTACCAGCAGGCAAATTTTCCTTTGGAGTGACAAGTGTGGCAGCACCAATGCCCCATTCTCCTGCCAGAGCAGGGCTGGAAAAGGATCCAGAGCAGAAGCTGGAGCCACCTGGTGCCCCAGGTGTGGTGGCAGGAGAGCATGCCATCCCTGTGCCATCCCTGTGCCATCCCTGTGCCAGCCAGGCAGGATCCCTGTGGCTCAGCAGTGCCATAGGAAACCCTGGACCCCCAAACCTGCCCCCACCTCGACACCCCAACCCACCCCACCACCTACCTCGACACAGCAAGACCTCCCTGCAGGGCTTGGATTTGGGGAAATGCCTGAAGATCTTGCGGATCCTCTTTGTTACAAGCCCAAAGCAAGAGGCTGCTCCTGCCTTCCCGTCTGCCATCCCTGGCAGAGGAGAGCCCGAGCTCTCCAGGCACACAGGGCTGGGCAGGACTCTCCAATGCAACATGGATTGGAGGGAGCTGTGCTGCTTCCACGAGAGGCCTTTTCCCCCACGGAGATAAAGCCCTGACATTGTCCATTTACAACCTGCTGCCATTTGACGGCGTTATTTATTTATTTTTCTGAGCAATGAGGCGACGCCGCAGCTACGGGGCTTGTGCATCTCTGGGCTTGTCCTGTAAGCCATGGAAAACTTTCTATTTCTGGGGCTTTTTGCTTGATAAGATAAAATAACCCAACGGAAGAGATTAGAGAGAGAAAGCACAGGACCCAGCCATACGCTGGGAGGTCTCTTCCCAGCATCCTCTCTTCACTTTGCTGCTTTTCCCTGAGGTCTTTTAAAGTTTAGAGGGGAGAAAAAAACGTCTCCTATGTTTAAACAGAGGTTAAATTAAAGGAATACACTGAGATTAACTATATTTAAACTGTATTTATAATATTGATTTAAACGCTGCACGTAGCAAGGGTTTCTAGATCCTTTCACAGTATCTGGAAAAATCACAGCATTGTAATAAAGGAGTGTGACCCTTTACACAGACAGATAATGATAGGACAAGGGAAATGGTTTTAAACTAAAAGAGGGGAGATTTAGATTAGATATAAGGAAGATATTCTTCCCTGTGAGGGTGGGCAGGCCCTGGCACGGGTTGGGCAGAGAAGCTGTGGCTGCCCCATCCCTGGAAGTGTCCAAGGCCAGGTTGGACAGGGCTTGGAGCAACCTGGGCTAATGGAAGGTGTCCCTGCCCATGGCAGGGGGTGGAATGAGATGAACTTTAAGGTCCCTTCCAAGCCAAACCATTCTGGGATTCTGTGATGTATCAGTTACAAAGATATCAGGTGTCAAACGATGGAGTGGGACATGAACATCAGTTTAACAACACACTTGAGATCTGCCACTTTGTCCCCAGCACACCATGACTGGCCCCTCTCTGCTCAGGACTCCCCTCACAAACAGAGCAGTTTCCAGCTCCCTGCACAACACACTCCTGCTTTTACACAGGGACTAACAAACATGAGCTTTAACTAGTCCAAAAAAATCACATCAAGCAGCACAAGCAATGAGCTGACAGAGGGACCTTCTTACTCATGCCTTACTGCCCCAACTCCCAGACAGCACCTCTGCAGCACATCCCTCCTTCCCACACCAGCAACCTCAGCTGAACCCACTGGGCCAGGGATGAAGCAGAGGGCGAAAAGAGACAACCCAAAAACTGACCTGCAAGGCAAGAGCTGGAGCCTCGGCCAGTGCGTCTCTCCATAAATCCTTCCCAAGGCACTGGACTGGATTGCAGCACGGAACATGACCCTGAAAGACCTGAGCTAGCCCAGGATCCTGCCACACAGCTCTGGGCAGGTCACCATCCCATCCCACACCTCCATCTCCTCCCAGGGAAGCGAACGCCCTGCCTGGGGCAGCCACAGTGGGCGGGAGACACCCCAGCACCCCACCCTGCCCTCACCCAACCCCAGCAGCACCCGCCTGGCAAACGCCATCCCCACCTGCCCGAGCCACCTGGCAGCAGGAAAAGCCTCAGGAATATGCCTGGATCAGCTAAATGGAGCAGAAATGCAAAGTGCTGTGGGTCCTGTACTGTTAGCAATTACTATTTACAGTGGCCAGACCAGAGACATGACCGAGTGTGGGAGGATGTGTTGGAAAAAGAGACATGAAAAACTTCCATGTCCTGGAGAACTTCAGTGGTGTGAGCACAGCCTCGTCCCAGCCAGGCTGGGCTCGTTAAAGAACTTGTTATCTTATGCAAACATACACTGGGGAACAAGTAACATTAGAACTGCAGTTTGCTCTACAAATTACAACGAGAAATGGAGTTTTACCAGCTGCCTCCTTAAGGAAATAGGGACACAGAACGAGCTGCACTGGGAGATTAAGGGTGGCTTCAGAGCAGAGACATAAACCCAGGTGGACGCTGAGGTGCTTTACTGAACCAGGTCCGTGTTGCAAGACCTACAGATCAAAAGCTACTTCGGGAGCCACTGCATTTGCCACTGAGAACATCAGGTGCTGGATGTGCTCTGAGGTTTCCCTCGAGGCAGTGCCTCACAATCAGCCTTCACGGAGAGCTGCAGTGATTTTCTTGTAAAGAAGCACTTCAGCCAGTGATGTCCCATCTCGGTAACACCCTGGTCATCAGAGACAGGAGAGCCAGGGAAGCATTTGAGCCATGCCCCAAACCCGACCCACCACTGCCCACCAGTGTCCACCCTTCCCACCAGGAAGCTGTCACAGTGCCAAGCCCAGCCTGGTTTCTCGGCTGTCCCAAAGCCCAGTAAAACACACTGAGTGCTTTGAAGCTGCATTAGTCACCACGACATCCAACAACTGCACCCGCCCCACGAGAACACCCCAAAAACCCCCATGGCAAAGGTGCACCTCTGCAACCTGCCCATCCAGCCCCCTTGTCCCAGCTACTCCTCTGCCAGGAAAAGCTGCTGGCAGTGGGACAGACACATTTACACTCCAACACAGAGATTATTTACTTTACTACTGACTCAGGCTTTGGAAGGTGCCAGCAGCACAAAGCCACATACATTAGATAGGAGATACTCAAGACACAGCATAAAATGGCACAGCTACTCCACCTGCACAAGGGCACTCCCTCCAAGACTGGAAACGAGGATTTTTAAGGAATGCCAGCAGGATGGCTTGGGGCAGTCGCTCCCAAGCTCCCATCTCCCCATCCCTTCACAGTGGGAGCAGCATGCTGGATGTCTGTCATGCCTGGGACAGACCCAGACACTCCCAAAAAAAGCACGTCTCAGAAATCTGCATCAGCCCCAGTGCAGCACTCCTGGGCAGGACTTGGGCTAAAACCTCAGTAAGAACCTGTCTGCTGCCTCCATGACACTGATTCAGAACAGGCCAAACCCATCACATGCCCAAGGAAAGCCATCCAAGGGCATCATTGTCCTGATTTCGGGACTTGCCAGGTCTGTGCCCCCACCCCTTCCATCCAGAGCCCCAGCTGGAAGAGGAACCACAGAGCCCACAGCCCACATGGGAGTTCACAGTGTTGCAGACAGTGTTTCCTCTCTCACTGGGACCAAGCACTATCATATTCAGGACACAAAGGGATGTTTGGGGAGTGAGGAGGAGTCATAGAATTAAGTTTGGAAAAGACCTCCAAGACCATCAAGCCCACCCTGTGCCCGATGCCCACCTTGTCCCCAAGCCCAGAGCTCTGAGTGCCACATCCAGTCATTCCTTGGACACCTCCAGGGATGGGAACTCCAAACGTCCCTGGACAGCCCCTTCCAAAGCCTGACCACCCTTTCCAGGAAGGAATTTTCTCAATATCCAACCTGAACCTCCCCTGGCACAGCTTGAGGCCATTTCCTCTTTTTCTATCCCTTGTTCCCTGGGAGCAGAGCCCAACCCTCTCTGGCTCCCCTCTCCTGTCAGGGAGTTGCAGACAGCAAAAAAAAAGCCCCCCCTGAGCCTCCTTTTCTCCAGGCTGAACAGTAAATGATAATAAATAAATAAATACAGCTTTGCCATTTTGCTAAATACAAGCAGATCTGATATAAATAAAAATAGGCAAGAACTGTACAAACAAAAACCCGAGTATCCTCAGGCTGCAAGTCAAAGGTAAACAAGCAGCAACTCTGCATCAGAAGAAAAAGAAATATTCACCAAGGGAGGAGAGCACACCCCGTCTGCAGCTCTCGGGCATTTTAATGGGAATCACTATTGGGATGACAGGGAATGCAGATGATGTTATGAGTGTCCCTCTCCCCCATCCTGGTTGTTTGGGGAGTTTTTTGAGGCAGAACTACTCCCACAGTCTGAATAATTCTCTGAAATGAAAAGGGAAATAGAGCTATTTAAGATCTGTTTCAGTATAACTATGGAAAACATCCTGCCAGAGGAGAAGTCCCTCCAAACAACTATTTATAGTGTTTTGCAACACCACAAAATTCTGTGAATATGTACTTTAGGTCAGGATTTCAAAGCACACAGCCCAGTACCTCATCTTGCACCTGAGCCCTGTGACAGGTTTCCAGGAAAGACAAAAGCCCTGACAAAGTTTGTTTGCCTCCCAATAAAACCTTGTTTTTATTAAACATGCTATTTCTTTTAGGACAGTCATTCACACATTTGCTCCAGTGCACCAGACACAGCTGAGCTGCCACCCCCAAGGGAATAATCTGGCCCTTAGCAGGTTTCGAGGGAGTTAATCAGGAACAGCAGGCAGAAAGCAAAGGTGCACCCCAGAAAACAGATTTACACCCCTCTCATTCAAACAACGCCCTGCACAGCGAGTTCCCCGGCCCCGGCGTGTCCCCGTGTCACGTTGTGGTGACGGCTGGGTTACATTTAATTAACAGCAATCAGGGCTAAACCCTTAATGCGATGCAGCAGGGCCATATGGTGCGACTGTCGCTCCCAATTGCCCTTCAGTGCAAACGGCACCAGGAGGCATCTGCGAGAGCCCCGCTCGCACCGCGCCATGCAAATCACCACCAGAAACATTTAATTGATTCATAAGCTAAGGAAAGCCAAGCGTAAGAACCAGAACTGGCTGAGCGAGGCCCTAATTGCCCCGGTGAGGCTGCTGCTCCAGCACGTGCCTGGCAGAGCCCCCCAAACCCACCCCAAAATGAGCAGTGATGCCCTGAGCCCGTGGTGGGACACAGAGCGCTCCCAAATCACCACCAGCACCACCTACCTGCCCTCCACCCCGAACTGAGGGCACCCTCACCGGGGGTCCTGTGTGAATGGCATCACCATTAACAACTTCTGCCGAAAATCAGGAGTCTCAGCTGACCCCGACCCGCAAATTTGCAAATCCCTCAAGCCCAAGCGGAGCGCTCTGTCCCAAAAGAGAAGTTCTGGTGTCTCCAGCCTGAGGGACGGAGCTGGGAAGGTGCATTGCACGGCCAGCAGAGAGCTCAGCACACGCTACGAGTTATCCCTGGCTCGGGTTTGCCCAAACCTGCGACAACCAAGGCGGGTCGCCCCTTTGCAGGGACCGAGAGCAGCCCCCGGGGACACGGGGCGTGGGTCGCTGCACGGCCCCGGCTGAGTCACCTCCTTGGGCCCCCCGTGTCCCTCCCCACGCGATTGGGAAGCCCAATCCCTCCTGCCAAACACGAGCCCCAGCACAACACGTATCCCACCGAGACGGGCGCCTCGGTGCCCCTCGCTGGCACCGACACTCCTTCCCGCAGGAGTTTGGGCAAAGCCACAGGCAAATGCGCTGATTCCAGAGGACTTTACCCCTCACCCGTAAAGCTTGACAAACATCGGCCCTCCCTGCCCAGCCCGTGGTGGGACCATCCCGTCTTTCCTGGCAAAGCTGCCTTTCCCAAGCCCTCCCGGGAGCGCCGCACCCGGAGACCCCCGGCCGGTCCCTCCTGGGGCCGGGAGCTCCTGGGGAAGGCGGGGGGGACCCGGTCCCTCAGCAGGACCCTTTGGGGTGAGGGGCTGCGGCGAAAGGGAGCGACAAGGGCAGGATCCGAGCAGGGGTGCGGGATGAGGGATGCGGGACGGGGTGCACCGGGCGGCAATGCGGGCAGGGCAAAGCTGCGGGACAGCCGGGCAAAGGCAGGGTGAAGGCAAAGCGGCGGGCAGGGGAGGCTGGGGCAGGGCTGGGGCATAGCTGGGGCATAGCTGGGGCACTCACAGTCGCAGCGCAGCGCTCGCTCCCGCACCGCCTCCCCGCACAGGTCGCACCAGCCGCGCCGCGGGAGCCGCGGGGCGAAGCGGTGGCCGCGGTCCCGCTCGGGGCCATCCCGCGGCGCCGAGAAGATGCTCCGCACGTCGGGCAGCATCCGCGGGGCCGCCCCGCGCCGCCGCAGCCGCCGAGCCCCCCGCGCCCCCCGGGGAACGCCCGCGGACCCACCGCCCGTGGGCGCGGAGGGGCCCGGGCGCCGCATCGGGGTGGGCAGCGGCGGAGGGGGCTGCGGGAGGGGGCACTGCCCCACGGCCGGAGATGCCATGGGCTCGCAGCGGGGCAGCGCAGGCGTCCCGGACCGGCCGGGAGGGAGGGATGGAGGGAGGAGACACGCGCGGGGGTGGGGACCGGGAGCGGCCCCTCCCGTGGGGACCCCCCTCCTTCGTGGGGTGGGCAGGGGGAGATTCGCCCACGGGTCGCCCCCGCGCCTTCCCCGCGCGATGGTTCCTCGGGGAAACGCTGCTCGCCGTGGGATTCCCCTCCCCGCGCCGTGGGAATGTTCCCGTGGTAGCTTCCCCCGTGGGAATCCCCTCTGCCAGGGGACCTCTCCCCACCGCGCGGTCACCCCCAAGGGCTCCGGGGTCCGCACAGCGCCAAGCGGGGTCGGGGGCTTTAAGCAGCGCCTGCTGTCCCTTCCCAGCCGCATCCCAGGCTTTTCCCCCCGCGGGATAAGGCAGATCACGCACTAGAAGGGGCTGGTGCACACGCGTGTGCGTGGACCAGGCTGTAAGTGCGGCTGGAATGAATGCCCTGTCCCCGCTGCAGGCACAGCCGCGCTCCGGGGCCGCTCGGGGGGAATTATCTCCCGAGGGGAATTATCTCCCCCAGCTGAGGCTCCTGTGGTCGAGGGCAATGCGAAAGGGAAAACGCTGTGGCCGAATTTGGAGGCGGCTCCAGCGCTGCAGCTCAGAGGAGGTGCTGGCACAGCCCCACACCCCGGGCACGGCAGGGTTTGGGGGGCACGGATGGAGGTGGCCGGACCTGGGGCTGGGTGTCCTCTGCCACTCCCTCCCTCGGGCACCTGGGCTGGCTATTCAAATGATTCCCCTTTCCCGGCTCTGGATGGAGCGCAGGGTATAAAGAGGGTGACACATCGCCCTGAGTCGTGCAGGACACGGCTGGCCCTTCTCTGCTGCTCTCCCCCGTATGGGTTTGTAATGCATTAATTCAGACCGAATTGCCCCCAGGTTTCTTTGGTTTCCAGGTGAGAGGTGGCTGCAGTGAGGGCAGGGCTGGCCTGGGTGAATCCTGACTTCTGGGCTCAGGGGGAGCTGAATTTAGTATCTCCTCTGTGCTCCTGAGGACAGGATAAGCCAAGGATATCTAAATCCTTTTCAAGGATTCTAATTTGAAGGATGGATTAAAACACTGGCTCTGAATTACGGCAGACTAGTGCCATAAGCAGCCCCTAATAAGAGCTTCAAACCAAAGGAGGAATAACGCAGCTTGAAAGAGTCTAGTTTTGTTCTGTGCTAAGCAGCAAGATTAATTTTTGCAAGGTTTTTTCCTTCCCCATTCAGGGTCCTGATTTACTTTCATGCCTCCTCTGCTTCTGCTTGAAAAGAGCAGCAGATTTATTCCTCAGTAAATTGTTTCACAAAAACTTGGAGTTTTATCCTATGTTCTCCTCAGACTGTTAATTGTATCAGGAATCACCTCCAAAAAAAGGAAATTACCTTTCTGAGGGTAAAGGTCTACCTGGCACCTGGCTGGGAACCTGCTAGACCCCTCTAGACTTTTGTTTTCCCAGTGCCATCCTGGGACACAGTTTCAGTCTCTGTTCTGAAGCAGCAGGGCACAAAAATACTAAATAAATGTAATATTTTCTGC
The DNA here is from genome assembly GCA_035583185.1 of Anabacerthia variegaticeps. NCBI lineage: Eukaryota > Metazoa > Chordata > Aves > Passeriformes > Furnariidae > Anabacerthia > Anabacerthia variegaticeps. The sequence continues at coordinate 2,641,336 of JAWWEW010000073.1, forward strand.
CTCCATGGGAAGATCTGGCTCAAACCTGCATGAGAGACCTGACATAGTCGTTATCCTTCTCATCTGTCTCTGCAGCTATTCAGGACTGACAGCACATGAAGCTCTTTTAGGCCATGGGTTAAAATATTAGGGGAAAAATAAAAAAAAAAACCCAACTAATTAACACTGGCAGGAAAATTCCTGTTTCATTTGGATTCCAGGAGTCCCCTTTGCAGCTGCTGCGTTACGGCAGTTTAAGCATGACAAGGGCTATTAGCAAAAAACTCTTTTTTCTTTTTGCCAAGAAATAAATCCCTTTCTGTTGAAGCCAAACATGTTCCAGGTCAAACGCTCAGCTGGTGCAAGTCAACACAGCTCCACTGAATCCAAGGAAGTGCAGCAGGAGACCCTGCCTGGGCTCCTTGCCCTGTTCCTACAGGGAATATCAGTGAAGTCGAGCTGGATTAAAAATAATGTACATTAGAAAACCAGGAGGATCCTGAAAAATAATTGGTAGGAGAAAAGCTTTTAAGCAATGGCTTAGTTCCACCTCTCTACAGTAAATAGATGGGTTTGACATTCAGGATGTTGGTTTTTATAATTAAAACAAATGGGAAGGTTTGGTGCCAAATTCCACCGGGGAAGGTTTCCTGGGTGGGGGGAGCTCCTGGGCACCCTTGGCTTGTTCTTACAAGAAAGTCAAGCCAGGCACAGCCCTGCAGCTGCTGCTCCTTGTTCCTTTTGTTCCCTTGCTGAGACTCGGGGCAGCAAGATGTTCAGCTCCAGGGATGTGCTATTTTGCCTTATGAGCCCATATATTATTAGGATATTAGGAAGAAATCCCTCCCTGTGAGGGTGGGCAGGCCCTGGCACAGGGTGCCCAGAAAAGCTGTGGATGCCTCATCCCTGTCCAGGGCCAGGTTGGAGCAACTTGGGCTAGTGGAAGGTGTCCCTGCCCATGGCAGGGGGTGGAATGAGAAGAGCTTTAAGGTCCCTCCAACCCAAACCATTCCATGATTCTGTGTCCCCCAGCAGAGCTTGTGCTCCATCCCAGGAGCATCCATGACAGCTCCTTGCCCTGTCCTTGCTGTCTCTCAGCCCTTGGGCACTGCCACATAACCTGAGTCCCAGCTCTCAGGGCATGGGGCAGCCCCTGGACAGCCAGAACAGCCACGCCAGGCCCAGGCTCAGCTGGAGGCTTTTGGTTTGGCTCAGGTGTCACCTCCTGAAAAGGTGCTGGAGAGGGAACTGGAGCAAAGGCTGAGTCGGGTGTTGTGTTTTCTCCGGAGGGCAGGTCTAGGCAGGCACTCTGAGCATCCCCACTGCTGACTCAGACACATCTGCCCGCCCAAGTGATGGCCCAGCCTCTCCTCTGAGATGCACACTCATCCCTGGGAGCTGCTGAGAGTCCCTTCCCTTGCCCTTGGATTTCTCTGCTGCTGATGCTCCCAAAGTCCCGGCTCCCCAGTCCCTCCTCCAGCCTCCTTTATCCCCAGCACCCAGTCCCACTTTGCACCCTGGAGTAACCAGGCATGCAGGGAGGGAAGGGCTTTGTGCAGAGGGCAGGGATGAATTCCATCATTCCTTAACCTGGGCTTCCCAACACCGTGAGCCCCAGTAGTGCAGCCCCTTCCCCAGCCACGTTTTCAGTCAATAGTTGTTTGGAGAAGGCACAACCCCCACGTGCATCCACAGAACTTGGTTATATTTAGAGGAATGAGCCAAAAAAGGAGAAGCCTCCCTCTGCTTCCCCCTCCCACAGCCCTCAGCAGCCCAGGCATGGGGCTGGATCCAGTCTCTCATCCATCAGCATCCCTCCTGCCCCACTCCACGAAGCCTCAGGGAGCAGAAATCTGCTAAAAGGGGGTTTAATCCCTAATTAAGAAGACTAAAGGTCTAGCCTCTTCTCTGACATGGTGATACAGAGAAGCCAGAACACCATGGAGTCCTTCAAGCACTTATTAAAATAAAGAAAAATAAAACCCCACTGAGTTTTCTGGTCAAACTTCCAAAGGCTCAAGGCACTCAGAGCTAATGGTGGTGAACGTGCAGAAGTGCTGGAGCAGAGAGGTAGGACACAGAGAACTCCTCAAACACCCATGTCCAGTGGCTCTCCTGGTGCTGGGGGTTCCCTCTGCTGGGAAGTGGGTTTGCTTCAGCAGCTGCACATTCCCAATGTCCCTCAAACGCCAGGAGTGGGGGCAGCCCCTCCTAACCTGCAGGGACAAAACCAAAGGCTTTAGGGTAGAGAGGGGTCACCTGGGCACATGCAATCCCAAACCACAGTCTGAGGCAGGTACGACTCTTTGGGACTGTTCCCATGATTTTTTGGGATAAGCTCTTCATATAGAAAGCAAACACAACCTTTATTATCCCCTTATTCACAGGGCATGTGCTGCAACAACACACTTGGTCCTCTAAAAACAGGGCTGGGGTGAATTCCCAACTTCTTTTTTTTCTTTTAAAACCCTTTGACATTGATGTGCATATTCTTACTGTCGATTTGCATTTAGAGCCTCAAAAAAAAGGTTGCAGAGGAGGAAAATCAGGGGCTTTTTCAGCAGTGCATGCTGGGTTTTGCACAGAATTTCCTAAAGAAAGAGAAAGCATCTACTTCGCCCTGGCAGTAGCAGCTGGGCAGCACAGGGGAAAGGCTGGAAAGGGGGTCCAGAAATGACACAGCTTTGCAAAGGATCGTGGCTAAACCTCCCAGAAAGACAAACTCTCCTGCTGCCAGACCATGATGGGAATTTGGTGTCATTAAAACCCCCAGTGAACCATCCCATGAGTGACTGTGGTTGTGCTCAGCACCAGGCACAGCTCCCCACGCTGGGCTCAGCCCTGGGGAGCCCACCCAGCCCCACCAGCCCCTCCCAGGGCAGCGTGGCCACATCTGGGTGCCAGGAGAGGGAACCACTTGGAGCAGCATCTCTGGGTGCTCTTACTCACCTCTCAATGATGCTGTTGTTGAACTGGAGATCACAACTTACTGACCTCATCTGCTCCAGCAGCTCCTGCATCCTGCAGGGACACAACCAGCCCCTTAGTCCTGCTCTGCTCAGCCCCTGCTTCCTCCTGCAGGAGGGCTGGGATGTCCCACGGGTCACAGAGCAGGGATCACACCCAGCCTGACACAGTTTTCCAGCCCTGTGGACACAGAGCCCTCTCCCCGTTGCAGGGGATGAGCAGCAGGAGGTTCTGCTTCTCCAGGGGGTGCTGGGCTGTCCCCAAAACCCTCTCCCAAAAGACTCACCGAAAAGCCATCTCAGATGCCTGGCTCAGATGGACAGGGGAAGGCACGGGAGGAACTGGGGCCAAACTCCATCTCCCCATCTGGAGAAACCTGTCCAGAGCCTGCAGAGATGGAGAGACCTGAGAGCCCCCACAGTCAGGGGCTCTGACCCTGGGGGGACACAGCACCTACCCAGGGCTAAACACTCAGGACATGACACCCCACCCAGCACATCCACTTGTCCAGGACAAGCAGAATAAAATAACCAAAGGACCAGAACATCTCCCAGGAATCTGTGCCCAGCTCATCAGCCAGTGTATCGTGGGAGCTGGAGGTGAAGCATCATTTTTCTACCATCAATTTTCTACCCCATTTATTGGGTGCAGATCCCCAGGCAATCCTGGGGACCAGGGCTGCCACTCCCAAAGCTTTCCCCACTCCCTGCTCACACTGTGGGGCAAAACAAGATTTCCAGTGTGGATCAGCCATAAAGAACTGCAGCAAGTTGGTTAAAAACGCTCCAGGGGTGTCCCCACCTTTCCCAGGTGCTCCTGTCCCCCGTGGGAGCTGGGAGAGGGGAGCAGGAGCCTTTTCAGGGAGCAGGGAGGGACTGTGGAGCTGCACCCTGGCAGGACCCCGTGGACACCTACACTCTGCAGGCAGTCCTGGCACTCCATCATCTCCACGCTGCAGGTGCTGATGCGGTTGCTGAGCCTCTTCAGGTGCTTCTTTATCTCACAGACTTTCCTAGGAAGAAAAACAAGGACGAAATTCCCAGGTAGTGGTTGGCAGCAGCGGGAATCGTTAACTTTTTAATGGGTTTGAATTCTGCCCTGCTCTCTGCAAAGCTTTCTGGGTGCCAGGTAAAATGCTGAAGGAAAGCAAATGAGTCAGGGCAGTGTGGTAATTACATTGCAGCTCTGGTAGCAGCCACTGTACCCAAGTTATCCAAACAACACTAATAGCTAATTAATTAGGGAAAGCGTTGCTTTTAAGAGAGACAGATCAGAGCCATCCCTTCTGCCAGCAGCTCTGCACAGGGTGGTCCTTTGTGTCCCATGGAGGGCTGAGAATCTACCCAAAAAGGCTCTTTGGTCCTAAGTTATATAAAAAAAAAAGTTTGTTTTGGCTTTAAAAAAACAAAGGAAGGAATATTTCAGGTGAATGATCCACCTCCAGTCCCCAGAAAAAAAAACCAACCAGCTACCACACTGCAAACCCTGGCAGGAAACAACCCAAAACAGGACAATTAAAACTGAAGTAACAATAAATTCAAAATATCCACTTGTGACTCATGGTGCTTTCTGCCTAAGGACAGAAAAACAGGTACAAAAATACTCCAGGAAAACATGAAGAAGCTTTTTTTTCCTCCCTGGGAGCAGAGTGCCAATGGGGCCCCTGTGCTGCATGGATTTCGTGGAGCTCCACACCCAGAGGAATCTCACCCCAAGACAAAATTCCCCGTGAAGCCAAGGGAGATTTCAGTGCCTTAGGATGGGATGTGGTGGGAGGGGGACTGTGGGACAGTGTGAAACCTGCCCCTGGGTGAGGGTTTGCAGTGTGGAAGCCCCTGAGAGCAGAATGGGAATGGGAGAAGGCTGGGAGAGGACAGGTCAGCTCCTGGGGCATTTCTGAGCACCCAAGACAAACTTCCAGCTTAAAAATCCCCCCACTGGTAAATCCTACACGGGGCTACTCCCCATCAAAAACACGACCAGGTCAAAAGCTGGGCTTAATTCTATGGAATTCCAGGAACTGCTTCCCACACTCCAGCCCAGGGGAGCCGAAGCTCCTCTCTAAAAGCAACCTTGCAATGAAAATCCAATTCTTGCACCATCCTCTTCCCGACTGCCTCCCCCTGCCTGCTCTTTGCTGCTGCCATAGTCAGTGGATTGCTCTCAATCACCCCGGGGTAATTTGCTCTTTGAATTATTCCCCAAGCACCATTTAACAGCAAATCATTCCCAGTAAGTAGATCTCTTTGTCTCAATAGCAATTTTGTCCTGATAAAATGACCTCTCCCCGCCAGAGAGCGAGGAAACAGCTGCTTGAACTCAAAGTTGCAAGTTTAGGGGCTTTTTTTGTAAATAAAACTTAAATAGCAGGGCAGAAATACATGAGAGCCAGCCCACACGGTGGGATTGGCAGCAGGCACGGAGATGCTGCTTTGAGGGCTTGACATTATCATTTCCATCCCCATCTCAGCACCTGAGCCATGGCAAAGAGCACTTGGAAGCCCTGGCCTTTGGTGGGTTACTGGAAAGTTCCCTCTCCCATCCACACCAGGGTCCCAAAGCCAGAGCTTTGTCCCAAAACCCCCAGAGAGGGCTGGTACCTCATCCTGCTGCTGTGGAGGGCCAGGGTCTCCTGGTATTGCTGGACACAGTCATTCTGGAAAATCGACAGAACCCTCTTGGCCAGGTTCCCTAAATTCATCCTAAAAGCAGTGAAAAAGGGGAAAACACACGATTTCCTTATGTGGATGAAAATGAACATCACAGCCCACATGGCAGCAGCCCTAAAGCTGGTTCCAGAAAAAGGGGCTGGATGCTCAGTAATGAATTCTGGATCAGTATTATAGAAGGAAACGAACGCTAATTGTGATGAAGGGGAGCAGGAGGTTTTGGGGTCCACAGGGGGATGCCCAGTTGGACTGTCATCCCCACCAGGGCACTTCTGAGGAGTCTTTGCCTTGGAGTTCAAGGCAAACGTTCAAGGTTAGACTGAACATTAAGATAAAGGAGCTGCCTGTCAAATTTCACCATTCCTGGTGTATTTTGAAGTGGGCATTTTATTTCTTGGCTGTGTTAAATTGCCCTGGTTCCAGTGGAAACCAAAAGGAGGATATTTAAAGGTTCCAAAACCACCAGACACTTCACTCCCACTCCGAGTGAAGCAGAAGTGAAGGCAGGTATACTTCCTAAATAAGCATCTCAACAAATAAATGGCCCCAAACTAAGTCCTGTGTGAGCAAAAGGCTGGAATGTGCAGATCCAGTGCAGGGATCTGGCCAACAGCAGCTCCCTGTCCCACCTCTGCAGATGTTCTCTCACATCTTTGTCTGAAATAGTTTGAAAACTTCACTGTGAAAGGTCCTGCATGGTTGAACCATCACAGGAACCGCTCAGAGGTGCCCTCTGACAACAGTGGGGACCAGGGAACATTTTATATCCCTCTAGGGTTCAATCAGAACCACCAAACACCAGCCTGGACACAGCAAGGGGAAGGTCCTGGAAAGGGGAGAGGGTTGGGACTCACTTATCCAGCTTGTGTATTTGTTCCTCGTTGTAGCCCAGCCCTGGGGAGGAAAGACACAGGTCACCACTCACCACACGTTTTCCTGTCCATAACCCAAGAAATGGGCAATTTCACAACACACAATAGTCACTCAAGGGGATTTTCAGGTCTCAGCCCCTGGGGACACTGTCATGGCACAGAAACAGCTGATCTATAAAGTCCCTTCCAGCCCAAACCATTCTGTGGTTCAATGATTGTATGAAATAACTGCTAAACCCACCAAAGTGAGGTCTCCCCTTTCTCCAGCAGTGCAGGGACATTCCTGCTGCAGCCCCACCCCTCGTGTCCCCTGTCCCCTCCACTCACGCAGACACGTCCTGGCCTTCTTGAACTGCTTGTAGATCAGCTGCATCTTCTCCAGGCAGCACTCCATCTGCTGGATGCTGGAATGGGGCAGGGAGGGAGGAGTGAGGGCTGGGGTGGAACTGGGATGGAATCTGAGCATGCTGTGGCTGCTGCTCCCCATGTCTGTGCATGGGGACATCACTGATGTTGGCAGTGAGGGCTGTGCATGGCCCTGCACGGATCACACAGTGGAGCTGCTCCATCCAGCTGGGAACAGCAAAGTGGCATCAGGGATTTCCCCACCAACCTTTTGTCCTCGTGCACTTGCTGCCTGTCCTTCACCAGTTCGGACAAAATGCCATCCAGGGCCCCTTGGAAGTCAAAGATGCTGTGGGAGCACTGAGAGAGCTCCTCTGCGACCTGTGGAGGAGGAGGAGAGGTTGGGACCAGCAGCTCTGGAAGCTGTGGATGCTCCTCAACCCAGGGGACTCACCCTCTGCAGCCTTGTCTTCACCATGGCCATGTCCATCACAGCTGGCACCCCACTGCCTGCAGGGACAGACTCGTACCTGGGGAAAGGCAGAAAATTGATATTTCTTGTGAGGAATGTAAGCCAGAGGGAACCATCACCTGAGCAAAGATGATCCATCCCGTGGTGAGCTGGTGTTGGATTCCTGGGGAGCTGGGAGGTGGTTTCCTTGGGCAAGAACTCCCCCAAGTTATATCCAAAGGGTAACAGGTCTGAGCCACAAAGTGCTGATCTGGTACAAACTCACCCCGTTGTGCCCAATTTGTCACTAAATTGTTGGTTTCATACCCACTGGCTTTAGGCCAGCTCAGATGGTGCCTGGCTCCCTGCAGCTGGCACGGGAGGCTCGGGCTGAGCGTGGCACTCTGGCTAAGTCAGCAGAAATATTCCTGATGCAGAGCGTGTTGGAAGGGAGGGCTGAGCCAGAGCATCCAGCTGCAGCAATACTGCTCTTGGCACTGCAGCCCTGCTCGAATCCTGCTGAACTCAATGGCAACCACGTGTCCCTATTTTTGGTTTTTTTCGGATGAAATGGAAATTAAAGGACTCGCTAAATGGCAAAAGAATAAAAGAACAGCAACCCAGCAGCAAAGAATTTCCCACTACAGCTACAACAAAACAGAAAAGCAAGATATCCCTGGGTTGCTTTAGATTGAATGGGTTCAGCTTCCCCCAGGGCAGCCGAGTGGGAATGGGTATGTGGGGAATGGGAAGGTCGAGGGCAGCCCAGGGTTCCTCTGTAATTCCTCTCCATTAGTGGAGACTTCTGAATGGAATGAGGTCTCTCACCATGGAAGGTGTGAGGTGGGATGCTGGATCCTGGGAATGCAGCACCCCGAGGAGCCCTGGCAGCTGGTGCCCTCCTGCCTATTATTTTAATTCAGCTTTTTCTCCCTTTTCCCCAAGCTGGAGCAGCAGCCCTGTCTCATTCCTGCACTCACTCTGCAGCTCATGGGCTGTAAAAATCAGAAAAACCTGGGACAGGAGCCACAGCCAGGACTAACTCTGGGCTCACCAGGGACTAATCATTAAAAATGGACGCAAAAAGGAATAAACAGCCAGAGTGGCTCATTTCCCACAGCCTCAACCCACAGTGAAAAAGCCTCCTACCTCCCAGACACCAGCTTATTGCTGGAATTTTCCTGGTTTCTGATCATTCACCTTGGAGAGCCCCATATCTTATCTGCCACAGCCCAGCTCCTGCGAGGCCACACTTACAGCACATGGGTCTTCACCTCGGTGAGCTGCAGGCAGGCAAGCACGGAGAGAGCCCCCCTCCTCTGCTCCAAAATCCTCAAGCACTCTGTCCTCAGGTCCCCTCTGCCAAGAGAGAACACAGCCCGTCCCACACAGGCTCCCTGCAATCCCAAACTCCATCCCAGGGCCAGCTGGATGTGGTGGGGGGTGAGGATGGAGCTGGTGGCTTCTCTTTAGGATGGCTGTGAGAAAATGGGGGGCTGGATGCACCTCAAACTGGGTGCAGCTCCTGCATTTTGGTCCTGCTCAAGGGGCTCCTGCCCTGAAGGAAATGGGTAGGGCAGTGAAAATCATCATGGAATCATGAAGGGGTTTGGGTTGGAAGGGACCTTAAAGTCCATCTTGTTCCAGCTCCTTGCCAGGGGCAGATGGACCTTCCCCAGTGATATGCACAATGATGATGATGATGGTAGTAATAATGGTGATAATAATGATGCTTTTCCCTCAGCATCTCCTGAAGTGAGAAAAGTGACCCAAAACTAACAAGTGGGGACAGGAACATCCTCACAACACTGAGGGGTATTTTCCTACAGGTGCAGCCTCCTCACAGCCTGGCACTTGTGTCCCCTCTGGGGGTTCATCCTGGTCTTCCTGTTCTGCTCCCTCCCAGTATCCCAGCACCCCAATCCCACCATCCCCAGTGGTCCTGCTGAAGAGGCTGGAAAACCCTGAGTGTTTCCCCTGAACACCCAGATCTCCTGGTGCTGGGAAGGGACGTGTCCCCCCTCCTGCCACCCACCCCCAGGGTGTCCCTGTCACTCACATCACCCAGTGGAGACCCCTGGCCAGCAGCTCCCGACCACGCCGCAGGGCTTGCCCGATGCGCAGGGTTTGGTGTGCAGCACCCACTGCACTCTGCAAAGCAAAGGGCACTAAAAAAGTGGCCTGAGCCTGCAGCACCAACCACCCCAAACCCTCAGGCACCCCCTCCTACCTTGGCTGCACTGCAGTCAGCCACCACGTCCACCTTGGGGACAAACTTGGGGAACTCAAGGGCGGCTGGAAAGACAGACAGATGGTGGTCAGGGGGCTTTGAGGAGCCTCACACCCACCAAACCAACCCTGCAGCTGCTCAGGATCTCGAGCACAGGAGCTGCTGTGATGCTGCAGGCTCAGTGCAGCCCTCCAAGGTATTTAGGAAGAATGGATGAAGGCAGGAATTGCCTGCAAAGCCCAGGGTGGAGCGTGGCCAGGGGGCACCAGAACATGGCAGGAGAAAACTGACCCTGCAACCTCTTAATCCTGTTCCAGCAGCTTAATCTCTCCAGCTCCTGCCATGCACCAGGGACCAGAAACAGGACCTGGAACTGGCACTGGGAATGGGAGTTGGCATTAGAAATAGGAACCAGCACTGGGAACCAGCACTCACCACTGCTGGGAACTGGGGTCACTACTGGGAATGGGGATTGGCACTGCCTGGCAGTGGGAAATGGGAGCAGCACTGGCTGATCCAGGACCTGGGGACCAGTCTGGTGAAGTGGGAACCCTGCTGGGAACTGGGATCCGGGTCCAACACTGCCCAGGCACCAAGAGCTGGGATAACCCAGGAAATGGGCCCATCACTCGGATGGGGAATGGGAATGGGAATCTCCAAGGATAATAACTGAAGCAAACCCCTCTTACAACACCCACCCTCATGCCACGAGCATCTCCAAGCACCGGCACTCACGGTCTCTGTATCGGACCCCCACCACGTCCTCGGGTTGCTCAGCAGTGCTCAGCAAGGTCAGGGGGCTGCACTCTGTGGTTTTGCAGAAATTGTGAGCTTGCAGATTAGGATCCAGCTCGTACAGGTGTCCTTCAAAGAAATATTCTTGGTGGTGAGGGACTATATTTGTTTGCTTGAAGACGGCGTCTAAAAACTTGGTGGTACTGAAGTGGAAAAGGAATGAAAGGATGGGGGGGCAAGTAATGAGGTGAGTGCTCAGCTTTCCATCACTTTAGCAGCCTGCCACCCTCAAAATACCAAAATTTTGATATTTTCTCTTAGCAAAATATCCCACAAAGTCAGTGGAGCCTCTTGGACGCCCCTCTGGGCTTCTCTGTGTGCCCACAGCTCTGGATTAGCAAAGGCTGGTATGAGCCTGGTTTGTTGTAACCTGGTTTAGGTGCGATGCAAAGGGAACAGCTGCTGCCCCGAGGGTCACCTACTGAGCTTGATTCCCAAATCTGCTCTGAACACAGCCTTACGTGTTGTAGGAGTGGATGTAGATGCGGTGGGAGGAAGCCTGCTGCAGGGAGAACACATCCACCACAATCCTGTGCAAAATGTCATTGGTTCCTGCAAAAAACTGGTCGAACCCCCAGCATTTCTCCTGGTCTGTCTCCAGGATGTTCGCCAAAATGGGGATCAGCTGGTCCTTCAGCCCCCTGCAACAGCAGAAGAAGGTGTTTGCAGAGACTGGTGTGACCCTGAGCCACGGATGTGCCACCAGAGCCACTGCCCTGCCTTGCACCCCCTTTGCCTGGCTGTGAAGCAAGGGCACAATCTGAGAGCTGTGATACTTGTCATGAGAAGTTTGTCTGCCTCATAACACCCCCTGTGCTGCCTGAGGTGGTGCCAGGCTGTGGGGAGTGTGATGGGATCCCACCCCAGCAAGGGACACTCACACAGAGAGGCGGCAGGTGATGGGCAGCTCGTAACTCCACTCGATGTTCCCATTCTCCTGCCTCTGGACCCCTGCAATGGCCCCAGGAGGCTTCTCAGTGGTGATTTTGTACCTGTGGAAAGGGAATTGCTCCTGAAACGAGCCAAATGATCTTTGTTTGGGTGTCCCTCGGGTAGAGGAAAAGGGCAGAGCATGGATGGACTGGAAAAGAGATGATTCACAGAGAGAAAAAAGTGCCCAGAGGGAAAATACTGCAAGAAACAGCCACGAACTTCCAAGAAGACATTAACCCTGTCTCCTCTTCCAGCTGTTCAGCCCCAAAGTCATGGGAATGCATTTGATAGAATCACAGAGTCACAGAGTGGCTTGGGCTGGAAGGGACCTTAAAGACCATCTGGTTCCAACCCATGAGATGCCACCCACTAGGTCAGTTTGCTCAGAGCCCCATCCAACCATCCCATTTAGAGGGAGAACGTGGCGAATGTGACCCAGATTCTTTCCCACCCAGCACACACATGGCTTTGGGGCCATATGGGATTAAACAAGCAGTAAGGTGCATCACAGACCCCACAGTGCCACCAGCCGTGGTGCCACCTCCCCACGCCCCATCTGGACAGGGTACCTACATGATCTCCTTGTTGCGGCGGGGCCCCCCGAAGGGCAGGAAGGGCAGGCTGCCGGTGGCTGCGTGGTAGAAGGTGACCCCGATGCTCCAGAGATCCACGGTGACCCCGTACGCCTTCTGCTGCGGCTTGCGCAGCACGGCCCGCTCGTACATGTCAGGGTGCTGGGGGGGAAGAACAGCACCACTGGGTCCTCCCCCCAAAAAACTCATCACCTGTAACCCTACAACAAAAACGCCGAGCCCTCCCTCTTCCAAAAATGTTGAGATCAGGCTCTCCGTGTGGCTCTGCTCCCTACAAGTGGCCCAGCTGTCAGATGGAGGGAGGGGATGAGCTTCCCCCAGGATTCCCATGGGGTGCCAGACTGGGACCCCTCTACTCACAAGATACTCCTCCGTCCCGTAGACAGACACAAACTTTTCATCATCCTCCAGCTCTCGGGCGGCCCCAAAATCGGTCAGTTTGTAGATGCTCTGCCCGTCCTCGCCCATCAGCCGCATGATGTTGCCAGGTTTGATGTCTCTGTGGACAACGCCGTTCTCACGGAGGTGGTTCATCCCTGCCACTGGGGGAAGTGTGTGCGTGGAGCCGGGGCACTGGGCTCCAGCAGCTTTGGTTGGGATTTAGGGGTGTGAGAAGGGCTGGAGAGGGGGCAAACCCGAGGGTGTTCATACTGAAATGGGGACAAGTGTGGCAGGGGGATGGAGAGGAGGAGCGAGCTCAGGGTAGGGCACTGCCTTGACACTTCTCCATAGTGGGGCACAGCCTGTTCCCACGGCTGCTCCCAGAGCAGCTCTGCAGGGAGAAACCCCCAGCCCAGTGAGCACAGAGCTCGACCCCACCCCATGGGAGGTGCAATTGCTGACCCCTCACCCCACAGCCCAGGGCTGGTGCCCGCAGGGTCCCCCCAGCACCACGAGGTCCCCCAGCCTGCAGGGTCTCAGTCCCGGCGTGCTGGGGGTGGTACCAGGGGGGTGGTGGTCCCAACCCCCCCCACTCACCCACACACTGCAGCACGATGAGGAACTCAGACTCAGCCAAGCCAAAGGTGTTCGCTGGGTCCTCCAGCACGTTCAGCAAGCTGCCACTGGAGCAGTACTCCATCACCAGCACCTTCTGCTTGCTGCTGCCCTGCGGTGGGAGATGCTGTGAGGGCTCAGCTGGCCCCGTGTCCCAGCTATGGACCTGTCCCCCCCCACCCAGGCAGGACCAGGTCCCCTCCCTTGGCTGGTGGACCCCTGGGTTTCTCCTACTTGGCCAAACCAGTGTTGGAGAACGTCCCCACTGCGCCAGGTGCCTGCCTAGGGGACAACAGCAGGTCACATCCGTGCTCCAGCCCCATGACCCAGTGCCACCAGTGCTCCCAGTGCTCAAGGACTGGGCTGAGACAGAGGGTGGTGAGAAGAGAGGGCAGTGTAGGAGCACCACTCCTGTCCTGCAGCTTGGACCACACCCCTGTGGGCACTGCAGGATTCCCAGCTGTGGGATTCCCAGCTGTGGGATTCGCAGCTGTGGGATTTCCAACTGTGGGATTCCCAACTGTGGGATTTCCAGCTGTGGCATTCCCAACTGTGGCATTCCCAGATGTGGGAGTCCCAGATGTGGGATTCCCAACTGTGAGATTCCCAGCTGTGGGATTCCCAGCTGTAGGATTCCCAAATGCAGGATTCCCAGCTGTGGGATCCCCAACTGTGGGATTCCCAAAGGCAGGATTCCCAGCTGTAGGATTCCCAACTGTGGCATTCCCAAATGCAGGATTCCCAGCTGTGGCATTCCCAGCTGCAGGATTCCCAGATGGGGTCCCACTTACTGTCTCCTCCACGGCAAATAATTTGACAATGTTTTTATGGTTCAGCTTCCGCAGCATCTCGAACTCTCTCATCTGGACCTCCTGGGGCCGGAGGTAGCTGGCATTGTTAAAGACCTTCACAGCAACCAGCTCCCCCGATTTCTGGGAAAGGAGGAAAAAGAGGAAAAGGAAACGGGAGGTGGTGCCATCCTCATCCAAAGCAGCAGCTCCATGAGCTCCGTTACCGATCCCACATCCCGCCTGGGATGCAGAAGACACTGACTCTATACCGTGTTTGCTCCCCTGCACAAGCAAACCGCTGTTATTCACCTCCCTCGCTTCCTGTCCCTGCACCCACGTGCTGTTTGTCAGCCTGTTTATTCAGCTCCACAAGAAAATTCCCAGCTGGAGCCGAGGCTGGCAGCGCCCGGCAGCTCTCCATGGGATGGGGATGTTCCCATGTAGGTAACCCTAACCCTAACCCTGAGCCAGCCCCCTCTCCTGCCCTGCGCCTGCAGTTTGCTCAATAAACTTCAAAGGCTGCTGAGCAGGGGAGCGCGTTCCAAGGCTGGCAAGTGTTTGCATGAAGTATGCAAATAGCCGAGATGGGGTTTTCGAAACCCCTGGGCATTCCCCGGGAAGCAGCTCCTTCCCCGCCGCGCTGCTCGGGAATGCGGCAGCCGGAGAGCAGGACCCGCCGGAGCGCCCCAAAACCCGCCCTCGACCCGCAGAGCCGGGGGAAGGAGACACATAAAGAATGAAAACAAACCCCAAAGCAGCCCCTGGGCTGTCCCCGGCCGGGATGGGCACGGGCATCCCTGTGCCATGGGGCGGGGGGCTTTGGGGTCCCTGCTGCCCCCTCGGCTCACCTTGTTGCGAGCTTTGTAGACACAGGCTGTGGCTCCCTGGCCCAGGAGGTCCTCGGTGCTCCACAGGTAGTTGGGGGTGCTCTGCATCTCCAGCGGGAAGCACAGGGGTCCCCCCGGGAGCCGCCGGCCACCAAATCCCAGCCCGTCCCCGTCCCCGCCCGGCGATGCGCTGGGAAAACTCCGGCCAAGGATGTTCCCCTGGGGAGCTCCACGAGAAGGCTGCGCATGGACCGAGCTGGAAAGGCTGCCAAAAACCACCCTGCCGGGACCTGTCGGGGCTGGCAGCAAAGAAAAAAAAAATAAAAAAATAATTCTGACAGATGCAAAAAAAAAAAAAAAAAATTACGAGCAAACAAGCGCGGAGCGGCGAGAGGCACCTCCCCAGGCCGGGAACTGAAACCTACGGATTGCAAAACCCGCTCGGCAACCATCGGCAGCGCTGCAGGAGGAAATGCTGCAGCTTCCTGCTCGAGAAAAAAAAAATTCCCAGTGTTGCAGCCATCCCCGGGCGGGCTGGGTCCGCAGCGAGCCCAGGGATGCGGCCGCCAGGGATGCGGGAGAGGCTCCGGGAGCCGCAAAAGGGGCTGAGGGTTTGGGGAGCAGGGAGGGATCAGGATCCGTGCCCAGGGTCAGTGTCCAGCCCTCGGTGTGTGTGCCAGCACAGGGGCAGTGCAAAGCCCTTAGCACAGGGGTGACAGCATCACCCAGTGGGGTGTGTGTGCCACGAGCTGCTGCTGTGCCATTTAGATCCCTGTTTGTCACCCTATTTGTCAGGGATGTGGGATGCAGGGTGCAGAATAGGGTGCAGGGGTGATGGGAGATGTGGGACAGGGTGGGGTGTGAGGTGCAGGATATGGGATGCAGGACAGGATGCAGGGTGGGGTGTGGGATGCAGGATAGGGTGGGATGAAGGATGCAAGGTGGAATGTGGAATGTAGGACAGGGTGGGATGTGGGATGCAGGGCAGGATGTGAGATGTAGGATAAGATGCAGGGTGGGATATGGGATGCAGGACAGGATGCAGGATAGGGTGGGATGGAGGATGCAAGGTGGGATGTGAGAGGTAGAATAGGATGAAGGGTGGGATATGGGGTGCAGGATGCAGGATACAGGGTGGGATGGAGGATGCAAGGTGGGATGTGAGATGTAGGGTAGGATGAAGGGTGGGATATGGGGTGCAGAATACAGGGTGGGATGTGGCATGCAGGATAGGGTGGGATGCAGGGTGAGATGTGGGATTCAGGCCCAGCACCAGCAGCAGGCTCCCAGTGTCAGGAATTACCCCAGGCTGTCTGGACGTGTGTCTGAAGGCACCATCCTCACAAGTAAAGCCTGTGATGGTCTGTGAGCACACCACTGGGTGGCACATCCAAACACCAACGTGACACCTCACCAGCCTGCACATAAATTCCTTAACTCTTGCTGAGCTTCATTTCCCAGCCATAAGCATGCCTGGAAAACCCTCTGGAGAGGTGCCAAGCTGCCAGACTGTGGGCACACACTGGCCCTTGCCCTGGGCTCATCAAAGGGGCACCAGGGACTGGGGTGGGTGACAAGGTCTGTGGCAGCAGAAGTTCAGTGACGTGGCTTTAACCACGTGAAACTTGAATTCACTTTGATTCAAGTCACTTTGGTGCAGCCCAGCTAACAGGAAGAGAAAGGGTAAGGGTGACTTCTCAAAATCATTTGTAGTCTCATTTTCTGGGCTTGTGGTCCTTCAAACAGGACCATCAGTCTCTCCCCTGGGTGCTGGCCAAGCTCACAGGCTGAGGGTGCAGTGAGGGTCTGTCCTTGCTGGGCTCCTGTGTCCTGTCCCTCACTCACCAGACTAAAAGATCACCAGATTTGAGATGGACACGCTCGAGAAGCCCTTCCCCACGCTGAAAAAATTGCAGCTCGTTTCTCATGACATTTCTCACCACTGAAATCATAGATAAGAGCACTTAATACAAGGAAGAGGGGCAAGTAAAACCTCCAGAGGGGAATTCCAGCTGAGTTCCTTCCCAAAGGGCCAGGGTGGCCGAGGGGGCAATGATGGTTCATCCTGCACCCCAACACTCAGCCCTCACAGGAGCCCTGGGAGCACAAGGAACCCATCCAGGGTACCAGGAAAGGCCCCATCCTGTGGTTCGGCTCAGAAACTGAAACAAAGATTTATTTATTTTTTTTTAAAGACAGAAAACCCCAGGCTCAAACATTTTCTGAGACTTCTGTGTTGCTTCAGCTTTCACTGATGGGTGAGCAGGTTTGATCTGGTGAGGGGTAAAGACAGACAAGAAGGAAATGGTTAGAATATAACACCCAAAAAAGGTTATTTTCAGGTTGTGCTGCATTTACAGTCAGTTACCCACAGGCAACACCAGCATGCCTTGATGCCAGTGTGGTGCCAGCCCTTGGAGCTCAGGGACCCCAGGACATCCCAGTCACCCCAGCAGCTCTCCCTGCTGGTCCCAGTCAGGTCCAGCCTCGGTGGGAGATCCCAGCCCAAACCCCCAGGGCTTGCCTGGCTGCTTTCAGACCCCCTTATCCTTTCTTTTGCTATCCTTTTAAATTTAATAGCTCATTTCTTCTCCCTGGTTGCACCAGCAGCAGGTTGTACCCTCCCAGCTGACACCATCCCATCTGTCCCACTGGGACTGGAGGTGCCCGCAGTGGATAAACCCTGGGAGAGCCTCCTCTGACACAGGCTGGGAGAGCAAAAACCCGGCCTTAGGACCTGTTTGTGACAAACATTAATTGTTCCAGGCGGTGGCAGCAAAGCCTAAAGAATAAAGGACAACCATACACTCAGCCTGCAGCAGGGACCGCCTCTTTGGGGGCTTGGGACAGAAATCCGAGCCCATGTCCCCGGGGATGTCCCCACGGTGTCCCCTAACCCTGCTCCCTGGGACACGTCCATGAGAGGCTGGAATGGGGATGCTGCTGGTCCCAATTCTTCACACCAAGTGCTGTGGTCCTTCCCAGAGCATCCCCTGCCCTCCCACACCCTCCCCTGATCACCAACTCATCTCCTTGTTAGAAACAACCATAACGAGGGTTTTGAGGTAAGGTCAGACCTACCTGCAGTGTGATGCCATCAGAGGGATAAATCAGTGTCCTCCACTGCTGGACAGGGGGGACCAAAGGAAAAGCAGAAATCATTTGTTAACTGTGTCACCCCATTGCCTTTCTGACTCTTACTTCATCTTTAAAACCCAAAACCAACCCACATGCCACTGTGCCCAGCCCACTTTAGGGTATTACCATCTAAACTGCTGTGATTTGGGCTACTAAACTAAGGAGTGGGACAGGGAGCACAGGGATGCTCCATCCCACGGGAGCTCACCCCAAGGACAGTGGGGACAGCTGTCCACAGCTCACTCCCAGCACAGCACATGTCTCAGTTAGGTATTAAATCTCACCAAAAGTCAGTAATTCCTTGATATCTAAACAAAGGGAATCCAAAATGACACAGCTCTCCCGTGCTCTGAAAAAGGCCTATTGAAAAACTGAGACTGGGGAAAGCTGTAATAATAATGATCCAGTCCATAATCTCAATCTTAAATCCTCTTTCCTGAGACAGTTGGGGGTCCATCCTCTCCAGGAAAATGAAGATTAAGCCATTTTAAATCAGGTCATTGCAAGGGAAGTGTTTGCCCTGTGGAATCGTGCTGGGGGTGGTTGGTGCCAGCAAGCCTGGGGTGGGGGAACAGTGGAGTCAGAATCCCACAATGGTTTGGAGTGGAAGGGACCTTAAAGCTCATTTAATTCCACCCCCTGCCATGGGGGGGTGGAATTCCACTATCCCAGGGTGCTCCAAGTCCATCCAACCTGGCCTTGGACACTTCCAGGGATGGGGCAGCCAGAGCTTCTCTGGGAATCCTCTGCCAGGACCTGCCCACCCTCAAAGGGAGCAATTTCTTCCTTAAATCCAATCTAAACCTACTCTCCCTTCAGCTTAAGCCCATTCCCCCTTGTGCTATCACTGCCTGTCCTTGAGAGCCCCTTGTTCTTTGCATCCCCCTCATCTTTGGGTACAATGATGCTCCTTCCCTGCTGCAATCGAGTGTCCCAGTGCCCACAAATGACACCAGGTATTCCCAAATCCTGCAGATTCCTCCTCCCCTACTTACCAGTGCCTGTTACAGCATTCCTGAGGATTCCAAAAGCCCCCACGGGTGATGATGACCCTCTCCCACTCAAGCCCAGGCACCCACACTCGCTCCAGACATCACACCAGCACCGTCAGGTCAATGTTTCCACCATACCCAAAACATTTATTTCTCCAAAACTATTGCTAATGACAATGAATACATTTTGTTGCCCCAGTATGGATCGAACATTTCCAACACATCGACTCCTAATACTGTACAATACTGTACCAAAAGGAAAAACAAAACCAAAAAAAAAAGGCTGTACCTCCATATTGTACAGAGTTCTATATACAAAGTACAATTTTACACAGTTTAATATATACACCGTATATATATTGGTGTAGAAGACATGAAACAATGGAAACTGTTTTAGCAAGAACATTCCATCCCACCATGAAACAACTGCTGTCCATAACCCCAAACCCAACGCACCTTCAGAGCCACCACAGGACTGAGGTTCAGACACAAAACACAATTTCTAGACTTTGCAACCCCATTTTCCTACGTTACAGCAGAACCACATCACTGCCACCCTTGAACATCAGAGATGCTTTGCAGCAATCGCCCCATTCTGGCTACATAGAGCTGGTCTTCTGAAGAACCTGCTGCTCACAAGTATTGCTCCAGCAGTTTGGCACACTCACGAGTCCAGTCCTTTGGACTTGGGTTATTCACATCTCAGGGCTCTGCCTGGACAAAAGGCTGGTGAAGTCCACTTCAGGAGTAAGGTTCCTACAGTGCCTTGAAAAGGACGGGTCCATCTATCATTTCCATTGCAAACTGCTAAATATTTACCCTGTATGAAGCTCGGTAGATCAAGTATTAGTACAGCAGGGAGCTGCCCTCCCTCTCCACCTTTGCCTCTTTTTGGCCCATCGTTGAAAAACAACACTTTTGTCCCAAACTACATTATAGGAAGCACAAAATAGAACAGGAACAAAAAAATAAAAAATAGAAACCTTACATTTTCCAGGCCTTGAATTGCTGTTTTGGCATCTCCAGAGCCACCAAAATAAGATGGTTTGTTCCTAGAACTGAGCCTGGAAAAGAATTCCTCTGCCCTCAGGTGGTGGTGGCAGAGCTTGTGCGTGACACAGCCAGGGCCATCCTGGCCCTGCAGGCACGAGGCAGAGGGTCAAGTATCTTTATTCTTATTATTTTTCAAGTACCAGGTTGTCACACAGACACAGAGACACGCAGAAAGCTGATCTGGAAAGAGCTCAGACCCCAAAGTTCAGTCCGTGAAGGGCTCGGTGTTCTCCCAGGGCTGGGAGCATCCCTGTGGGGAATGATGTTCCCCATGGGAGAGAACATCCCTCCCTTCCAGCAAGGCCTCTTGTGCCCCCAGTCCCCCAAAGACACAGCTTTATGTCTCCAACTGCATTTATGGGGCATTAGCCAAGGCCAGATAAACCCACAAAAGGGCTTGTTATTCTTGAGAAAGCTAAAAATCTTAAAATAAATAAATCCCTGGCTTCTTAAACTCCCTTTCTGTCCTAGACAGGCTCCTCAGTGATGGAGATGCCCCAATGCTCATGTTTTTGTCTTTTAAAGCAGATTTTCTACCTTGTGGTTCACAGACCAGCAAGTAAATGCATTTATGCTTTGGAGCACATCCCTGCTGTGCCAAGCACAGGTGCCCCTCACCTGCCCCCCAAACTGGTGCCACACTCCAAGGGATGTGGGGACCTCCTTCAGCTCCCACCCGTGCTCAGGGACCTGCAGGACAGGGGCCAGAGCTCACCCTCTCACCGAGCTGATCAAACTGTCTCAACGGGGATTTTGGGGGGGATTTTTCCATCATTTCTCTTGCCTTCCTGACAAACAACACCCCACTGAGACCATCACCTGCTTTAAGTATTCCCTCCACAGGGATTCCATCGGCCATGGAGCGTCCCAGCCTACCTGCTCCGCACATCTGGAGAGGATCTGAAGTGCTAAGAACTAGAGACATTGATTTCTGCGGATCAATCAACTCTCAAAAGCTCAAAAAAAAAATAAAAATCCCCAAATTTACCCAATGTTCAACTGAATGTGAGGTTTTGACACACAGAAGAGGAGAAATAAGGCAGCAAACTCCATCTGCAAAGAGCTTATCCTCGTCCCAATATTGCTGGAGCTCTTCCAAGCGCGCCGGGTCGCCCCGTACCAAGTGCAAGGTGGGAACCACAACAGATGGAATTTCTTGCCAAGCTGAAGTGTTTTGATCTGGTAAATAAATTTATGAGAACTCGGTTACCTTAACCTACTTTTGTGCAAGAACAATCTTGCCTTAAGGAAAAAAAAATAATAATTAAAAAAAAAAGAGAAAAAACCAAAATCAACAAAAACTCCCAGAACCCAACACATGAGGTATTCAGCACAGGAAACCCAAAGACTCCTTTTGAACAGGTATCAAAATACAGACATATACAACAAGTTGTTTTTTCTGCTGTCACAGTGCACTCTAATTATTTACTCATTTTCATTGCCATAAAATATCCAGTACTGATAAAGTGAGAGAGTTTGATCGTGTCCCACTGCTCTGACATGAAGGACAAATTTACAATTTATCAACTGCAAGCCTTTGGATGCCCCTGAGAGGCAGAAATTTCACACTGGTTAAAGCACACTGCCCCATTCCCACCGAGGGAAATAAGCCAGAAAAGGTTTGAGCTTCAGGAACTATTCAGATCAATCACCTAAAACTGTGTTTTATTTCAAAAGCTTTTGCTCTGGATTATTTCAACCCAACACCTGATGAACAAGACCCCGTTGTTCATCCAAAGCACTATTGGACAGACAGACATTATTCCAGTTATCAAACACTTCTTGTCTTTATATTTGACACAAACATTACAGAAAAGTCATGAAAAGAGGATTTCCATGGAAGAGCTAATATTTCTTCGGAACATGAGGATATGAAGTAACATTGATACCTCCCCAAGCAAACCACTGTGTCGTCCTTGCCCACCCTACCCTGCTCTCTCCACATGCAGAGACTCTTCCAGCTCCTCCTTCCCACCTTTCCAGCAGCGCCTGCTCATGAAACACTTGTGGCAAAAACGTCCTCTTGGCCTTGAATGTTCACAGAGTGAAGATGACAAGCTGAAAGTCTCCTTTTGCTGTTTTATTCCCCCCAGTGTGTGAGGCTTCTGCTGGCTGGGCAGACCTGGAGCGTGAGGAAGAGGAAGGACGACCTTCAGCCTGTCATATTGCTTGCTGTAAATGGAAGTGTCAATCACAGTGCACACCAGAATTCCAGTTGAGTTGCTCCATGTACAGGTTATCCTGCCAAGCACGTTCCCCTTGGCAGCAGGATTGTCCCAGAGCTGTGGATGCTAGAGAAGCACAGTAATTCAGATACAGACAGTTGCTGTTACAGTAACCTGAAGTCTTTTATTTTTTTTTTGAATTTTTTTTTTTTGTTTAAATCTCCTAATTTCATACTTCAGACCTTGAAGATAGAAAAGAGCATCTCCTCCAATGTGCTGTGCGTGGCTGGACACTTATTCTTAGAAACATGAATGCTAGGCATAAAAATAGAAAGAAAATAAGGCATTACAAATGAGTCAAAGTCAATTTACAGAGATCCTGCTCTTGACACAGATTAACTTTGGTCGTTCAAGACCAAAAAAAAACACAAAAAGAAAACAAAAAAAAATTCCTACTTAAAAGGAAATGCCAGAAAGTTCTGCCTGAGCAAAAAATTACAAGTTTAGTAAGTGTATTTTTCCCCAAAAGAACGAGTGATTCCTTGGTGGTAGAAGTCCATCAGAACCTGAGAGCAAAGGTCACTGGTCACACCAGTGGGATCTTCTGGGAGGTCCAGTGACAGTCACACACGTACCATGGGGCTTCCCAAGGGAAAGCTGAGGAGAAATGGGATAACAAAGAGTGTTCTCACTGAAATCTTCCCAGTGTTCCACAATTTTCTTAATTTAGGGCACAGAGGAAGTCGGTGTTTTGAAAAGCCATCATTAATATGGATTGGTTGCTTCTGTAGGGGGGGGGTGAGTGTGGGGAGGGACAGGGACACAGGAAAACTGTTCCATTTTTCCAAGTAGCATCCTAAATTAATCAGAAAAAACCATTTCAGCAACCCCTTCTTAGAAATGCACGTTTTGTTTCTTCTTTTTTTAATCATTAAGTGCCAATTAAGCCGACACTGCAGCCATGAAGAATCCAAAACTGAAAAGAATCTCAGGTAAATGGGTGAGAAAAATGACTTTTCTTATCTTGTCCTTGCCTGAATTCGTTTGATGAGAACTCAAGATGTGCAGCTTGTTTTACATCCCAGAAAAGTTTAGGGAAGAGGAGAACCAGGGTCAGCCAGTCTCCACTCTTGCAGGACTGCGAATCTTTAGTGGCACATGCCTTTTTTTTTAATTATCATTATTAAATTAAATAAATTGTGGAGCATTCCCAGAGGAGTACAAGAGTCCTGCGGGTGGCTGGAGCATTTGCAGCCCAGGGATAAATACAAATCCTAAGAATTCATTGACATGTTTGAGTCCCACGAAGGAGCCAAGTGGGGAAGCCACTCCACGTGGTGTCACATCCCTGTCCCCAGCAGCATTTCCTGCACTGCTCTATAAGAGCAGAGACCCCTAAATCGAGTCACGGCAGTCACAGCCAGTGACTGAAGCGTTTGCAGCCAGGAAGAGGGAGAAGGGAGGAAGCTTGAGAACTTCTGAGTGAAGTTTTTACAGTGCTTGTCACTGGGGTTTGGGTGAGGATCCCTCCTGATGTGTGAGCAAACCAAGGATGTGTGCCTTAGGAAGGGAGGGGACTCCCATCAGAGGATGCTTCAGTTTGCAAAATGAACTTGTTTTTACATTCAGTCTCCCGAGACCACACGGCACGTGAGAGCCCAGGGGCTGCAAACCACACTGAAACAAGAAAGCTGTTTTTAAATACAGGAGAGCAAAGGGGGAAACCAGCTCGATTGTCCTTAAGCAACAACTGGGCTCTTTCTTATGCCCCTCAACCTCAGGAGCACGTTTGCTTCTATTTGCACAGACACAGATTACGTAGAACTCCACAAAATCTACGAGTGTTCCAGAGTAAACTATTTTCCATGACAAGTGTCAACTAAAGCATGAGGTTGGGTGGCCAAGGGCTTTGGCCCCGGGGGAGGGAAGGGGGAGCAAACAAACAAAACCAGAGGATGTGATGGAAGTCGAGACAGACCCTTAAACCACTGTGGCACCAGCGGGCGGCGGAAGAATTATAATAATAATAATAATGCACAAGAAACAGGCATGTCCAAGCTCCACGTAACCAGTGGCACCAAAACATGCAATAGACTAAAATCTATCCTATTGTTTCCCTGTGATAAATGAAACACAGAATACATAAGTCACCACACCAGTATCCAAAACAGGATGCCACGGAGCGTTTCTTCCAGGCATCAACTGGAAACCAAGATCCAAACTCATCCCGTTGAGTGGGTTCTCCTGCTCAGCTTCACAGCGACCCGATCCTGGATGTCCCCAAGCGTGGCAGGAACTGTCACACCCCACCAGTGACGTGGGGACGTGGGACGAGGCTGTTGCTGGAAGAGCTCCCAGCAGTTCACAACTAACCTTCGGTCGGGGGGATCGCTTAAATAGGGATTTCCAGGTCCTTCAGAGAGCGTCTCCATGGGAAGCAGGGACAGCTGCACCCTCGGGGCAGCTCGGGGGGCATCACACAGTACAGGACTTGTCCGGGGGCTGCTGGGAGCCCGAGGAGGCCACGCCGGGGCTCGGGGCGTTCGTTTTGGGGAAGACGGCGGGTTTGGGGCGCGTCGCCGGCGGCTTCACCTGCGCGGCCACCTTGAGGGACTTGACGGGGCGGAAGGTGCAGGGGATGTCCCCGGCCGTGCTGGCGCTGCGCTGGAAGGGCGGCTCCGAGTCCTTGAGCAGCTGGGTGTGCAGGGGGCTCGAGGGTTCCGAGGTGGGCGCCACCACGGGGGACGTTTTCAAGGGCTCCAGGGTGTCGAGCACGACGTCGGGCGCGTGTTTGACGCTGCTCTGGCGCTCCAGCTCCCGCAGCTCGTTCAGGGCAGAGTTCATCGTGGCTTCAATGTCCTGCAGGGCACAGGAGGGACATGCTGAGGGCAGCCCGGGCACAGGAATGCTGCGTGTTTCATGGACTCAGGTACAGAGGAATGTTATATATATAAAATATAAAAATATAGGTATAAATAGAAAAATAGGGATATAAGAATATATAATATATATTATGTAAAAATATAGGTATAAGTAGAAAAATAGGTATATGTAATAGATATTAGTATGTAAAAATATAGGTATAAATAGAAAAATAGAGATATAAATATATATTATATATTATTTTGTAAAAATAGAGGTATAAATAGAAAAAT
>JAWWEW010000073.1:2666386-2694680 GCA_035583185.1 Anabacerthia variegaticeps
AGGTATAAATAGAAAAATAGAGATATAAATATATATTATATATTATTTTGTAAAAATAGAGGTATAAATAGAAAAATAGAGATATAAATATATATTATATATTATTTTGTAAAAATAGAGGTATAAATAGAAAAATAGATATAAGTATATATTATATATTATTATGTAAAAATATAGGTATAAATAGAAAAACAGAGATATAAGTATATATAATAGATATTATTATGTAAGAATATAGGTATAAATAGAAAAATAGAGATATAAATATATATAATATATATTAGTATGTAAAAATATGGGTATAAATAGAAAAATAGATATAAGAATATATTATATATTATTTTGTAAAAATAGAGGCATAAATAGAAAAATAGATATAAGTATATATTATATATTATTATGTAAAAATATAGGTATAAATAGAAAAACAGAGATATAAGTATATATAATAGATATTATTATGTAAGAATATAGGTATAAATAGAAAAATAGAGATGTAAGTATATATAATAGATATTATTATATAAAAATAAACAATATACATTATATAATAGATAATAAATATCTAATATAGTTGATATAACAATAGTTATATATAAATATAAAGACATCTATATCAATATATTGCTGTATCAATATTTATCAATATATCTATATTGATATTTATAAATATGTATTTTCTATATATCAATAAATATGAATATATACATATATAATATATACACATTTATAAAACACACACACACATTTATAAATATATAAATACACATATATATGTGTATATATACATATGTGTATATATATATACATATATATGTACATACACACACACACATATATATAAAAGCCTTTGAGAATGACCTATTTGTTTCCAGCCTGTGAACACCAACACCCCAACCAACCCTGGGTCAAGGCCCTCGAGGGGTCAGAGTGAAGCCCCTGCCCAGCCTCACACCCTGCAGTCAATACACACTGATTTTCCCCATCAATAGGGAGGGAAAGAATTGCCAGCCCTGCCTGGATGCTGATCTGATTCTTTACTGCTCCTGGTGCTGCTTGGGTTTTAAGGAGGAGTGAAAACCCCAGATACAGATTCAAAGTCTTGGTGCCCATTTCGGCACTTTGTGTGGCACGGGAGATCCAGGAGAGTAAATTCCTGAAGGATCATCCCTGGTGAATTTGATCCATGGGCCACACACCCAGGAAACCCTCGTGTGCTCTTGGTGCCTCCCTGGTTCTCCTGCTCTCTGAGCTGTCCCCAAAAAGGTATTGCCCAGGCCTCAAAATTTTAACCTTTTAGGAAACACAGAAGATCTCAGGAACACATATAGAAATTCAGCTTGGCACTTGTCCTCTTAGAAAATATGAGTTATTAATAAATAAAGAGAATAAAGAGATAAAAACGTGGTTTTTTGTCTCAGCTGCAGCAGGACCTACATGTTTGCTACTGGTGAGCCCTCTGGAGCAGAGAATTCCCTGGGGAGCAGGAGGGCTCAGCCTTGCTGTGACTCACACTTTGGCTCCAGCTTTTCACCTTCCTCAAGAGCTTTTCCAGGGGGTGGGGAAGGTAAATCAGTCAAGGAATGGTGGAAAAAAGCAGAGACAGTAATCTGACACCTCCCAGTCTATCCTGAGGCCAGGCAGATTTGAGTTATGAATTTGGGGAAATATGTAAGATGCACAATGGTTATTGGATGGGGTCTGAAAAGATACTGCAGGGTGGAGAGAAACACTGATTTAACACAGTTTGGGTTTTTTTCCCCTCCTCTTTTTTATTTCATTTCCTCTCCTCTTTCCTTTTTCCCCCCAGACTCTTCTGCAGTGAAACAATGGAGTGAACGTTCTGGCAGGGAGAGGAGACAGAACAGCTTCACTTACAGCCTAATTGAAAAAACAAAGAGTCTGATTTATATCAACCAAAGCCTTGGAAGGACAGGGAAATATGAAGACAACAGGAGCTATAGATTATAATTCCACTGTAACAAATGGGCTAAAGATACTCCAAAATACAACCTTCCATCAGAGTACCCATCAGGCTTTAATTTGGATTTATTTACTATTTGGAGTTGCTGTTTTGTCAATACAAATTACGCTTAATTTTCACATATTTCCCCCCAGCTCCTCAGAAACCCACAGAGCCCTGAACCAGGCAGAGCAGTCAGGTCTCCCAGGGCTGGCTTTGTAATCTGAGCCTGGAGCATTCCTTGGCTTTAGATAGATCCATCCATCCCATACTGCAAACAGTTGGTGCAGGCAACATGCAAGTGCAGGCACATCCACCAGGGAAGATCCTTCATGGAGGAGGGAAAGCTCCAACACTCCCATCTTTTGTAGCCTGCCCTCCTTTCAAGGCACTTGTCTAAGCAAACAGCTCATGAAAAGCAGCAGGGTTATGCTCAGAGTTGGTTTGTGATCACACACTGCAGCCTGTGAGCACATCAAGATGCCACTGGAGCAGTGCTCAAGTCAGCAGCCTGCTTTTATTCTGGCTCTGCTGCTCCACGTGCTTCCAGTGTCTCACCACAGGCAAGTCTGCACAACTGACAGGACAACGTTGAGTCGACACCAAATACTTCACTTTTCCCGTGCTCTTGAAGTTGTGATTGTTTAATTCCTTGCTGACAGCTTGGAAATCTGTGTCACTCTCTAAAATGGACGTTTTTATTGTAGAAATTCAATTCTGAGTAATGAGCAGGGCCAAGATTTTTATGGAGGAGGGACCTGACTGTCTATACTCCCTCACGAAAGCAGCCTCAGTGCTCTGCACAAAGCAAGGATGAGGAGCTGTGTTGTAAGTTAGCATTGCATTGAGAGCATCACAGAGGAGTTGGGGCTGGAAGGGCCCTCTGGACATCACTCAGCCCAACCCCCTGCCATGGCAGGGTCACCTGGAGCAGGTGACACAGGAACGTGTCCAGGTGGGTTTGGAATGTCCCCAGAAAGGGACACTCCACACCCTCCCTGGGCAGCAGTTCCAGGCTCTGCCACCTCCTTGCAAACTTCATGTTGAGGTGGAACTTGTTGTGGTTTAGTTCATGGCCATTGCTCCTCATCCTGGCACCCCCTGGAGACATTTGTATGGATTGAGGAGATCCCCTCTCAGTTTTCTCCTCTCCAGACCACCCAGACCCAGCTCCTGCAGCCTCTCCTCACCAGAGAGATGCTCCACTCTCCAGAATCTCAAGGCTAAATCAGACTTTGCATTACCACGCCTCAATCAAACATCCAAACCACACCTTCATGGCAGGACAGTCCAGCTCACCTGTGCAATGACCTCAGGGTCCATGGGCCGGTGGTTGTTGAAGCTCTTGGACCTCCCTGCCGTGACAGTTTTCCGGATCTGGGGGCTGTCCATCCTGTTCTTCAGCGACGAGTGCCGGCTGATGGAATTGAGGCTGCCGTGGCCACTGATGGAGCATTTATCTGGAACCTCCTTGGGAAGACTTTGGCTCATAATGGGCTGAGATGAAGGTCTGGAACCGGCTATGGCTCCGGGGGAGGCTGGTTCTGCCAGTGAGCTACCTAGTCCATGGCTGTCACTTTGACGGAAGGCTCTTCTGATGCTGCCTGACTCTGGTTTCTTTCTTTGCCTTCAGTCACAAAAGCAAAACAAGTCAATACAAGCAGGTGCAAAATAACCAGCTGTCATTTGAAGATATCCCCCCAAAACAACACAGAGGACAATGGGAAGAGACGTAAAGATACCCAGCTTACAAACACACCCAGGGTTTTAGGAGTGATTGCGGTACAGTAAAATTATAAATCATTCCAGTTGAACACTTCTAACAACAAAGGCTGAGTTCTGGCAGCTGTGCACATTCAGAGCAAAAACAGAACGTGATTAACTTGGTCAAGAGGAAAAGGATTTGTATTTGAAGACAAAAAAAAACCCTCTGTGCCTTCAACAGGTTTTGATGATGTGTTTTTATTACATTCGAAGAGCAGAGCTACAATTTTTGACTGGAGGACACAGTATAAGTCTACTAAGCTCCTGGCCCAAGGCATCAAGTTATGATTTTCAGAGATCAGCAAGCAAAGACCCCCAGTTGGGGGTTAATGATAATTTCCAATATTTGCTGGTGGTAAGAGGTGGTTCTTTTTCATGGCTTTGGCAGGACCACAAGGCACTTTCCGTGCAGGGCTACAGATAAACCAAAAGATGATGTCAAATGGATGAACTGGTCCAAAGAATTTAGTTTCTACCCCAGCACCTTGCGGTCTGACAGCACGACTCCATTCCAATCATAGGAAGGCCAATGCAGCAGAACACTTTATGCCATAGGTCTGAAGCTTGGCATCCATTATACAGGGAAGGATCCATTTATATATAGCACCAGCCCCATGAATAACTGCAAGAAAGTGTTAACTCCAGTAGGATTTTGGCATCCAAATAATAATTCAGTGGGTGGCACAACTGTCATTGCGAAACCATCTGATTTAATTTTGCTCAAGTCTGTTCACACATAGGTCAGAAGATTCATTCCTAAAGAAAAAACAACAAAATGAGTCTTATGCTACTGTTGCTAAATATCAGGTTCCCTAGTAAAGGGAAAAAAAAAGTGGAGTGGACATTACCCAGGCTTCTTAAAAACACTACACACAACACTACCAAAGCCAGCAGATGGTGAAGCTCCAGCATAGGTCTGTTATCACACAAATCTCTCCATGACTGGCAGAATGGCCACTTCAGTGGCTCAGACAATAAATATCATAAAAGAAAGCCCAGATCCCAAGCTGATGCAGATTAACATGGCTTCAAAGATACCAGTGGAGCTCTGCTGAATCCCATAACTAAGGACCAGGCTCTCGAGGCCATAAGCAGGTCCAAACCTTTTAAAAGGATGCATTTGTGTTAATGCCTTTATAGACTACATTGTGTTAAATTAACTGAAGGTTAAGAATATCCCCTCCCATAAAACTGTAATTATCACATAATACCTTCACTGCACAATAGAGATGTGGGGGTTTTAACACTGAGGAAGTAATCAGAAAGATGAGTCTGCTCTAGAAAAATAACAGATCATGAAATTTAGTCTGTTACTAGCTTAGCTTTCCAGCTTTTTACTATGCTGAGTGTTGGCTAAAGCAACAATTTCTGGTAGAGAAGGTAAGTTAGAGCAACAGGGGGTTGTGCTGTTTCACTGCAAGCATATGGTTAGTAACCTGAGGTGAGAAGTGCTGGGGAAACAAGGCAATGTTGCAGGCAGTGCCAGATGGGGGGGACTTCAGGAATGGCATTTATCCCAAAATGGGACTCGA
Source organism: Anabacerthia variegaticeps (assembly GCA_035583185.1). Classification (NCBI taxonomy): domain Eukaryota; kingdom Metazoa; phylum Chordata; class Aves; order Passeriformes; family Furnariidae; genus Anabacerthia; species Anabacerthia variegaticeps. The sequence continues at coordinate 2,671,646 of JAWWEW010000073.1, forward strand.
GTTCCTGAAGGAATTCCCCCCCACCCCATCAAACAAAACATGTTAAATGTGGACAAGACATAACAGGTCACAGAGCGTAACAATGAATGGGGACACATGATGGGAGATCTCATTGCACCATTCCCCTCCCTTTGTCTGCTTAGCTTGTAAAATAGGGCATATTTGGGACAACAGGAACAGATGGCACCTTGGGGATAGGGAAGGGAAGCCAGGGGGGTTCTAAATGAGCACTGGCCACACTGGTGACAAGGAGAGGGCAGCAAAGTGTGAGTGGGTTAACAGAGGGGGAAGCAGAGAAGAATGGTGGCAGTGCTCATTAGGGAAGGAAATCTTTTACTGGACTCATCACCAAGCTCTTTAGAGTTTAGGAAAACAAGGCAAGGCTGCTCTTACTTGTTGATGTTTGCAAGGTAAATATCTGCGACGTGCCCCCCGCTCGGGCAGCTGGCACCAGCTCTGGCTGTCACCTTCTCTTCTGGTGGCTCAGAATTGAGTTCTATTTCAGACTTTGGACTGGATCTTTCTGAGATGCCATCCTCACTAGGAAGGAGGAGGGAAGGACATCACAGCTGACTTTCAAATACAGTGTTAGATACCTTTCAAACCACAGAATGATTTGCTGGAAGAGATCTTAAAGATTATCCAGTTCCACTCCCAGGGACTCCAAGCCCTATCCAACCTGGGCAACCCGTGCCAGGGCCTCCTCACCCTCACAGGGAAGAATTTTCCCCTCCCATCTAACCTAAACCTGCCCTCCTGCAGCTCAAGACCACCCTCTTTGTGCAAAGTCCCCCTCCAGCCCAAGAGCCTGATTTCTGTGAGCAACCTGCACCTTTTAACACGCACCAGTCCCATTCTGCCACCGCAGCTCCCCACTCGTGGACACCAACACCTCCCAGAGCCCCTCCCCTCCTGGTGCCAGCATCTTGCCACAAGCCCCTGGGTTTTTTTGGGCAGCCCAGAGTGGGACATACGTGTCCTGCACGACGATGTACTGGTGGGGGATGAGGCCATCGATGCCATTGTGCCGTCCCTCCCACCAGTCGTCCGAGGCGCGCTGGTAGAGCAGCAGGGAAGCTCCTTTTTTGAAGGACAGCTCTCGTGCAGTCCTGCCAAGGTAGTCAAACTTGGCTATTGCTTCTATGGGCTCACACTCTAGGAGACAGAAGGGGACAAACAGCAATTCACTAAACACTTGGGTTTAGTAAGTGTTCAGCAGTTTAAACCCGTAAAGCAGGTGGGAGCGTGGAGAGGATGAAGTGGTTCTTCTTAAGGCACTTCTTCTTAGTGTTTGGAAGCAGCAAAATTCAGAGGGATGTTGCACTAATCTCTACAGGCAGGACACATTCACGTTTTCCAAGTCAGGAACCCACTCACAGCCCACGAGGATGGAAGTGGTGATGGCAAAATTAGTGCCTCATTCAAATAAGAAGCATTTCAAAGCTGGGTAGCAACTAGGTGTGTTCCAGACAACAAGCTGCCTATGGCACTCTTCCTTCAGGGAGCTGAACTGAACCTCTCAGGCAGGCAGGAGGGGAGGGAAACATCCTCTCCTTCCAAGCTGCTTCAGAAATAAAGCATCTATTCAGAAGGAAAGTTCTGCTGCCTGTGAGGTTCACCTGACCCAGGAGACCTGATTCTGGCACTGTGGGAGGCTGTGCTATTCATCCAGATGTTGTGGAAGCTCAGGAAAACATCCAGTGCCTCCCTCCACTGCTGTGCTGTGTGCAGTGATGGGCAGTGAGCTGCTCCCCAAGTGAGCTGCTCCCCAGCTCCATCCAGGTAGGATCATGCCTGGAGCTGCATGGTGTGCTCCAAACCTGCCTGCAAAGCTCCCTCAAGAGCTCCAGCCATGCCCTGCCTGCAACCAGCCACTAATCCAGGGCCCTGCAGGACTCTGGTATTATACAGGGGCACAATAAGGGCATTTAGACACTCAGCAAAATCACTATGAAATTCACATGGATTATTTTTAAGACTCTGAGAAATCTGCCACTGGTTGAGCCTAAATATATATTAAGCCAGTTCCCAGTTCTGGGCAGGAATCAGGGGAATGGGGATGAGCTCAACCACACAGCCCCAGTGGACTCCCTTAATTACTTTAAAGGAGCTTTAACACAGCCAAGCAGTCCATGGAAATTGAGTTCTTTCCTGGAGAAAGAGATTTGTTCTTCCTGGACAAGGGAAGACCTACTACTCCATACAGAGATCTCCTCTGCATCACAGGAAGCTTCTGAAGTGCAAGAGCCAGACAAGAAAGGACTGGAAGGCCAAATATGAGCCACAGCTTTTGCAGTTATTCCTTGGGAAAGAACTGGGACTCCAAGGCTGCCCACAGGCAGGCAAAGCTTGATAAAATAAATGGTGTCAATCCACCTGAACAAGCTGAAGCTCACCAGCCAAGCTGAGGGAGCAGAGCAGAAGCATCTCATCCCCTAAAGCCCCACCAGCATCTGAGTCACCCAGATGTCACTGGTCACCAAGTGACCAAGTGTTGAGGGCAAACAGCAACAGGACCTGTCAGATCCACCCCCTTGACAATAATCCCTCCATTTCTAAACCCCCCAGCTCAGAATTCTCCCAAAGCACCCATTCCAGGTAAGCCTGTGGTCAGCCTCTCACAAATCCCATCATCAGCCCTCAGCAACCAGCCAGGGATGTGGAAGGGTGGGAAAAGCCTGGCCCAGGCTGGCAGCTCTGGGCACCCACCTCGTCCACACTCCCCAGAGCATCTGGGTTTGGCCCCTCCTTTCCTCTTGCAGAGGTTTTGCCTCTGGAGCCAGTTTCTTCCTAACACTAAAAACCCCAGTAATGCTGCTTTTTGGGGTCCCCCTGCATTTAGGAAGGAGATGGGAGTGTGGTTTGGTACATTCCATCTGCTTCATTAAGAAGTGTTTATTGTTCCAGATGAGAGCGGCACTCAGGTTTCTTATGTTTCCAATTTGCTTTTTAGGACTCTGGCTTGTCTCCAGAGAACTGATTTTAGACTTTAATTTCCAGTAGCTTTTTCCTACTACACTTTCAGAGAAGAAAGCTGTGTGAATAAAGAGGAAAAAGGCTAAGCCAAACAATTCCTCCTGCCAGTCTGAGAGCCTGGGCAGGAAAGCAGCAGATTAAAGTGTTTCCACTCATATTTATAATTTAACAAACATATAATCTGCTTGCCTTTCAGCATTTCTGACCTCTTATACCTGTCTCAAACCAGAGTGTCCTCTCACTTGGCCAGTGAGGCTGATGAACAGCTTGGATGCTCTGCAAGACACGACCTCTCCCCCCGGCCCAAAATTCCTTCCTTCAGTGAGGGTGGCTGGGATGGCAGCTTTGCTTTGGGCAGATCAGTGCCAGCCTCACCAAAGAGCTTAAGAAGCAAGTGCATGGTCACATCTAAAGGCTGAAGGAGAGGGAACAACCCAGGGCCATCCAGCCCAGGGTGCTGGTGCTGTACCTGCCCTGCTGCCAGGTGTGACCAAGCTGTGGCTCTGCACAGCTCCAGCAGGACAGGAGGCTCCTCACTTAACCAGACCTTGCAGCTCCCTCAAAGAGATGCAGCCCCAGCTCCCTCCTCTGCTCTGGTGCCAAACACTCCCTTCTCAAATGCTTCCTATGGAATATTCCATGGAGGCTGCAGAGCTCCATCCAAAACACCTCCCAGTTTTACCTTGCTCAGGGGCCCCACGCAGTCGAGTTCCAGAGGCTGCAAAACAGTGTCCTTCTCTAATCTCTACGTGCTCATTTCTCATCGATGGACCCCCTGAGTCACAAAAGAGCCCTAAAAATCCCCTGCAGAAACAACCCCAGTGCCCACCAGAGCATGTGAGCCTGCAGGCTTTAGATGCAGGCGTGGGATGAGTTAGCCTGCCCTTCGTTACAGCGATTAAATTGCTCCTTCTTAGATACAAACTCCAAAAGGACACGTTTTCATGCATTTTTCAGAGCTAACACTTGTCAGACAGAACACTCTGTTCAAGACAGAGAGCAAAGTCATGTTCCATTCCCACAGGCTTTGTGCTTCCTCCCACCCTTGGTGGGGAGTCACTGTGCCAGTGCTTGACCTTGCTGAGGGAGAACTGATTTCCCAGCATTTCCAAAGCCCCTTTACTTTATCACTGGAGTGTGAACACCAGAGGATCACAGCACCATCGTTTAGCTTGGAAAAGACCTCTAAGATCATCGAGCCATGAACACAGTGGGAGCACAGGGATGCCTTGGGAAGGGTTTCTTAGACAACTGCTGAAGCAGAGAGGCTTCAGGAGCACTTGGCAGAGCTACTGAACAAATTCCTGAAGACCAGCTCAAAAAGGATGACACCTATTTCCCACCTTCACAACTGAGGTCACAAGTAAAACCATCACAGGACTCACTTGGACAGTTGCAAAGGGTCTAAATGCACAAACAAAATCCTGTCCTGTGCTTGGTTGGGTCAGTCTGCTCCCCATGCTGCTCAGCATTCCAGGGATCATTGTTTCACACCAGTAACTTAATCTTTCCTCTGCTCTGGAAGGGGCTCACAGGATGTTCCCTCTCACAGGAGGAGGCTTTGGAACACTCAGAACTGCAGTGCCACCTCTTCCTTAGGAAATATTGTGACATTCTCAGCCTTGGGACCTCTTTTCACTGATCAGACCAGAAATGTCACAGTTTCCCAAGGAAAATTATCAATGAGAGAGACCCCCAGGACCCTGTAGCCTAAAACCTGGCTGTCAGTGGAAGACAAACCATTTCTGCCTTTGTTTTGCTTGTTTCCTTAAAGCAGAACCCCTGGGGCTTAGAGCACTCCCAATCCCCCTGCCAGAGCCACCATGCCTGGGACATGCAGAGGGAGTGGGAGAGCAGGATGAAACATATCCAGCCTTTGGCTCTGTGCTTCCACCTTCCAAATCCAAGACTGGAGTGTGCCCAGGCCTGCTGCTAAGATGAGACACCCTGGAGAAGAGGAGATGCTTTCCAAACAGTCAGGTAACTTCTACACATCCCTGTCCATCCCACACGTTTCTGCTTCTTGGCATCAAATGCTGCGTGTGACAATTCAGGTGACTGTTCTGATTTAAGCTCCACTTTGGATCTAACTTTAAACTTCAGTCCCCTGCCTCCCCCAAGGCTGGTTGCACCAGTTCACCCAGCAGCTCCCAGGCTTTGCATACCATCATCACTGGTGTGGTGTTCGGCTGTGACATCCTGCACAGAGTCTTCTGTGGAGGCTCTCTCTCCATGGGGACTTTCACTGCAACAGAAGGAAACAGGGACAGTGCTTTACACTGGTGGACACTGAGTTTCCTCAGCACAACAATCAGATATAACTGGGAGCATCCACACTGGGAGTCAGTATTTAGGTTCCACTGCACCAGGCATCTGCACATGCTGAAGTCAGTGTGGCTAAAAATCAAGCTCAAATCTTCTTTGATCAGCCAGCCTGAACATCTTGGTTACCCTTCTCGTGTGCTGTCAGCAGTCAAACTGCAGCTCCTCCAAGCTGCACCTCTGGAGATGCTGAGCACTCAGACAGCAGGGGCAGGCTGGGTCCAGCTCCTCTCTGCCATGCCAGGATTATTCCCTCAGCTCTATTCTCCACTGCTCTAATTAGTTCATTAGATGGCTGATGAGAAAGCTGCCACTTCCTGGGGGAAATTATTTCTCGATTCATAATGATATTTCCAGGTCTGTGTTTGTCATCTCCCTCCATCCCTTTTAGCACCATTTTCAATTGTTCCATTCACTTCACTCAACAACTCCCCTGGCCCGATTAATTGCCTGTAAATAAAGATTCCAGAGCACCTAAACTACCAAGAGGACTCATTTCTGTTTGGCAAGAAGAAAAGCTTTGAAAGGATCAATAGACAACAAGTGGCAACCAAAGGTTATGTTTTTGTAAGAAGCTGCACGAGCAGCTCCCTCCGGACAGGAGCAGAAAGGAAGCTGGAAGAGGATCCATTGCCTCTCCCCAGCAGCTCTGCAGAGCTGCTGCCAGCTGGCAGCCCTGCCTGCCCTGCCTGCTCCTCTCAGGAGGGAAAAAAGGCCTAAAAAAATAGAGCTCACTCTTCATCTTACCAGACACTGTTGCTAAAGAAAACTCCTTTGCTGCCCTCTCACACTGCAGCTCCTTAAAGGTGATTTGTTTTATTCTCTTTACACAGGAATGATTTCATCCCTCACTGTGCTCTTGCAATGGTTAAAATAAGTGACCATGGCTGCACAGTGCTCTCCCCCTGGCAATCTCCCTCCTGCACTCTTTTAAAGAGGAGAAAAACAGAAGAAGGAGAAGGGGTGAAGTGTTTGAATATTTCTGCTGTCTCGTTATGCTTAATCCACAGGACACCGAGCTGTCCAACACCTCCTGAGTCAGTACCTCTGGAATCAACCTTTCCCATCCTTTGCAAAGCCTTTGTGCTACTTAATAAAGTTTACAGAAGAATCTGCAGCCAAGTGGAGGCCCCAGGAGGAAGGCAGGCAGCTCGGAGGGCTAAGGTTTCACACAGACTCTGAAGTCATGTCGCAGGCAGATCCAAACACTGCTCAAAGGCCACGTGCCCCTTCCTATGGCTGGGGCTGGGGCAGGGAGGAGTGGGCTGGATATTGGGGAAAGGTTCTTCCCCCAGAGGGTGGTGGGCACTGACCAGGCTCCCCAGGGCAGTGGGCACAGCCCCAAGGCTGCCAGAGCTCCAGGAGGGGTTGGACAGCACTCTCAGGCACAGGGTGGGATTTTGGGGTGTCTGTGCAGGGTCAGGAGTTGGACTGGATGATCCTTGTGGGTCCTTCCAGCTCAGGATATTCCATGATTCATCCATCCACTATCCTGACCTCTGCCATTTCCATGGTCTCACTTGTGGGTCTCCTGGACTTTCCCTGGGCAGTCTCAGACAGACAGACAGATGCATCAGAGTCCAGGCCTGACTCACAGGCAGGATTTCAGAGTTTATGACCAGCTCTGAACCTTGCCCTACCCTGCTCTGCCCAGGGGAAGCTGCTCCACAGCTCTGCCAACTCCAGCCGAGGGTCTGGAGCACCGAGCAGCAACCCTGGTGCTGAGCCCCAGCAATTCCCCACCCAAACACCACCAGTGAGCTCCCAGAACACTTGGCCCATGAGGTGGCAGGGGGATAACCCAGGCAGAGCAGGCTGTGGCCCCTGAGGAGCCAGCTGAACCCCGAGGACCCACTGCTGCCTGCACGGTGAGGAGCCTACGGGCAATAACGAGCAGCTCTCGAAATACCAGGACTATGAGAAAGCTGGAATGGGAACCAGATGCTTCTTCCTGGCTTCCAGCAGCCTTCCCTGCTTACTTCTCCCCTTCTCTGCTGAACAGGGTCCCAGGTCAGGGTGCTCAGGAAGGGCAAGGAAGCAAAACCAAACACCTTCACAAAGCTGCTATCACCTTGTGCCTCCCCCACACTCCTGTGCACCCAAAATCAGGGTTTCTCAACCCTGCACGTCTTTATTGCCTTCACCTTATGGCACAAAACCTCTTGTCACAGTTCATGTCTTTCCTTGAGGTCATAAATATTATTAAGCTGGGGTTTTTTTTTCCCCCCTTACAGTTCTTTCACACAGAACATCAGCTAAAAACATCAGAGCGAGGGGTAAAATTCAAGAGAACTTCCAAAAGGTTTTGGCAAGTCTTTTGCAGCGAGCAGTGAGTTGAGAGGAGCCTCTCCTTGCCACACAGAGGAGTGAGCTGATAGCTACTCTGGAACAAGCCAGGGGAACAAGGCTTGCTCTGTCACCACAGCAGCTTCATTTCAAAATGTATTTATTTTAGTACAGGAAAATAATCATTTGCATTCCTGGGACACTGAAGGAGGGAAGGAGCAGGAGCGGAGAAGCAGGACACAATTTAACATTCCCCATCTTCAGAGGGAGAGATCAGCTTGGCCAGCAGGAAAGAAAACACCTCCTTTCCTTCCCCCACTCCCCAACCTTCCACCCCAGATGACAGGAGCCGCTCTGCCTGAATTGCTTCCAGATGTGGCTTCAGACTGAGCACGTGGCTGGGCCTCTGGAGCTTTGGGCTGGATGGAAATGGTGATTTTGCATTCCTGCCTCTTCCCTCCCCCACCATCAGGGCTGCCCTGAAAATTATCCCAGTGCCACAGCCTTCGAGGTTCAGCTCCAAGTGACCCGTGTGTCTGAAGCAAAGGCACTCCAGACAAGCAGAAAGAAAAGGCAAAAGCAGGAGGGGGGAGGGAAAGAAGAGAGAAAAAAAAACCCAACAAAAAAAGATTGATTTTGGCAGCTACCAAAGCAGAATATCCAAGAAAATCCCTACACAACCTTGCCCTTCAAGATAAGTGAGCTGGGTTTGACAACTGAATAGCTACTTTATACCAGCTTCTCTCTTTTAAGATGATGGCTCTCCAGAAATACCAGAGTCATCTTCTCTTCCATAAAACGGATTTCTCAAAGGCTGGGCCAGATGCTCCAATCCTGAATTAGACAATGCAGGGCTCAAGACTGTAACATGCTAAGCCATAGACAAGTATGCACCCATTCAGCTTCTCCATCATACCAGTAATCCTCTGTGCTTCCACCTCTGCTATAGACTGGACCCTCCAGCTCCCTCGGTCCTGGGAAGATGTTCTCATGTTGGATGATGATGGTTTTGATCAATTCATTGACATGAGCTTGGCAAGACACTTGGTCGTGACCTTCAGGCACTGACATCAGCGTTGGCCCAAAGCAGATGGCTAAATTGTAGGGATCCATCATGTTTTCTTCACTGAACTGAGATAAACTGCAAAAAAGGAGAAGTGAGAAGGAGGGTGAACAGCAGAAAACACCATCATCATCATCCTCATCCTCTGCTGCAGAACACAGAGCTGAGCTCAGGTTTGCTTTGGGCTCTCTGCTGTTTCAAGCTGAGCAGCTTTAGCTATTGAGGGACATGAATGCTCTGGAGGTAACAAATGACACACTGGTGGCATTTACAGAGAAATGAAACAGAAACCACGACCAGAGTCTGAGAGCTTGAGAGTATGTGAAAAGGACTGAGTGCTGACTTTAGAAGGGGAGCACATTAATCTCTGCCTTTTTTCCTTTATTACTATTCTGAGCCCACGTGCAGCCCAACACTCAATACCAGAGTCACAGCAGGTCCCCTCTGCCATGGATGGAAATGGAAAGAGAGTGGATTTCGATGGGATATTGTGAAGAAATTGTTCCCTGTGAGGGTGGGCAGGCCCTGGCACAGGTTGGGCAGAGAAGCTGTGGCTGTCCCATCCCTGGAAGTGTCCAAGGGCAGGTTGGATGGGCTTGGAGCAACCTGGGCTGGTGGAAGGTGTCCCTGCCCATGGCTTTAAGGTCCCCTCCAGCCCAAACCATCCTGTGATTCTATGACCTTGAGTCACCATCCCTGGAGGGATTTAAAAGCCATGCAGATGTGGCCCTTGGGGACACAGGTTTGTGGTGGCCTTGGCAGTGCTGGGAGAGAGGTTGGATTTGATAATCCTTCAGGTCTTCTCCAAACTCAAGGATCCTGTGTCTATACCAAGTCCTGCAGCAGAGCCCTGGTGCTCCCAAGGATACTCACTGATTGAGGAATGCAAAGAGGTATCTCATTACAATCAGGGTGGTTTTGGGCAGGTTCAGAAGCACCTTCCGGACGTGCAGAGCTCTCTCCTGTAAATTATCCATGGCTGAAAGGAAGAAAGAGCACCAGAGTCATCACCATCCCACCAAACCCACAACCTGCCACGGGCTCCAAGTGCAATCAGTGCCCTGTGATGGTTCCCTGTTCCAACTGGGCAGTGGGAAGAAGGAATTGTGCCCATTCTCTGGATGCTCCAGCACTGCCCATCATGGGAATGCAAAGGCTGCAGAACCTGCTGGCAGAGCCTTTGACAGTGAAGGTCCCTGAACACGTGAAACTTCCCTGCAAGTTCCTTCCGAGCGTGGGAGCACTGGATGTCATCTGTTCCAATGGCTCTGGCACAATAGCTCATTCAAGGCTGCTCAGAAAGGTGGGTGTTTAAAAAAGAAACTGTATAACACTCAAAAGGAAAATTAACATAGTTAAAGGGTGAGGCAAAAAAGCTCTGCGTGCAGCAGCCTACTGAGAAATAAGTGGGCAGCATAAATCATCTCAGAAGGGAGAACTTCTTTGGAAGGAGATTTTACTTTTCCCATTATGTGAATTCAGCTCTGCAAATGCATTTATCAGGGGCAGAAAGCCACGAGCCATTTCAGAAGCAGTTATCTTCTGCCTGACTTCAAAGGCTGCCACCGCAAAGGCCACTTCTCTGCTTGGACAATGGAACCATTCTTCAGTTCTGGAGGACATGGCAAGAGCCAGGCCATTTAAAATGAGGCTGTGCACAGAGCAAAACCACAAACAACTCTCTGCCTAACCAGAACCACCTTTAGAAACCATCAAATATGTTAAGAGCTCGGCTGTGACTGCCCTGATGATTGATATGCTCTAACAGGAGTCAGAAGATGGTCCCTTGTGGTCATGGAGCTAAAAGGAATATAAGTGCTACCTTGTCAGCTAAGGAGAGCACAGCCAGGGAAAGCAGACAAGGCAGCAAACCCTGCTAGTGATCCCTGCCTCTGAGAGGGCCTTTCTGACATCTTCTGGTGACAGCTCTTAGAGATTGTGTTACAGAAGTGAAGGTTCTTGCTTTATTCTGTTTTAAAAGAATCCTGTCACGAAGCACTGTCTCACAAAAATCCATGACAGAGACCTTGAAATGTATTAATTTCTAACTCCTTGCTGATTTATATCAGAGCATGGATGGCTGTGACCAGGTAACTGCCCAGACTGCCTAACAGAGGATACCAGTGCAACACAAACCCACCCAAAATAATGGCAAAAAGCTTATTTGAAGTCAGGAAAAAGGGGGAAGGGAAGAGAGTAAAGTGGGAGATGAGAAAAATCAAGCCTATTTCTTTTCAGCTCTTCATATACTTACTGACACAGGCAATCAGGTCATGAAAGATATCCTTGGGGAAGAGGGGGTGCTCCAGCCCTCGAAAATAGAGCTTCAGGACTCCTGCTATTGAATCCATGTCGTGGTCATTCTGGTCCCCAGCCAAGGGATCTTCCCCTTCGTGACAAGCAAAGAAAAGCAGGCAAGAAAAATCAGAATACTGGAGAAAAGCATCAGAACACTGGAAGGATGCACCTCTGCAGGAGAAGAGGATTTACGTTAATCCCACCTACTCCAGCTGCAGGAGGCAGAGAGAGATCTCTGTGCACCACAGCGGAGATGGGGAGCTCTGAGAGCAATCCCAGGAGACCTGGGACACCTCTCAGCCAGATTTCTGTGAGGAACTGGAGCTCCTGGAGCAGCAGGAACAATTCCAAGTGTTTGGGAGGGTGTGGACATCCCAGATCCACCAGGGAGGTGAATGTTACACGAGGCAAACTCCCATCAGTGGATGCAGGGACACACATCCCACATCTGGCTCGGCAGGATGCAGATGTGGGGGCTTGGGGGGGAGCATTGCTGGGACAATTTGTTGCTGCAGATATGCCACAGTCTGTCTGGATTATCAAAGGAAAGATGCCCACTTAAGGAGTTGTCCCCTAGGGAAAACTCCCTATCAGACATAATTAGATTTAATGATGGGGCAATCCTCAAATTGGAGCTATATATATCCATTATGTGACTGAAATTACCAAAGCTTGCCTATTATCTTAATAACACACGGGATAATAAATGGGCCACTCCAAACTGGAGTGTTATCCCTGATATTAACTGCCACCAAGGGCTCTGGATGGAGTAATAAAATGCAGGGATGTTATTGTTAACTTTGGCAGTCCTGTATATCATTGGCTTCACAGAGACAAGTGAGATGAATTAAAAAAAATCCCCTTTTTATTTCTGCATGTCAGTGCTGGAACAAGTGGTTATTTTCCCGAGCTGCCTGGTCTTTCTTTATATAAAAAAGGGTCTAAATCTTCTATCAAACCTTCCCCTTACTATGACACACGTTTCTGCTACCTCTGTGCTTGAGGATTGTCACTCTCAGGTAGGTGGAGGAGAGGACAGGTGACATTACACACCACATTTCACACACCTTGTTCATTAAACCCCTCTCTTCCCCAAAGCAAAATAAACTCGCTATGCCTAATTAATTACTGCTTGTCTCTTCTACCAGCAAGCACAGAAACACACTGCCTCTGTTCTTTGAGAGGGATGCATTTGGAGGATTAACACAAGGCCTGTTGTTCCCAGTGACCCAAGCAGGACTGGGGAGATGAGCTGCAGGAACTGCCTGAAGAGCAGCTCTTGTGAACCTGCTCTGCCAGGGGGAACAGCCCAGCAAGGAGCTGATGAGTCAGGAGGCTCCCAACTGCTCTCTGCCTTTGTATGGAATGGCTCTTCCCAGAGAAAATCACACCTATTAAAAGCTACATCAAATTAACAGTGTCTTGAAATTTATTCCCTTCCCTTGCTGATATTTAAAATAAATGTAGCCAAGCTGTGCCTCGACAACATGGAAAATTTCATGCTCCAGCAGCCACTCTCTTCACAAAGGGCTGGGGGAGAGGGGAGGAAATTGCAGTTACACCTAATAATGAAATTCTCCTCGTCCTTTAGTGTTACAAACAATCAATAAGCTATCAGACATGAGAGAAGATTGAATTCAGAATATTTATTATACAGACACTCTACAAGGTACAAAGCATAAAACCAAACAACTGAGAATTCAAGGTTAATGAGCACCAGGGAAGTGTTAGGGAGAGACTCACTTAGGAAGCACAAAAATCAAAGGAATAAAAGGGAGCAAGTTGCATTCAAAACAGGCCATTTCAGAGCATTTAAACAAATTCACACATTTGGCAATCATTTCTGAGATGCTGCAATAGCTCTCCCTTACCTCTCTCAAATGCATTTTTTATGTCATTCACTTCAACTTGTGACCCAGACACTCTGAATATTCCTTCATGCTGCAAACCTGTAAGACAACAAGGGATGCTGATAACAACAAGGCAAGGTAAGATAGATTAGATAAGGTGGCACCTCCAGCAGCTACAGCTCATATAAAAAAGGAAAGATAAGAACACAGGCAGAAGGATGCTGGTTGAAAAGCCACTCTTCTCTTCTCTGTCCAGGCACACACAAAATATGTAAATCCAAAACTGAGCCCAGACAGAAAAATTATTACCCCTTCCTCCCAAACTGCTGCAGTAACTGGGCTCTAAGAGCCATGTTATCATTCATCCTGGGGGATCCCCAAAGGATTTTACAACCCACAGAAAGCCATAAACTAATGTTGTATCAGCCAGGAGTAAAATATGGCCAATGCCAGGAGGAAAACGTTTGTTTTGCAGGAGCAATTCCACCAAGGCCCCGAGCAAATGGGCCACTTGAAAGGGAAGCCTTTAATTACCCCAGCAGAGCCACGAGCTTAGGACAGGCTTTGAGACATTCCTGCTCAAAAGTGAGAATCAGGAATGCCATTAAAACCCACCTACCAAATAGATGAGATGTTCCAATACACTCCCATCATAACACTTTTGTTGGTACATGTAAGAGGAGCAAAACCTGCCACAAATCAACCCATAGATGAGGGAAATCAATTCCCAAATTCCCACTCCCTCCAGCCTTTTCACTGGAGACTTTCTGAACCCAGCAACGCTGCAATGTCTTTATTTTATTTATAAGAGAATCATGGAATATCCTGAGCTGGAAGGGACCCACATGGACCATCCAGCCCAACTCCTGACCCTGCACAGACACCCCAAAATCCCACCCTGTGCCTGAGAGTGCTGTCCAACCCCTCCTGGAGCTCTGGCAGCCTTGGGGCTGTGCCCACTGCCCTGGGGAGCCTGGTCAGTGCCCACCACCCTCTGGGGGAAGACCCTTCTCCTGAGATCCAACCCAACCCTCCCTGACACAGCTCCAGCCCTTCCCTGGGTCCTGTCCCTTGTCACACAGAGCAGAGGTTGGAGATGCCCTTCAGGATGAAGCTGCAGACCCCAATCAGTCTCCCCTCAGTCTCCTTTTCTCCAGCTGAACAAGCCCAGTGACCTCAGGCAGAGCCCCCCCAGACCCTTTCCCATCACATACCCCCAAAATAACGGCTAGTGGAAAACCCAGGCTATCCCAGTGTAAAAAGTGAGAGCTCCTGATGGCCCTGCTTTATCCTGCATCAGTTCCCACTGCAATGTGGTTTCAAAGATTTTCCCAGTGTGGCCTTAAAGAAGGGTTAGAGCACTTGGTTCTTCCAAGTGATGGTGAGAATGGGGCTCTGGATCAAAAAAAAGTGGCAAGGAAATAAGGAAAAGGAAACAGGAGCTACTACCTGGCTCTGTGTCCTGGGTAATGAAGATAAATTCAACCTCTTCCTACATCTGTTAATTAACAGCTGTTCCACACACACTACTAACAAATGATATCAATTAAAAATGAAAACAAATGACAATAAATGTATAGCATTCAGGGCTGTGAAGTTAACCTTCAAAACAGGCATAAATCATCTCGCTGTGGCACTAAGTGAGCAATTAATTCACTACTTGACCTCCTACATTCAAATACTCAGTATTCCTCCTCCTCTGGGAAGGGGATGATTGTTGGGGGTGAAGGCCACACTTCAAGGCTTAAAGGGAGGTGAGTGGAGGTGAGGAATGAGTGGCATCTACGGATGGGACCCTTATTTTGCAAGAAATAAAGGGCTATTGTGGAAAGAACAACATTTGCAAGGTCAGTTCTTTAGAAAAATGATTGTACACATAATAGCAGCAATGCAGCCAAAAAGTCAGAACCCTTTCTGTTGCCATCTCTGGGATTGCTCTGCACGAGCAGCACATCCTGAGCTGCTCAGAATGGTTTTTATGAAGCTCTGACATGCCTGTTCATTTGACAGAAATGCCCCAGGACTCCTGGAGTGCCCACACTCACCGTGCCTGCTGATGAAGCGGATGCAGCTCTCCACCACCAGGGGAATGGCTTGGGAGGAATCCTGCCCACAGAGACATGTGAAGAGCAGTCAGGATGCAGAGATGGTGAAAGAGGTCAAAAAAAAGGAATAAAAAACAAGGAAGGTTTGACTCTGCACACCAACATCACAACTGGCTCTCTGACATCATTCCCTAAAACCTCTACTTTAGTGCCCCAAGACAGACCGTGTGAACTGAAATTCCAAGCCAAATTTTAACTTAACTGCATCAACAAGAGATTATTTGGAGTTTTCCCTATCTCAAAGGAACACATTTTAGCCCACTGGGTACCAAAAAGCAACAGATTATCCCCACAGCCAGGGAAACAAAGGCTGGCTGTGGAAATCTCTATTAGACAAAGGCACAACAAGTGAGCAGTTACAGGTTTAATAGCATTGCTGTGCCATTCCAGGGAAAATGAAGGGAATGGGGACAAAGAGACAACAGCAGGAATCCTATAAACCAGGTATTTTTGGTTCCAGGTCTGTGAGAACACGGAGTAAAATCCATTTTAAATTTAACCAGGGCAAATGAATGAGGCTTGGAGTGATTTCAGTCCCTGGATGAGCAGGCACCTCTGGGATGAGACTGACAAGCTCCATGGAAAAGAGGGAGGGATAAAATCAGGGGTTTGGCACCAATCCCCCCCTCCACCCCCAGCCCTGCTGTCCCTGAAGGAAATGTCCTTTACCTGCTTCCTCACCGTGGAGCTTCTCCTGCCACTGATGGGTCAGAACCAGCCAGGGGTGCAGGAGGGAAGAAGAGAACACAAGAGTCAAGCTCAGCCTGCCCCAGCTCATCCCCTGAGCATTCCCAACCATGGGAGCAGGGAAGGAGCCAGCCAAGTCAATCACCACGAGAGTCTCACTCCATTTATGGGACTCCAGAAAGATTTTAAGTGACTTGAAATCACTAAAAAACCCGAGAAGAGACGCCAGGGAGCTCTGACAAAAGATTGCCCTCGACATTTTAATTCCCAGCACACGGAATTCTGTGATAGAGAGCTCCTTGGAGAAGATGAAGTTTGATATAAATTGCAGTGGAAGAGCAGGTGGGAGCAGCCTGGTTCCCACTGTGCTTTGAACAGCTGCCCTTGCAAAGTCTTTATTACACTTTTGATAAGATTTCAAATAAATAAATAACACGAGCCCCCTCCAACAGCAGCACACACCAGCCAGGCTAAGCCTCTCCTGTCTGCTCTCATTTATTGATGGTGGTGGACATGAATGGTAGAAAAGAAAAAAAAAAAAGAGGGAAAAGCCTTGCTTTGCCAGGATTTTTCCCCTCAAAATTTATTACTGGGGTTTAAAATTCCTTCAGTTTCTTGTAAAAATGAAGCAAGAGAGATAATAGCAGCGAGGCCCTAATGTATCATTCCAGCCAATTCCCTGCCAGGGCAGATGGCTGCTGAATTATAAATAAGGGGATTAGAAGTGTGATTTTTAAAAAGACTGTACAATGTGTTAATTTGGGGGAAAATCCTTCTATAAAAATCAAAAAACACTGAATGAAAAATACAAAATCAGATTCCACGGGCTGTCACAGACAATAAGGTCGATTTTAAACTATTAGCAGGAACGATTCTTTGATATTTAAAACTGTTTCATGATGAATAATATTTTATTATTACAGATGTCAGGGTCTAATTAGGACCTGTCAGCTTTGCTTTGCTGGGAGGAATGTGAACAGTAGTAATGGCTGCACACTGGTAGTAATCACCTTCCTTTTGTTAACGAGGCAGGATGATGCACAGCCCCTACTCCAGCTCCTCCTGCCAGCAGAGCCCCCTGGATCCAGCAGGTTGGAGAGGGAGATTTGTTCTGTCTCATAAGAGCCCCATCAGAACCTCAGTTATGGTGCTGTGATTGCTCCTAATTACAGATGAAAAGTTTATTCTCCACAACCTCCATACTGTTGGGTTCCAGCTCTGTGGCACAGCAGAATGCCAAGGGGATGAAGGGTTTCCCAATTTCTGGAACTCATCTCCATGCCCCAACCATGGGGAAAAACCCTGCAGAGCCCCCTCTCTCAAAGGAACAGGAATTTGGGAATGAAAAGCTTAGCTGGAAAAATATTCTCTGGCTTCTCACAATTTCCCATCCCATTCCTGATCTAAATGTACTGGGGCAAGAAGAGGCATTTGCTTCTGTATCAGCTCAATCCCTGTCCCACCCCTGGAAGTGTCCAAGGTTGGACAGGGCTTGGATTGTGGAAAATCCCACTGGAGCACCCTGGGCTATGGGAGGTGTCCCTGCCCATGGCAGGGGGTGGGATGGGATGAGCTTTGAGGTCCCTTCCAACCCAAACCACCCTGGGATTCCACTCTGTGATTCTACAGAAGCATCTTTTTTTCTAACAGATACATATCCTGGGCTGGCAACTGATCTAGAATGACCAATCTGCATGAGATTTTCCTTCAAAACATAATTCCCTGAGCCACACCTACCTGGCTAGGGCACAGTCAGTCCGCTGACCTGGGAGGGAGACAAAGAAACCCAGAGTTAGGAGAGAGGAATGGCAGAATGCTTTCAGGACCTCTGTAAAGGCAGTTTTGGAAGGAGATGGAGGAGAGGAGCCATCAGGGAGGGAGGGGACAGCTCTGGGGGGCTGAGAGTGGCTGATCCCCCCAGGAGCACTGCTGGGGGACCACCAAAGCCCATCCCTGCTGGCACAGCTCCCCCCAGCAAACACAGCCCCAGGGCTCTGTCTCTGGACAGTCCTGTTTCTGAAAACCAGGTCCCTGTGCATTCTAATTGCTGATTTCTGCCAAAAAACTGGGCTTGTCAACCTCTCCCTCCCTCCCTCCTCCCAGGGGAATTGGTGGGGCAAGAGATTCTGCTTTATAAAGCCCCTCTGGAAGATTGAAAACATTCCCAGATTTGTTAGCCCACAGCCTGAACGTGCTGGCATTAAGCTATTTGGAGAGACAGACGTGAAATGGTATTTTCCACAAACATATTTATAAAAAACATTCCATTAACTTGCACTGAGTTTGCAAGGAAGAAGCAGCCAAAGTGCTGGACTTGCTAATGCAGCATCATCTGAAACATCACACCAAGGAGGAGGAGACAGGGAAAATGAGGATGTGCTGGTGGGAATTGCACAGGCCAGAGCTTTGGCTGGTCTGGATTATCATCAGTGAACCCATCCTGATCCCCAGCAGCTGAAAATGCACCTTCCCTACAGTTGTCTTCCTGCTCCTGGGGCCATGGAAGAGTGAAGGAGGGAAACAGCTAATTGCTGATGGCTGACAATTAGTTGAACACATCTTGATAGCCACTTTTCTCTCCCCACGTAAAGCCAAAACAGTGCATAATTGACATGAAAATGTTATTCTCAAGCAGAATTTCCAGCCATCTGTCCCGTTTTCATCATAGAATATTCATACATCTAGAAATTACATGGCTGTGGCAACATCAAGGGGCTCCTGCATTAGGGTGACAAATGTGTACAGTAGGCAGGGACATAATTACTTGGAGATAGGAAAACTGCTGCTATTTTTATTACTGGAACTTGTCATCTTTAGATTAAGGCAATTTGCACGACAACTAATAAATGTCACCGGAGGATGGGGCAAAGAAGAATAAAAATCATAACAGACCCCTGAATTTGCCAGGCACTGAAGACATGCAGCTGCAGGAACATTTTTCAGGAAAGCTTCTAAACGTGCTCCAGGGACGTGTGAAAGGGATTTTATTTGCCCATTTCCCAATTAAGTGACATTTTATGGATAAGTCTAGGCACAGTTTGTACCATTAACCTGCTCATGTGGCTTTGGAAACGAGATGCACCTCCCTTTCCCAGCTCCTCTGGATGTCAGAGATGACAGAAGGATTGCTTTCAGAGGCTGCTGGAGCTCCTCTCCACACTCACTGGGTCCCTTCAGAGCCACTGAGAAAGCTCTGCTTGGCAAAGCCAATGAGCAAAACAGAAGCAGCTTTTAAATCTATGCAGCAACACAGAAATCACACTGAATTTCCTCTCCTTTCCCCCCCCCCCAGCTTGAGCTGGGTTCAGGGGGCAGGCAGGTTAAGAGGAAATAGGTCTTGGAATGCAGAGGTCAGCTATGATCCAGGAATGTGATTAGTCACAGGGGCAGCAATGGTGTCACTTGGAGATATTCAGAGGCAGGAGCAAAATACCCCAAGGACACAGAACTTTGGCTTCACCCCCCCTTTCCCTGGGACAGCTGAAGGGATGAACAACTTTAACCACTAAAGCTCAAACCAATGAACATCCTTCCCTTGCCTTCCAGTGGTTTGGGTCTGATAAACACAGAACTCTTAATTACTGGAGCAACAAGTATTTGAGTTTTATAGTGCATTTTTAGACTGAAAGCAAAGCACTTCAAAGCCCACATGCTGCTTAAGTTTTCATCCACGAGATTTGCACACCATAAACTGTGGGGAGCCCAGCTCAGTTACACATCACAAGCCCAGCCCTGCTCCAGCACAAACCCAGGAACGAGCTGAGCCATTTTTCTGACCTGACATTTAGACTGTTAAAACCTTCTCCTCTGCAAATACAAGGCAGATAGGTTTCTATGGAAACTTGGAGGCATAGTTGAAGTGGTTTTGGCCAACAGGATTTGCCCATACCATGAAGGGAAAGAGATCTTCCTTTGTTCTGACACCAAGAGCAAATGCACATTCAGTTCTGGCTGCTGCCCCTTGATTAACCCTCTAGACAGGCAACATATTTGACATGCTCTGAAATTTGTTTGCTATTCTCCTAATAAAAGCCCGGGCTCACATACATTGGGTTGGTTGGGATTGACCCCCCAGAGGTGAGAGGCAGCAAAACCACCATGAAAACGAAACTTCTGAGCAGCCTATCAATACTCCTCCACTCATCAGCAAGCTGTAAATGACAATTTGTGCCCCAGCATTGATGAAGAAGGGCTAAGGAGGGGGGGTGGGAATGGGGAGAGGGTGAAGGAAGGGGTGGGCACACGCTCCACTACAACAGCACATGAGTGAGTCATTAAGCATTTTGTGGTCACCATTAATCAAGCAGCCATGTAGGTCACTGGGCTTCTCCATCACCCAGATCAGGCAAAAGAAATTCATAAAACATGAGCATGGCCACTTTGCATCACTAATCCAGGAGTGCCACACTCTGCTCACTGATGCCATGAGAGCAGCAGCCTGGCTGAGAGCACTGATGGGATCCACACTCACTTTCTCCCAGGGTCTTCTGAAGAAGGTCATGCTTGGCTTGGAGCTTCGTTATCAGGTTCCTGCCCTCCAGATACTCCTTCATTTTCTGTGAAGGTGGGAGGAAAAACAGGATCAGGAGTGAACAATACATGTCTTTGCATCTTTACGTTACTTGATTCTGAGCCCAACTACAGAATGGCACTGAAGTTTCCAGCTAAAGCATAGATTAAGTCCTGGTTTATCTATCTGGGCAAGCCTGAAGCTCAGTCCATTCATATTTTGAGTCCAAGAAAAGCTGGACTTGGCCTTGGAGGTCTCATCCAACCTCAATTCCCTGGGTGCAGTGCCATTCCTGGTGCTCCCCTGTGCAATCAGTGGGTGTGTGGAGGCACCAGAGGAGCTGCCACCCATCCCTCTGCAGCCAGGGGGGAATGGGAATGCAGCTCAATGAGCAATCTGTTCTACCCAGCTAAAAGGCTCCCACTGTGCTTATTCTCTCCCTTAACCTCCCTCACCCCACCCTGCTTGCCCAGCACTGTCTCTGCCCCCACTCTGGAGGGCACACAGGGGGTCATGGGGCAAAATAAAGGTATTATTGAAGTTCAGCTTTGCTCTCTCTCTCTCCCCCTCTACAATCATGCAGGGGGTTTTTCCCATTTCTTTCTGATTTTTCACAGCTCTGCAAATGTTGGTTTTTCACAGGTCTTTCATCTCTTATTTTGCAGTTCAGAGCAGTTTTATTTATCTTCCCTGAGCTGCAGCACTTAAGATACTCTGCTGCACAGTGGCTGTCCATGTTCTAATTGGGGCATATTTACACTCCAAAATACACAAATAGCACATAATTCATCCAATATCACAGACCATTCTTTAGAACCATCAGATTCTAAAACCATTCCATGAAATTTTAAAAACTGAACACAAACAGAGGATTCTCATTTACTAATGAAATGTTCTCGTTCTTATCATTAAATCCCATTAAGGTTTGGGCTGGAAGGGGCATTAAAATTCCCCCAGTGCCACCCCTTGCCATGGGCAGGGACACCTTCCCCTGTCCCAGGGTGCTCCAAGCTCTGTCCAACCTGGCCTTGGACAATTCCAATGGCTTTCCCCAATTCTATCCACTTTCTTCCAGTTCTGTTCTAGGACTGTCAGATTAGACTGCAAATATTTAAGGTAAAAAAGAGTATTTTTAGCAATGAGAGTGCCTGGCCCCTGCTTGTCCTTTGTAGGTCACAACAGCAGCCTCTGTGCAGGATGTAAAGGACCAAGAAGAAATATATACATAAAGAAATAAAGAAATATATATATATATATATACACACACACTGTGGCAGCACTGAGGGTAGAGGGAAAACCTTCCAGGAACTAAGGAGGTTTCCCCTGAGGGGTCTCCAGCCTTGGTGTGCACTGACACAACAAACAAAAATGGCTTTAATTAGCTGCCAAAAGCCTGTGTTTCATGTCCCTTTGGCTGACAGCATTGGAAGAAACATTTCACAAGAATTAAGTCCCTTTGGAGAGGCTCAGCATTTCCTGCTTCCTATAGTAATACTTCAATTTTTTGGTGGTTGTTTTGGAAGAAAACAGGAAGCGTGATGGCTGTGACAAAGAAATTAATCACCCTGCTTTGGGAGTCACCCTGCAGAATCTGTTCACCAAGCCCTAACTACATTATTTGATCAATGAATTAAAAATGGTCCATCAAATCTTGACAGAAGAAAACATGAGTAAAAGCTGCAAAAGTCACAAGAGAATGTGAGGTGGGGCTGGGGGATAAATCTGGTTTGGGAGGTCTCAGTCATGGTGGGGTGAAGGGACAGGAGGGCTGGGAGGCTCAGCTCAAATTGAAGCTTAAAGATGAGCAGATCAACTTGATCTGGCAGAGTTAAGGTCCCCTTTGAAGGAGATCTAAACACTTAAGCTCAGCCTAAGGTGGCTGCAGGCAGGGCAGGGCAGGGCCACAGTGCTGGGACTCACAAAGCTCCACCTTCCAGGTCATGTTAAGAACATCACCAGCCTGGCATTGTCTGAAAGGAGAAAAAGAGAAGGTTCCTATCCAGTTTTTTTCCTGTTTCCTCATGCCTGACAATCTGTTTTCTGCCCGGTCCAAGGATGCTTATGAAAAAAATACACAATTTTGAAAAAAGGCTTCGGGCTTTCTTCAGTGAATTACAAAGACCCATTAGCAAGGGATTTTTGGCACAATAAAAACAGGCAAAAAATAATCATCAAGCTACAGGGGAACTAAGGATTTCATTTCTGGCAGAGCACAGCTGGAGTCAGCCTGAGTGCAATCAGAACAAAGCAGCAGAAACATCCTCAAGTCACGTTATTTGTGCCCTGTGACAACTGGGGGGTGAAGATCAGCTTTTAGGCAGAGCCAGGGAGCGTTTTGCTCCTACCCAACCAAACAACTTGGGTGAGCCCAAACTCACTGCAGGATTTTCCCAGGGAGAGCCACTTGTCAGGTGGCACAAGAAGTGAAATACAAACTCCCTGTGTCTCCCTTCCCTTTGGAAAGAAACCCCATTTCTGCCACTGCCCCCCATCCAGGAAGCTCAGCAGTTTTCCTCCCTCTTTCCATCCTCCCAGAGCAACTTCAAACAGGCACTTGAGTGAAGGAGGAGGAAAATTGGATGTGGCTGAGCAGGGGACCAGTGTCCCACTGTCACACCCAGCGTGCCACTGCTGCAGGACTCATTAGCAGGGGGGTTAGAGCACACTTACCCATGGCTTAAGGGCTTGGCAATTATAAATTCACTCTCCTTCTAAAGCACTCCACAGAACGAGCATTGTTCTGGCTCTTCATCTTTCCAGAGGGGAAATAAAACTGTACCATTTCATCTCAGGACTAAAATTCCCCCGTTGGAGAGGAAAAAGGATTGAATCCCTGCTGCCCTGTGCACTCCTCAGGTGGGGCTGGGTTCTGCTGGGCAGCTCTGACAGCTCCCACTGCTGCAGCCACAGCCCTGCATTTGGGCTCCCTGGAGCTGCT
>JAWWEW010000073.1:2694780-2723115 GCA_035583185.1 Anabacerthia variegaticeps
GCTGGGTTCTGCTGGGCAGCTCTGACAGCTCCCACTGCTGCAGCCACAGCCCTGCATTTGGGCTCCCTGGAGCTGCTGCTGCTCCCCTGCTCGAGCCACTTGCACCAGCTCAGGGCTCAGTCAATCATTCCTCTGCTTTCCCCTCACCCAGGGAAGTTTCAGCCTCTATTCTGAACACAAATCTTCCTTCAAAGCCCAACCAGAGATCCATGAGTGTGCCTGGTGGAAACACAGATTATTCCAGCATGGAGGTACCACAGCGAGCATCCTTCAATTAAATTCCCCTCACTTCATAGCCAGTGATTTTGGAATTTCCGACTTAAGTTACATTAAAATGGAATATTCTTTTAAATTAGTTTTTTTTTTTTGCAGTTCATACCCTCCAGTTAGCACATGCTAAGGTAAAGGGGATTTAAATCTCAGTTCTGCACTGCACTTTGTTTTCATCCCCTACCCAGAGTCTCCCCAGCTCTGCCCACAGCCTCATTAATACTCATCTGAGCGTTTTCTCAGGCACTGAAAAAGCTGCTCTTTAGACATTCAAAGGCTGAAATCTTTCTCAAGGATATTTATAAGCCTGGTCAATAGCAGATCAATGCAGCATCTGATCAGGCTGGTTAAAGAGGGTCTCTCTAACTCACACCAGGAAACAGAAAACCCCCCCCATCCAAATTAAGCCCTGGGTTCCTTCTCCTATTTGAACTCACAATAGTCCCTCTCTAGAGAGGGAATGCTTAGACTTCAATTAAAAAGCACTTTCCTAGTTCCATAACCCTGGGCAGGGTGGTCAATCCCTTCTTAATTGAAGCAGTTTCTCCACCCACTTCTCTCAATAGCCAGTTTCACCTTCCACAAAGGAATTGGAATATTTGTAAGCCAAGGCCTGATGAACCACCAGCTACTGCAATTTGCACAGAAAATTCAGGCTTTTAATAAGCCACAGCATTCTGGGAAGAACAATGTGAGGGATATTATACATAGCAAAGGATGCCCAAAGGAATGCCAAAGTCACCAGGATAAGAGCCATGATTTTCATCTGCTAATCAGAAATATTTTGAAAATTGAAACCAATTCAACATTTAACATAAATGTGATTTAGGAAAAACCCACATATTCTGGTATGAAATTCAATATCAGAAAGTTCTTGGCATCTTGTAAAAAGCACTGATTCACTGAAAAGCTGTGAGCTGAAATTGTAAGATGATAACAACAAAAAATGAAAGAGCTAAACAACCCTTTAGTTTCTATTAGTTTTGAAAATTGATATTTACAAGCTGTTAAGTTATTTCTCAGACAATTCCTTTTCACATGCAGAAGAAATCAGATTTTACACTCTTTATCCACAGACTACATTTGCATCAACAGAGGTATCCCAAGGTATTTGTAGAGAACTGAATGCACCCAGTCTTAAAACCCAAAATGCTTCCTCTGTTTGCCCAAAATCAATGACAGAAGCGTTTTTATGAGCCAGGATCATCATTTTGCACTTTGTGAATGTAATTATCACACTGAAAATTGTAGAATCCCAGACTGGTTTGGGTTGGAAGGGACCTTAAAGCTCATCCCATCCCACCCCCTGCATGGGCAGGGACACCTCCCATAGCCCAGGGTGCTCCAACCTGGCCTTGGACACTCCCAGGGATGGGGCAACCTCTTCCAGGGCTTCCCCACGCTCACAGGGAAGAACTTCTTCCCCAAAAAAATCCCTAAACTGGTGCAAATGAGCCCCTTACTGTGAAGTAGAACTGCTCTGTCTCCTGCTGGTTGGCCCTTCTCTTGGCAATGCTGGGTTTGCTCATGAACGTCTCCGACACCGTGGATTTCACCGACTCCATGGAGTTGCTGTACTGGAAACAGTCTGAGACATCAAAGTCCTCGATGGTCACTATGTCCTGGATTGTCTGCAGGGTGGCTTCCATAGTCTTCTTAACCTGGCCAGCAAGAAGCAGAGAGCTTCAGAATGAGAGCAGGGTGTTGTATGCAAACAGCAGAGGCAGAAAGAGCCCTGGAGCGCTCCACTAATCAGCAGATATTACTGGTTCCACGGCCTCACATAATTAGGGGGTGGCTCATTAACAGCCCAGTCCATGTAAGGCAAGGGCTGGCAGCACACAGGACCTGCCAGGAGCAGGAAATCAGCTGGGATCTTACAGCCTGGCATCAGGGGGAGATGTAAAGACATTCAACCTCAAAGCAAAGAGTGGGGAACAAAGATGATCTAATTGTCTCCTGGAACTGCATCTACTGGGCATCAGATGTGGGATAGCACAAACAGGACTTTGCTGCACTTCTCATTTTTACTGAGGGTAAATCAGAATCAACCTCCCAGACATAAAGGAGTTGCAAATTTTACCAAGGAGGATTAAAAGTCCTTGAACACAGAGGTGCAGAGAGAGGTCATCCAGTCTTAGATGCCCAATTAAACAAAACCCACTCTCACCTCAGGTTATGCAAATTCACTGTCTTCACTTCAAAACATTCAATTCCTCTCTTTCCTTTAGCTATCCAAATACAACTTTTGCAACACAGCCAGTCCTGTCAGCTGGAGGATGGGAAGAGAGACCCATGGAGGTACTTTAAAGGATCCTCTGCACACACCCAGCTTTAATGTGCTTTAGTCTTGAGTTTCAGCACAAGAGGATCACAGCAACTGCATTCTGCCATAACTGGTCCCTCATATGGACTGGCAGTGGGTAAGGGGGTGGCTGAATTTTGGTAGATCAACTGACCTCCTCATTTTCAATCTTCAGAGTGGATAACCTGGACTGCAGCTGCTGACACCTCTGCACCAGCTCACTCTGCACGGGCTGCTGGGCACAGAGCTGGGACTCCTGCAAGGCAAACAGCACAGCTTTAGAGGGCTAGGAATAAAAAGCACACATCACCAAGGACACTCTAACTACTCCTGCAATTATTATACACAAACAGTCCCCAAAGTGCTCAGCTTTAGAACTTTGCAGCCCTGCACTTCAACCAGTGGCAAAGGTGTGTGTTCTACCAAACTGCAGTTCCCTTCCTGAGAGGATTGAGCAGTGGGCAAGAGAGAGGATGTGAACACCAAAGAAGAAGTAGAAAATAGGAGCTTTTTTTACAGTCATGTAAGCTCATCATGTGCTTTTAGAGTCAGAAGGTGGCTCATCAAAGGTATTAGGCTGAATCACAGAAAGAATCAGGCAGAATTTGGTTCAGTGTCTTAGCCAGGAATCCTTGGGCAGGGGCACAATGGGCTGAGCTTGCTCAGCTGAACTACCTGTACGTCAGGAACAGGCACAAGTCACCACTTAATAAATGCAGGGGAGTTGAGATGAAAAAAGGACAGGTTAGGGAGCTGTCAAACATGCCAGAACACTGAGCCTCCCTGTGCTGCTCAGAATTACTCTGATTTCACACCATGAGGCATCTTTTCCCTTTAGTTTTGTTCTGCTTCTTTGTGGGGGCTTTTCTAAAAGCCAACACTGACCTCACTGCCTCAGGCTGTTTTTTAAAGACAGAATGTGGAACTGCAGTTTTATCACACACATGCACACACTCCAGCATACATTCAACCTGGTCTGTGCAGGGCTATTGCAACAAGACCATCAGCTGCATTATAAATGCTCATTTGGCCTTAGGAACTACCAAGAAAAATGACTCAGTGAATGGGAGCTGTTACTGAATGACTGACTGCAGGTAATTCCCTTTCTTCCCACGATCCTACAGGCTGCTACCAAAGCACAGAGAAAACAGGAAAGGTCATCTGCAGTCTGAGGGTTTCACTCAAAATGGAAGAGACAAAGAAGAGCCTGAAGCAGGGATTGCAATTCCCAGACTGAAAGAAGAGGCTGCAAGAGACCATCCTTCCAGTCTGTGCTCAGGGATCAGCCAGAAACCCAACCAAGTGACCTAAATCAGCACATTGGACACGTGTTCCCATTTAGAACCGGTCTCAGCTTGTGCCACTTGAAACAGTTCCCAGCTGAGGAACCACATCTTGATAAACCTATAAAGAGAGGGATTTTCACTGCCAAAAATCAAAGTCCTCTGACAGCCTTGCCTCACAAGGAGGGTGCAAAAAGCACCACCGTAAAGCATCAAAAATCAGCATTTAAGTTTCTAACATTGTCCCTTCCAATCTCTGACTTCAGGGTCTGTCTCAGAGCGCAGGAACTGACTTTCAGGTTGAATGAAAGCTTCAAACAGTTTCCTATCCACATTCAGTATCATCTGTGGTAGGTCTGACAGCCAAAAAGAGCCAGTAAACCTCAAGACATCCACCCCACGAGCCTCTGCTTAACCCTTGCATCATCTCCCCTTTATCCCCCAGAACCAGAGCCAAGCAGGTGACCTTGGAGAGGGTCCATCTCTCAAAGACAAGGGACAGAGCTGGAGGAGGAGCCCAAACTGACCATGTCCCCCATGTGTGGCTGGAACTCAAACTTCATGGGTGGGCAGAAGACATTGTTGTACATCTCCATGAGCCTCTGCTTGTCACTGTTGGCATCCAGGTTCTCCACGGCGTTCTCGATGGCATCCAGCCCCTCGTGCTTGGACTGCTCCAGGTTCAGCTCAGCTGACAGGAATGTCCTCAGGGCTCTGTTGAGGCTGGCGTGGTACCCCAGGTCACAGCACTGCTGGAAAAACACACACAACTCCCTGTGAATAAAGGGGGCAGAGCTCTGGAAGGGATGTGAACAGCGTTTACAAAGCCTGGAGTTAGAAATGGGTAATGAGTTGGGGGTGTTTTGGCATCTTCTGGGTACCAGAGAGGTCTCACTCACTGCAGGGGATCTTGCTTGGGGTCCTTAGAGAACCTCAGCCTACAAACCCATACACATTTTAACACCATGTTATAATTAGTCACCAAGACAAGCTTAAACTATTGTAACAGCTTGTGGAGTTTTCCTGGAGCATTAGAAACTCATTTCATGCTGTTAAAATAAGTACCCTACAAGTGGGTGTGTTCAATAGCATGGCAGTGCATTTCCCTGAATTTTAACCTTATTTTTAGGGGCTCTGATTCCTATGAACACACTCCAAAAGCCTTAAATAACATTATTGAAAGGAAGTGGAAAACAAGGCACTAAAGTACTACTGGGCAAACAAGACAGAGGATTTGGACCAGCCCTAGAAGTTATTCTGCATCTCAATAATTCCATCCAAAACACAGAAAGCTGTGCATTTCAGGAAGGAGAAACATGACCTGGACATCCCAGGCATGAAAACAGAGTCATCCAAAAGCCAAGCAGCCTTCTGCTGGGATGATTTCACTGCTGGGCTGAAACAGAAGAGCAGAAAAAAACTTTGAAGCAGCAAGTGGTTATGGTGAAGAATTTCCTGGCCATGGCTGACAGCAGGGTGATGTCACTGCGATACAATCAAGCAGCTCCATCTCCACCAGGGCTACAGAGCCAAGTCTTCGTGTTTCAGAAGGGGAAAAAGGCACTTTTCATGAGCTGATCACAAACAGCCTGGATTCTTCAGCCATCGAATCAAGGGAGCAAGAAGGAGCCCACCTTCTTGGAATTGCAAGCA
The DNA here is from genome assembly GCA_035583185.1 of Anabacerthia variegaticeps. Taxonomy (NCBI): domain Eukaryota; kingdom Metazoa; phylum Chordata; class Aves; order Passeriformes; family Furnariidae; genus Anabacerthia; species Anabacerthia variegaticeps. The sequence continues at coordinate 2,700,292 of JAWWEW010000073.1, forward strand.
AGATTACACACACTAGGAGAATATCCAAATAAAAAAAAAGAGAAAGACACCATCTGCTTGATTGCTGTGCTGCTCTGTAAGCAAAATTCACATGAAATCTCCTCCTCGCCCATCATTTGGGTCTCATCACTGTCATTGTGTGCAAAGGCAGAGGGAAAAAAGGGGGAAAAGGAGAAGGAGGGGTGGGGGGAGAGGGAAGAGAGAGGCTACTGGACCATTCCCTGCTCTCCCAGAATTCCTGCTGCTGGATGCCTGGCTCCTGTGCCAACAAGCTGTGGCAGGTGGGGAGTCTTGTAAAAAGAGCTGCAGTTGCTGGTTGGGCTGGAGGCAGAGAATTACAGGACTTCACATTCAATCAGAAAGAACAAAGCCAGCCAAGAAAAAAACAATAATGATAAAAAAAAAAAGCCAAACAAAAGAGGCCTGATTGAGAATGTGCACGTGTGGAGGCAGCCTTGGCTCAAGAGCCACTGAGAGCTACTGCTCAGAGCACACACACTGCAGGGATGGGAGAGCCTGAGCCACGACTGGGACCAGCTCACATTGAACAGCAGCACAGAATTGTTGGGACTGGAAAGGACCTCTGGACATCATCCAACCCCCTGCCATGGCAGGGTCACCTGGAGCAGGTGACACAAACTCATCCCAGTGGGTTTGGGATGTCCCCACTCAGGAAGACTCCCCGGGCAGCTGTTCCAGGCTCTGCCACCTCCGTGGCAAGAAGTTCTTCCTCATGTTGAGGTGGAACTTGTTGTGGTTTAGTTTATGGCCATTGCTCCTCATCCTGCCACTGGAAGGAGTCTGGCACCATCCTGACACCCCTTGAAGAGATTTCTAAACCTTCTCCTCTCCAGACTAACCTCTCTGTGGAGCTCCCAGAGATGCTCCAGACCCCTCCTCATCTCTGTGGCTCCTGCTGGGGCCTCTCCAGTGGATCTCTGTGTTCCTGGAACTGTGGAGACCAGAGCACAACTCCTGCTGTGGGCCAGGTGGTTCTGCACCCTCCCAGTGTGACCAGTTTGCCCTCCCTGTGCTCCCTTTGCCCAGTCCCATCCACGTCCAGAAGGAAAGAGAGGGGAGAGCACTGGGGTAACTGGGAAGTCAAAGGGCACTTCATTTGCCAAACCCACCTCCAAGCAAAGTGTTTTGGCTTTCTGCTGTTGAACCAGTGAAAGAAAACACTTCCCAGCCCTCTCCCCGACTTTAAAGGTCTTCAAAGTCCAGCTTTCCATGTTTATAAATGTCCCAGTCCTGCCATCCCTTTTCTGGGTTATATAAATGTTTGATGGAATCATTCTCAAAGGAAATCAATTTTTTATAAGAATTTAATGATAACTCATTCAAATTCCCTTCCCAACACGACAGCTGATTAACCCTTTGCCAGTTAGCAGTTTTCAAACAGACCCAAAGCAGAAGATTTAAGGAGCAAAAGCCCTTTGTTTTAAAATGCAATTTACATTTGGAAGGAAAAGGAAGAGATCCTGGAGTAAACAGCAGTGGAATACCTATTGCTAGAAGAGCAAAGCCCTGGGAGTCACTCACACACACGTTTTAGCTTTTCTTTTTTTAAACCCTGTCCTAGTGACCCTTTTATAAATATGAGTTAATGCAAACTTCCCCATTACTGTAATATTTCATTAGCATCAAAGAGCTGCCTCAGTCCCCAAAGTCAGGAAATTCAAAACTACTGGGCTATGTCAGGAACAATTTACTGCTCTTAACTCTGGATGAAGAATTAACTCCCTGTTATCCTTCCATGCAAGTGGAGGGGGAACACAATGTGCTGGAGAAACATGACAAGTTTAATGCTGTTTGGTCCAACACAATCTACTTGTAAGTAACTTTGAAGATTAGTTTTATATTATATTGCAAAATTCAATACGATCAAATGATTAGATGGAGGGAAAGTATTAGAGCCTGGCTTAAAAATCACATTTTTATTTAATTCAGATGGTCCAGATAACCATCCCTGGTTATAATTGTTAATTTTCAATCCTTCAGGATCAAAGGCATTAATAAATCTATATTCCCTGTATCTTGACAATGAGATAACTGAACTCCATCTCTGGTGCTTCCAGACAAATCCCACATTTTTCCATGCCTGAAAACAGAACAGATAATACTTCTATTTTAGAGATGAGGAGAACTTGCAGTGTTAAACTGGATGCTTCAAGGGGGTTAACATGGACCTGGGCTCACGCAGAGCCACGAGGGCTCCTCTCTAGGAACAGTGACAAATCCCTGGAATGCAGGAGTTTGGCTCCCTGTCTTGTAGCACTGCCTGCCCTGGCCCAGAGACAGCTGGGACTGGGAGAGGAGCCCTTCTTTCCTAGCTGGATAAACCCAGATTTGTCCTGTCCTGCTTCAAACATCTCAGCTCTGTGCTTGGAAATTGTTTGGGGCTGATGAAATCCAAATGGATTCTTTACTGTATATCATTGATGAAAACACACTGAGAAGGGCCTGTTGGCAGACAAATGAACCAAGCACACGTGCAGCATTTGGGGGAGGACTTAGAGGTGGGTTGCAAAAGTAAAAATCAAGATAACTGAATCAGGCTGATGTCAGTGAAATGGATCCCAACCAACCTTTCAACATAAATATGTAGGAAAAGTTATCATTTGTTAAAAAGCCAAGACCGCACAATTAAGGTTGAGCAAATGTTAACCAAAACAGGGCTCCTAAAAAGGCAGCAGGAATAAACACACCAGGCCTCTTCAGGGCAGCAATTCTGCAAACCACGACATTTGGAAATAACAGTATTTTTCAAGCCCACTCTCATTGACAGCCCTGACCTCCAAAGGACAGGTTTAAATCAACACCTGGCACAAGAGCACTCAGGCGAGTTTATCATCAGCTGAACAAATGCATTAGATAGGCTGTTAGTTATTATAATAGCTGAGTAATTAACAGTGATCTGAGGGCTCTCTGCTGCCTGGGTCTAGAGACACTTGTGCTCATCCTCCCTGCTCCTCCAGGGCTTTGCAGCCCAGTGTTCCCAGCAGTGACAGCACAAGGATGGTCTTGGCAAGGGGAATTGGATCCAACCCTGGACACAGACTGTTCAGTGCACCCAGTGCCCCCCTCCTGCAGCCTCAAGGGACTGAGGCACCCTTGGGAGTAACTCAGCATTCCCAGCTGGTTGCTCTGAGTTGGCAAAGAGCAAAAAGGTGGGGTTTTTTTTGCTGTGAATTTTACCCAAAGCAGAATTGACCCCCACTGAATAATGGGGGGGTTGGAAAAGGTTCTCTCTGTGAGCAGTGGAAGGACTTGAGCTGTGTCAGGGGATGTTTAGGATGGATCTCAGCAAAAGGTTCTTCCCCCAGAGGGTGGTGGGCACAGAACAGGCTCCCCAGGGCAGTGGGCACAGCCCCAAGGAGGGTTTGGACAACACTCTCAGGCACAGGGTGGGATTTTGGGATGTCTGTGCCATGCCAGGGTTTGGACTGGATGATCCCTGTAGGTCCCTTCCAGCTCAGGATATTCTATGATTCTAAGAATTTTTCAAACCAAGTTAAAAGCTACTCTAGGCTTTAGGAAATGCTTCTGAACTCCCGTTCCTTTTGCCAAATTTCCCTTACTGTTGCTGAGGTTCAACATCTTTTTTCAAAACGTGCCTCAGAGTTAAAATCTTGCGGGTTTGCCTAAAACAGCAAACACAAAATGTCAGGCACCAGTGTGACACCAAAGCTGGGTTTCATTTTAACTAAGCAACTCCTTTCCTTCTCCAGTGCCAGGTTTCTTTGTCCATCTGTGCAACAGAGTTGGCCATCCAAGAAAAGCTCATGTCACAGCTCCATGAACAAACAGGAGGGTTGTGGCCACCCTCCCAGCTGCCCAGCCAAGCTATCCCTGCACAGCTGGGCAGGGGTTTCCAGCTGTGCTGCTGCAGGAGGTGCTGAAGGAGCAGAGGGAGGTGTGAGGGGTCATGGCAGGGACACCAGTGCAGGCCCCCCAGCAGCAGCACTTACATCAATGAGATCAGACAGGTCATGGATGTAATACTTGAACACCGAGGCATTGGTGGCTTCCAGGGCCAGCAGGTACTCGTTTCTTGCCTTAATTGCCTTCAGTCTGTTTTCTGTGTACTTTGCTTGGCGCTACAAGAGGAAGAGAAACAGGACACAGCATGAAAAGAGGTGTAGCAGGTGTAGGAGAATTCTTGGTAACCCTCAACACTGAACAGACCTTACCCTGCTCACATCCCTTCTGTTCATTGGGGTTCCAGTTTGAAGAGACTCCAAGACTCACAATTTTGACTAATTATTTAGATTTTTTAAGCACTACTATACTAGGCAGCTTTGGATTGAAAGTCTTCTCTTCAGACTGTGGGCTGGGGAAGATTAAGGAGAGAATGAAGGGGCAAGGTGGGTTTATGGGGTTATTTATGGCCGAGCTCCAGCACTACCAGAAGAACACAGGTAGTCTGAGGGCTGCTGCAGGCACCTCTTCCACCAGAAGCTGGTCCTTCCAGAGCCTAAATCCATTAAAAAAATCTCTCTTCCCCTCTGTATTGCTTTGAGCCTTAGTGCTGACCTGACTGCTCAGTGAGTACCTACTCAGAGTGATTTAAAACTGCCTGACTGATTGCAAAGCCAGTCTGGGATTACCTGGCTCTCTCTATCACAGGTCCTGTGCTTTGCACAAGAAAAATACCAGTTAACCAGGACTTCCAAAGAGGCAGCTGTCCCTTTTACACTCTGCTTTAGCTATTGGTGCCATGCCTGCATTACCTGGCACAGCTCAAAATGCACATTTGATTGTCCTGGTGCAAACTTTGCCCTTCCCTAAATCCGAGCGTTTAAAATTGTGCAAAGAAACAATGAGATCTGCACTTGAGGAGGGAGCTCAGCATCTCCTGTGCTGCCCTGCTGCAACAACCCCCTCTCCCTGAGCAGCAGCAAGTACCTTCTCCTTCATCTTCTCTATTTTTTTGACAGAGCTCCTCCGGACGTGTTTCTCCTCAAACTTGACGTTGGAGGTGGAGTCGGGAGAGCGCGGGGTCTGCTTGTCCTCCTGTTTCACTGACTTCCCAATCTGCTTCTCCTCCTGCTTCTCTGCCTCCTTCAGCTTGCTCTGGGCACTGATGCTGTCAGCGTTGTACATGTGGTAGGTTTTCATAACCTGCAGAAAAGGCAGAGCTGGGTAAGTCAAGCTGGAAAGATCCGAGGTGGAAAAACACTGCGGGGGAAATTTGCCCTCTCGGAAAAGCAGGAGATGCACAAAGGAGAGTGGCTCTCAAAACGAAGCTGAAATCAAAGTGGATTGTTTTGCAGCTGTTTCTTTGTTTAACTTTGGCATGTGCCTTCTTGCACAGCCCAATGAAGGAGGCATGAAATCCAAAAAAAGATCTAGACTCATTCCAGCCTCCTTTACTATTCAAAGAAAAGGATATGCCGGCGTTGGAAAATGAGAGCTTTTCATCAGCAGGTAAGTTCTCCAAAGGGATGCCTATCAGTCTTTCATCTGGATGAATCAGCCCTTTAAACATCACAGGTCTCCAGGAACCGTATGTAAATCGTGTCTGAACACAATGGCTGCAAAAGCAACTCAGTTCCATTTGTTTAAAGCAAATTTGGTACAAAAAAGTACTTCTATTCACCTTATGAAATAAAAATATTAATAAAAGAGTGGGTCTCTCTTGTTTTGGGAGTCCTGGACCATGAACTATATGGACAGCTTTTATTATAGCACAGTTTTCCTAATTAAGTATAGAGAAATATCCCCCCAAAGCCACAAACCCCCATTTATTTCACAGGATATTAATGTCTAGCTTTGTGTTAATAGAACCAAAAAACCAAAGGACAGGATACAGAAACTAGGTTTTGATCCCCAAATGCCAAAAACCAAAGGACAGGATACAGAAACTAGTTTTTGATCCCCAAATGCCAAGCAATTTGAACCACACACCAAAACAAACATTGTTATATAACTCTCACAGGGGGCAAAAAAATCCCACCGTTGCACGAAGTCACTCCAACAGTGTCACTCCAGCAGTAATAAATCAAATTTCTCATGCAAGTGGGGGCCTTTATGTCAGAGGAAAACCTGTTTACACCTCCTGTGCCCCCCAAGACGCCCCAGCTGCAGGTAAGGAGGATGCCAGGAACCAGCAGAGGTTCTCCCATACAAAGAGAACTGGGACATGAAAGGGAATGTGAGCGCTGGAGAGACGTGCTGAATAATTTACACACACACCCTCCCAGCCCCTGCATATGCTCAGACTATAAAGCAGGCATTTATAATAATAGATTCAGAGGAGTTTCTTTTCCTCCATCCCTGGAAGTGGCACTGGCAGGGAGCAGAGGGAGGAAGGAGGACTGGAGTGGTTTGATCCCGCTGACGGCGCCGCGTTGGCAGCCACAGGCTCTGCCCACCCCAGTCTGCTACTGGGGCCACTGGTGACTCACTGGAGTCTGCTGAGGGCCCAGCACAGCCAAGGGCTCCTGGCACGGGACAATTCAGGACAAAACAAATTACAGGCTGCAACAATCCTCGGGGTTTTGTTTGCGTAGAGAAAGTAAAGACTTCGCCCATAGCCTTTTTTCCTAAAAACAGGGATTCTGCCAATGCTTTGGGTACAGAATCACAACATGATTTAGGCTGCAAAAGACCTCCAAGATCATCAAATCCAACCTCTGTGCCACGTTCATTTAAACCAGAGACCCAGCAGAACACAGATGGAAGTGTTTCTAAAAAGTACCACTAAATTTAGTCACTGGTGGGATCGAGTCCAGCAAGAAATGGCTTTTAATATGATCAGAAGGGGCTTTTTCAAAGAAAAGGAATTTTTCTGGTGAAGGGACAACTTAAAATTTCACAGCAGAAGGAAGGAATAAACAGATTTCAAGTTCCTAACATTGACATTAGAAAGGTTAATACCCTACACCACTTTGTGTCAAAGGCTGCAAGATCTTCCTTGCACAGACAGAGAACCCAGCAGGACTCAGCATTTGGCTCAATGAACTGGCACACAGAAATTATCAGCCATGCCTATGGAACTCCACAAACCAGCCCCTTCAGTGCTGGGTCAGCTTGGAGGAGAAATAAATCTCAGTTCCTGAAAGTCTGTGTTCTCAGAGACAGATCTGAGTTCTCCCCTAGGATCCCATCCAAGGACATGACTCAAAAGTTCAATCAGATTATGCCCTCAAATAGAAAAGGATTTCTGGAGCAGGGAGTGCTGATTGGTTTTATTAATTTTTAGCTATTTAATTTCAATGCTGTAATGAAACAACTCTCTCTATGCATTTCATTGATATAGGAAATTTCGGGGGAAATATTTCAGCATGGATATTTGTACTGAATTTCATCACAGGGTCAATATGTCATGGCTTGGGGAACATGCCTGGATCATCTCTTGAAAGAAGGAAGGACAGAACATGTGTCTCAGTGTCATGACCCAGGAAGGACAAAATAAAAGACATTTTGAGCAACTAAGCCACGTCCAAGTTCTGCTTTTAAAAGAGAACTAGCTCAGTAACAGCTGCAGGAAGCAAAAATTTCACCAAACAACAGGATTTCCCATTCCTCTCTGTGAGAAGGAAAATCCCCACGCAGCATATGAACCCTTAGGAACTCATTCCTCCTCCTCCTCCTCCTCCTCCCTGAGGCTGTGCCTCTTCCTTGGAGTCTCCAATGGATTCCCAGATGGAAAACTCTGCTGCTCTAAGGGGAGCTGCTTTGCTGAGAGCTCAGGAACAAACACACACAGAGGGTCCCCCCACTGCAGCCATGGGTCTGCTCACACCACCCAAACCTGAGCATTTGCAACACATTTGGAAATAATTCTACTCTCTCTGGCTCCTTTTAATTTAAACCCACCACTGCAACAAAGCAGGTGTGCAAGGAGGAGGGATCTTTGTGGAGCCAACACTCACAGAGCTGGAGCAACACAAGGCTGGAGTGAAAATGGGATTTAGGGTGCTTTGTAGGGGGGGAACACCAAGAGCCTCAAACTGCAGGGACTGCAGATGTTTCTCAGTGTTGGTGGGAGGACCCAAACAGTTCCTTGTGCCTGAGAAGAGGCCAAGAAGTCAGTCTGACTTACTGTGTAGAGTTCATTCAAGACCTTCATCAAGTCCTCCTGGAGCTGCAATCCCACCTCCTTGCTCTGCAACAGAAGAGAGAAATGGAAGTTAATTGGGGATGATGGTAAAGAGGGGGAGGAAGATAATCAAGGAGCATCTGCAGATAATTCAGGCCCAATTAAGCACCACTATTTATGCTGGCAAATCCCCAAACTGCCCAGTCCAGCACCACTGAGGATCACATTGCACCAGGAGTATTAATAAACTGAAATGTTATATATACACAGAAAGAAAAATCTTTACTGTATGGAGATGGGAACGACCAGAGAACTTGAGGTTTTCAGTGTTCAAGCCTGGAAACACAGAGATTTGGCAAGGATCAAGCAAGGCTATGGATACAGGACAGCTTGGTGTGGAAGCTGAAGAAATGCAGGGTGAGGGAGCCACCAAGGCACAGGAACATTACTCAGTTTAGGCATTTTCCTCCTTCCCTCCCCACTAAGGCAGTGTTTGCGTGACTGAACCTTCATGCTCTGCGTGTTAGGAGCGTTTAATATCTACTGGGGTGAGCAAATTTGATAAGTTCAAGATTATTTATGCCTACAAAGTTCAGGAAAAGAACAAGATAGAGAGGTAAAGCAGACAAACCCACACTTAAACCAACATTTCTGCCTTGGAAGTCGAGATAGTGTTAAGCTGTGAGAAAAGAAAACCCCAGGAACACACTGATAAACCTAAAAGCCAAGAGATTTATATAATTTAAATCTGAATTATTCTTTTCTGAATACAGTCCAGCAGTGCTCAGGGAGTGTTTCTGAGATGAAAGCTGTTTCATTCCAGGCTGGTTCTGGGTGCTGTGGTTCAGAGCACAATGGGATGCACAAACATCCAAGGTCCAATCCTTGGCATTTTCCACACATTCCCAAAGTTCCCAACCCTCCTCCCCACGTGCTACTGGGTTAAAAAAAAAAAAAGCATGACACAAGTGCTGACAAAGGAAAGCATCCTGCTTTTTCTGAGGAGCCTTCACCTTCAAGAAAAGCAAAAAGCTGGTGATTCCCAATCCCCAAGGGAGTTTGCAGCAACCAATCTCCAGTTTTTCCATCTCTGACAGCACAAAAAAAGCTGAAGCTGCTGCTCATCCCTGCAGTGATGTGGGTCACAAGGGTTTCCTGACTGCCTCCTTCTCAACATGGACATGATTAATGGAAGTGACTGCCTGGGTCTGCTTTAAATGCCCTGAGCACTGAACTTTTCACACAGAAGGAGCTTTTGAGCAACACGCTCCACTGTGCTGGGGAAACTGCCTGGACTGGCCCAATCATCTGCCTTTCACCAGGCTCCTTTCAGGCCATTTGCTTATTTCTTGCATAAAATTGCTCATTCACTGCACAAACTGCTGAAGCATCAATTATGCGAGAGAGATTAAAATGAATATTTTAATGTATGTTCAGGGGGAAGAAGAAAAGGAGAAGCACAAGTGCCAAATTGTCAAAACACAAAACTCTTTGTGCTTCCAAATGAGCTCTCAAGAAAGAAGCTGCTGGATTGCTGGACTGGAAAAAAACCTTCCATTAAGATGAAGGTAAGATAGATCAGAGGTGCCATGAAAACAAGGGCTGTGCAATGAGCACTGTTAATGTAATGCTGTTCCCTGCACCGATTCCATGGGAAATAAAAAGGTTTAGGGGGAAAAAAGCTGAGCTGGCTGACCCTGATAAATGAAAATACATGGGAGGAAGCAGAAGGGTTTGCTTGGGAAAGGCAGAAGATGGAAAAGAAGTTGTTGCTCAGGTGCTTTGGAGGGAGGTGAAGGTGATGCACAAAGAGAAGTTCCCCAGTTCCCATGGAGTTCAAAGTGCAGCCACATTAAAGGCTGCTGATCCCAACCCTGTCACACAAACATGAGAGATTCCAGGATCATGGCAGAATGAGGCATGGAATGACACAGAAAATGCATGTCAAGGAATAAAACCAACACTCTCTGCAGCTGCAAATGTCTCCAGGTATCAATTCCTATTTCAGCACCAGAGCCTACATTGTTCTCCTTTATTCTGTGTGTTTTGCAAAGGCAAACAAAGCTTGGAGTGAGGCTGCTTGTAAACAATCTTCCAGGAAAAAGCCCTGAATGAAAGAAAACACGATCAGTTTTACTATCATTTATTCCTGCCTGGCTGTACCTCCCTTAAAAGCCCTGAGGAAGGGCTTGTGCAACAAAACCTCCTCTCCTAAACCATATGTGGGGAGGGCAGGTCCCCACAACCCTGGTCTTCTTATCCCATCAGGGCTCAACCCTTCTCCTCTTCATGTGGGAGATGATCCAGTTGGATAATCCCTGATGCTCCTGGAAGGTGGCAGAGCCCAGGACACCCTTGAGACCTCCCCACCCATGCTATGCAATGAGTGGGGACCAACACAGGCTGAAAACCCCTTAAATGATGGAGAGGAGGGATGGAGGGACCCAAGAAGTCCCTCCCGGACTCCAGGGTGGTGGCAGCAGTGCAGACCTTCATCCTTGGCACGTTCTTCTCCATCCCCTTCCTCCCAGCCCCAAGAAGCTGCTCAGAGCACGTGTGTGCACACCCACAACCACACATGGCCCTTTGTTCCCCCAGGGTGGATCTGCACCATGGGCAGGGGCTGTAGGTTGCTGCCACAGAAATTCCCAGCACCCCGTGCCAGCTCCTCAAACAGGCTCTTTGTTCCAGCCCTCCTCCCCTCCAGCTCCCCTCTAATTTAATCAAGATGTTTTTTGGGATCCAGCGCCCGGGCTGTTCCGCATTCCAGCGACCATTAACGACTTCAGCTCCAAAATATTTCGGGGGGATCACAAGGAGGAGAGCAGAGGAATGCTGTCAACATGTCATGCCCCTCAAGCCTCAGTTCCAGCTCTGAGACAGAGATGGGATGGCTTCAAAACAAACATTCCGTGGAGCTCACGAGCTGCTCTCCCTACAAACTCCCCAAGAGCAAAGGAAGGACCCAAACCATTGGGGGGGAAATGTGGAACACACCAAGATAAGAGATTTTATCTAATATGCTGCCTGAAATTATGTCAGACCCTGACAGGGCTGGGACTGGAAGCCAAACCTGCTCACTCTGACCTGCTCTCCAGCAGGATCAGCTCTCGACATCTTTTTAAAAGCAGTAATTAAATGTACAGAGGTGGGGGATGACCATTAAACCCTCCCATGTTTTTTGAGTCACCAGTGGGAGCTGGGAGTGAGTCTTGCTGTGACCAGGGAGGAAATGGGCAGGAGTACAAGTACCTTTTTATTCCTGTCTAAATCCACATCACAACACAGGGTGTTTCTCATGCATTAGTTAAATTCTACTTTTGAAGGTTGTTAAAGACAAGGCTTGCCAGGTAAAACCTTCCAAGATCCATGGAGCACTTAAATCGTATTTGCTACTGCAAGCAAATGAATTATAGGCAGGATTGATTAAAAATAATAAGAAGCCTCCCCACTATTATGAATCTACCTATAAAGAATTCTAAACTTTAATTACCAAATTCTAATTATCACCTCCCATGTTCTCACCTAAACAATCAACCAACTTTACTGTGTCCCCACCACCAACATCAGCCCAATCCATTTGTTATAAATATATTGCTGATTTTACAAGGGTGTGCTCAGCCACTCTCACATGGCCCTACAGAACAGGAATTCCATAACAACTTCTAAAGCTTCAAACTCTCCAGAATTTAAAGAAAAGCTAAGAAAACAAATTCTGGGTCACACAATACAAATGCATATTTTGGGTGACAGATCACCACTTTCCAGTTTAATGATCCATTATGCCCTGGCCACTCATATTTAAATTAGAGCTGTATTATCTAGTTTTCTCCACCATTTCACCAGTGATTTGTTTCACCACTATGTCAGCAACAAGGAATTTTCCTTCTTACAGCAGAATCCTGTCCTCTGCAAAGCCATTCCTACACGGAGCCACCTCACACCACTGCCTGCCCTCCCCTGGGCTCAGAGAGCTGCTTCCCAACCACCCCATTCCCTATTTAGCCGGTTTATTTTTAAGAATTCTGTGCTGCTCCTATTTTGTTTTGGCCTCTGGACTCCTGTACCATGCTCCATTCATAGTTTCCCCGCTCTGCATGGCACCTTTGTGCCACCCCCATCCCCTAATGTCCTTTTGTTCCAGCTGCCCTGATGTCTCTCTAGGAAGAAGCGACTGGAGGGATCAGTCAGAGGGATGAGCTGGAGTGTCACAGCGGTGTCACCTCATTCCTGCCTGTCCTGGATCCACACCACTGCTGCTGCAAGGGAAAGACAGGGCAAGCAGAGAGGAAATTGTAAATAAAATGTAATAACCATGGGCTGCTTCACAGTAATTAGGGCCAAATGCAGCATGTTCCTTGCCCTATCTATGAGGAGCTGTGACATTTGGACTTAGCATGGAATCATGGAATGGTTTGGGTTGGAGGGACCTTAAAGCTCATCCACCCCACCCCTGCCATGGGCAGGGACACCTTCCACCAGCCCAGGGTGCTCCAAGCCCTGTCCAACCTGGCCTTGGACACTTCCAGGGATCCAGGGACAGCCACAGCTTCTCTGGGCACCCTGTGCCAGGGTCTGCCCATCCTCAAAGAGAAGAATTCCTTCCATATATCCAGTATAAACTTCTCCTCTTTCCATCTGAGCCCATTCCCCTTGCCCTGTCACTCCATGCTCTTGCAATGGACTTGATGCTCCCCATGGGTCCCTCCCAACTGGAGATACCCCACAATTCTATGATTTTTAGCCTGTCTCACACACTGCAGAACCACTCCAGCTGGAGCCTTTGGAGCTCAGGGCATCCCTGGACCTGCCCAGGCACCAGGGGCTGGTGTAACAGGAGCCATCCAGTCCCATTATAGATGGGGGAATCCAATCTCTATCTCAGAAGGAAATTTATGCACTGTTAGCTCAGTTAAAAGCAGCACACAAATTATTTCCCTCTCTCCCTCTCCCTTCCCCACTTGTTCTAGAAATAAGCAGGGAGGAAAAGCAGGAGATTTCATTTCCCCAGTGAGGAATCAGAAGGTGTCACTTCACAAGAGACTTCTGTGTCCTTCAGATTTTGGGAAAAGAGCAGAACTCCTCCCTGTCCCCTGAGGCAGAGGAGGATGCAGTGGGTAAGGATGCAGGCAGGGATGGAGCACGTGGGTACCAACTCTGCTCAGCCTCAGTGACAGCTTGACTTCTGGCATCTGTGCATTTACATTTTCTCACTGTTGTGGAAAAAGACTTTTACAAATACCCAGATTTCAGCCAGCACATTTCTTTCCTGTGCAGGGCTCTCTTTCCCATGGGTGGTGTGCTCTGAGATTTGTCATATTCTGGTACCAATGCAGGGAGAGCCACGCTGCAGCTGGAAAGTAGGTCATCCCAAGCACAGACCCCTAAGAGAATTAATAATTCTTCCTCCTTGATTACTGCAAGGCTTTTAACCAATTCAGTGTGGATTTTCCATTTCACAAACACCCTGCAGCACAGTAGGAGATAAACTGGGGTTGGTTTTTTTTTTTCCACGATCAAAGGTGTCAAAACAGGAGGCGAATTTCAAATCCTTGGGTTTGTTTCCTCGATTCCACACAGGCTTTTGTGCCCACAAATATCCCCAATTAAGTGGATGCAAGAGTGCAAAGGAATGCTGAGCTCTCTGTACAGCCAGGATGCATCCATGTGGAGCAGGGCAGGAAGGGTCACTGCTCCCAACATCCCAGGCAGCTTTCCAGCTCAGGAAGATGCATTTTGAACCCAGCAGGACCAACCCTGCAGGGAAGGGCCAGGTAAGAGCAGGGCAGGCAGATGCTCAGATGGTACCTGGCTCTGCTCAGAGGCACTTTCTGTCCTCAGGCCCCTCCACACAGCAATTCCTGCATACACTGAATAAATCTGCCTTTCTGCCTATTAACATTTCCCAATTGCTTCACAAATTTGTTATGTAAAAACCTGTCAAACTGGGGGGGGGAAAAATCAGTTTGTTCAAAACTGCTCCAAGTGGCTGAAGCTTCCACAGGCTGTTCTTTTAAAAATGCCATTTTTGGTTAAATTTGAACAAGGTTATCAGTCTGCTTCTCGGGAAACCTCAAAGAGACAACGGGGAAAGAGTGATTAAAGACACCAAATTAAAGACACTGCTGTTCAAAAGGCTATCCATGTATAAATAATCCCAAGGGATCCCACTCCAAAGATACATCTGGAGGCAAGAAAACCTGATAACCATGCAAGAAACAGAAAGGCTGTACTGTGCAGACAAATGAAGGGTCACATAAATAGAGAGGGTGACAGGGGGATAGAGGGAAAAGGGGAAATCAAAGTGGGAATCAGCTCAAAGAGGAAAATATTTTTGCTATACATATATAGAAAGACATAGATAAAGAAATACTGAAATAAATAAATAAAAGGGGCACGCTGAAGGAGGATAAGCAGGAAGAAATCAAAGGAGTGCTCTCCACAAAAGGAGATGAAGGAATGGAAAGGAGAATGCAGGAGGAGAGACATCAAAGCAGGCTCATCTTCCAGGAGAGGGAGAGGTGACTGGAATAGCAACACTGGTGACACTCAGGCTTGGAATATCAACCCTGCACAAACCCAGGGCTAAACCATTCACTGCTGGGCAAACAGAGAATATCACCTCCTCCCCAAGGTGCAACTGCTTCTTAGTAGGACAATTCCACCAGTCCCCCCTGGTTTTATTTGCTGGGGAGGGTGGTTAATTCACCATTTATCTCCTTTTTCTTTGCAGCAGCACAGGACTGCACCGACACTGTCCCTGGGGCCAGACAAATCCCAGATCCCACCAGGACTCATCTGCAGGTCCTTCATCAACAGCATCTCTGACTGACACCCAAAAGTGTCCCCTCAGTACAAAACAAAGGGCATGGAAAAGTGCAGTGCCCCAAGAATTCCTCCAGCTCAGGTTGTGAGTTTCCAATAAGATATAAACTCACGCTGTATGATTATTATATAATTAAATATAACCCCAATTTTGGTGCAGACACGGAAAGGCTCTGCAGGGAGAGGTAACCAAGGAATAAACAAACCCCAGGGGCAAGGAGGAAAGGGGCTGACACACACTGCTCATGCAGCACCACTTCAGTGCTGGCTGTGGCAGCAAACCCAGCTCCCCTTATCAGCACAGATACCTTTGAAGTGGCTGCCAGGCTTCCATCCAACACTCACACAGTGGGACCCTCCACATCGTCCCAGCCCTGCAGAGGGATCTCAGCACAACCCATGGCCATGAGACACAGCCATGCAGGCTTCCCAGGGCACTGGGAACCCAAACACTGCCAGCACAAACCCTCTGAAACCCTGGGGGGGTTTGGGAAGTTCAATGCTTTTAAGGGAGACCCATCCAAGCTCTGCTGTGCCCTTTGTAAACTGGTCTGAGGGGTCCAAGGGTGAGCACACGAGAACCTCAGCCTGAGGATTCCCCATCCCAGTCCCTGGAAAAGTCCAATCCCACATTGCCACCACTACTGATGCTTTGCTGGACAGAGAGAAGGACCTGGTGTTCCCACCTTGGGCTCTGTGCTCCCACCAGCATCCCTGCTGCCATAAGGATGCATCTCCTGCCCAGCACGGACCTTATCACACCCACCCAGGCCCTGTGCTGCCTTCAGGCTGCATTACAGCTGCACACTGGACTCAGATTTCCTTTGAGAAAGCTCTCCACTTCACACAGGGCAAGATACAGCACCTCCAGAGTTGGGCAGCAAAAGAGACTTTAAGTACATCCTTTTGACCCTGCCTGTCCTTCCCAGCTCACCTGCTCGATCCCAACATGACACAAAACACTGACTGTATTCTAAATGGCCCAAGAAACGGATCTGATGCCCCAGGATCTGATTTTTGGCTGCTCTCAGCAGATGAGGATCTCTGCACTGCTCTCCTCTCCATATTCCACAGCATTATTTACAACCCAGGGAGTAGTTCCTAAATAGAAGTTACCAGAGCACCAGCAATCAGCCAGGACACACATGCAACTTTTTTAGAAGCCATTTGCCAAAGAGGAGGGTAAAAAAAGAACATTTCTCAGACTTTAAAACAATGAAGTGCCCCTGTTTCTAACTCAGATTCTCCAGGAAGCAAGGACAGAGAGCTCCCAAGCCAGCAGCAAGATTGGCAGCACAACCCCAATAGCTCAACTGGAACACAGAGCCAACCAGGCTCCTGTGTTAAACCAAACCCAAGTGCCCCAAGAGCACCTGAGCTGAGGCTGCTCCTCAGGAAACTGCAGTGCCTTCAGTCTGACTGCACTGCATGTTCAGAGCAGAGAGGGGATGGTGCAGAAGCAGTGAATGAGCTGGAAGGGCTGCCTGGCACGGGAGAGGCAGGAAACTCCAGTCTCAGAAGCAACACAGCCAGTTATTTCACTGACATGGCCTGGCTATAAGTAGGTCTATGGAGAAGCCACATAAATTTTCTGAGCTGCAGCAGCACACACTCATCCAGCCATGCCCTTGAAACTTGTTCTCATTTGGGTTTTCATTGGGACCTCCAAGTTTGCCTTCCTCCCTGGGAGGGTTTGCAGCACAGCACAGTGGCATTATTTTCCATACAGCTCCTACCTAAACTCCATCTGCTTAAAAACAGATAAAAAGAGCTCAATTTTCTGAGCTAGCACGTGCTACAACAGCTCTTTCCCATCAAGAAATAAAAGAGGATGTCTCAAAAGTTTAAAAAAGGGTGGGAAGATGCTAAGGGAAGAGAGAACAGAGAGTTCTTCAAGGTCACCAACAGGACTGGTTTCCCTTTGGGCAGAGGCACAGAAATACATGTCATTCCTCAATTCCTTGCCAAGCCACTGAATAATTCCCCATCAACACCTACAGGCACTGATCAGAGAGGCGGCCTGAGTGAACAACCCTGGAGGAGTGACTTCATCCACTTGTCCCATCCAGGAAAAGGGAGAAAAGGTACCATTTGTCTGCTTAAGGTCCACAGATATTCTGACAGCTCTTCTGGGGTGTATTCCAAACATGCCACAGAGAGGTTTTATAAATGGGTGGCATTCATGCTGCTTCTCACAGCTCAGGAAGGGAAGAAATTCCAGTGAAAAAAGCACGAGTAGCAGCAGACCCAAGTTCAGCCACATTTCTCCAGTTATCAGCTGCCCCCAGATAAGAGAGGATGCAAGTTTTGTTTTTAACCCCCCAGCACAAGTGGAACAGTAATCAAATACCTGCTTTGGCCTTCAGCCAGTTTGGTATTCCTGGCAAACAGTCAGACAACAAGCAGTTGGGATTTACTAACAAGCGCCTTTTGTTTGCACAGATTAATGTGGAGTTTGCCCTCGGTCTGTGAGAAAGAAACCAGAGGTATATTTTGTTCTTGGTAAGCTATTTCTTTGTTTTTATCCAAGTCCTGCTGCCCAAAATAAAGTGTAACCACGAGGTTATAAAGGGGCTGAAACAGAAGATGCCACTTTCCAGCCAAAGTGGGATAATATCAATTTCCATGTACCACTTTGCCAAGGCATTTTCCTGGCCACTTTGCTCAAGCAGAGCCCTTGTTGAAATTCAGTGGGGAGATTACTTCTCCTTTGGAAGGATTAGAGGAATTGAGGAGTAACTGCCATGCAATAATCCCGTGTAAGTATCTAATCAACCATAATGTAATTACCAGAAAGTTTTAAAAGGTCAAAAAGGCCTTAGTGGGATGCTACTTGAAAATGAGAAGATTCCTCCTCTGCTTGGGCAATGACTTAAAAAAGAGAAGTGTAAGAGAAACAGAATGTCACAGCTGAATATATTTTTCATACCCCACTAAAAGCTCAAGAAGCAGGAGCAGGACAGGGAACAGCACACTGCACTTGCACTGATTTTCACTCTCCCCTAGAAATCAGCTGCCAACACACACAAAAAGCTGCTGCAACAGAGCAAAGTCATCCTGCTCTCCACGAAACACACAAGATGCTGCTCCTCCAAGTGCATCTTGACATGAAATATCTCCCACCACACTGAGCACTGCTCATTATCCACCAATCCAAACAAGCTGCATTTCACAGACCTCCTTTAAGCAGTTAAGGCAATAGAGGTTAAGAAATACCTGGACACTCTTTCCCCTCTGCAGGCCTTGAAAGAGTAGAAGTAACTCCCCAAGCTCCTGACACATTGCAAGGGGGTGGGGGCAGAGGAATGGCTTTCCAAGTCAGGGCTGCAATGATTTCAACATGTTGAGCAGCAGATGTTCCAGCATTGGCAAAGCTCAGCAGGGACCAGGCATTACCACTGAACAGGAGTTTCAAAGCTTCCCTCTCGTGTTTCTTTAACTGGAAGAACAGATTCCTAATAGAAAAACCCTCCCACACTGGCCCACCTTTCTTCCCAGGTGGAAATCAAGGGGGAGAAGGCAAACAAAAGAGACATCTCAGTTACACCTTCTCCTTTTCCAGAGAATGACAATATAGCCTTTTATTATCTAGCATAGTAGGAATTCTCCTTAATTTTCCTTTTAACAGCAACACATATAATTCTGTCTTTAGAGACCTACTCTTGACTATGTTCAGAGGTGAAGACCTAGAGCATTTCTCCTTATTTAATTAAAGTTTCAACATCCACACAAAACTGTGAGCAGGTTAAGGGGAGAAAACATGGCTGAATTTAAACCAACAAATCTCAACTGGCCCCATTTGGGAAAATCCCAAAATACTAGAAGAATAAATAAATCAAAAGTCAAGCACAGTTATCCACAAAGAGCTAAAAAGCCCCAGGTGTTGAGCTCAGGCAGCAATAAATCCATGCCCCAGAAGAGCTGGAAGTGTCTTTTAGAAGAACCACATGAAAATGTCTCCAATACCTTCTTGAAGAGGCGTCCTGAGTCCTCGCTGACCTGCACGAAGCGGGGGATGATGTTGTTGAGATAGATGTCACTGAGGGTGGTGTGATCCCTGCTCTCCCTCTTCACCTGGTTGAGCAGCAGGTTCCAGCAGTTCACAGGGGACAGCACGTTCTGGTCCTTCCTGGAAAGGACACAAAACCCAGACAAGGGGGTAAGGCTCTACCTGAAGCGAACAGGAGGATGCTGCTCCTGATGGGCTGGGGCTGGAAAGGCTGGGAATCCATCTTTGGGATGGAGGGATCTGCTGAGGAAAACACAAAACACCCCCTCAATTACATTTCACTCCATTCCCGTGGCCAGGGGCTTTTGTCCCCCAACAAACGCAGGCTCCAGTGTGCCAAAAGCAGCTTTAATTTCTCCTTTTGAATCCCGGATTGTGTGCATAAAGCAGTGCCTGGGGGAGAGCCATGGCTCCAGTGTCTGACAATAGGTTTCACAGTCCTGTCTCAAGCATTTGTGTCTTAACCACAATAAAAAGATTTCAAGCACCCAGTTGGCTAAACAGCATCTGCAGAGGAAACAAAATGTTATGTTTCATGTGCAAGCCCAATTACGTGAAAGCATCTCTATCTGTCCTGAGCCAAAGAGACAGAAACATTCACACCAGCAGCTTTACCTTCTCATCTTTGAACCTTCTCCACCTTGTTATGGCTCCTGCACCCTGCAAATAGCCAATACCCAGGGAGATGAGAGGAACCTCAGGTTATTTGGATCTGCATTTCATCTGCTGGAAGGAGTAAGTAATTTTTAGGGCACCATTTCACCCCAGATAAAAGCAGGGACGTGAGCAGGGAGCGTGTGAGGTGCTCCAGCAGTGCTTGGAAGTGGCAGATCCAGGTGGAGCCTTAATGACATCATTTACTTCTGCCTAGCTCTGTTTATCATTCATTTACAGTACAATAATATTTATTTAGAAAATATTTCAGAGCCGTGGTGCAAAGCCAAAGCCCTCCTAGATTGTTGTACGTGACTGGATCGGATTTCTTTCCTCTTAAGAGAAATGTGGTTTAATTTCCATTGAGAAAGGAATATTCTGCACTTGAAAGGACAGCAATCTCTGCTGCAAGAAAAGTCTGACACTGGGAAAATGGGAAAACTGAGCCAGGGCAGACCTTCATTACCCTTCTCATGACATCAGCCGTTGGATTTGTGGTGCAATAAGGATAATTTCAGATAAAGAACAGTTTCAGAATGGCTGAGCTCAAGGCTTTTTTTCCTTAAAAATAAAAAAATGAAAGGCTCAGGAATGACTGCAGCCCGTGATCTGGACTCAAGGTTTGGAGTGTGTGTGTAGTGGGAGGGAGCATAGAAAGGATTCTGGGCTTCTGAGTGAAGAAAAAAAAGAAAATAAAACATGAGAAGGCGCAGATTTTATTTAGAGACAGGATTTTCCATCCTGCTCCAGTGTCCTGCACTGCAGGTCCAAATGCAGATGGAATGATCCAAGTGCAGAATTGTACAAGGTTCAACCTGCCAGATGTTGAGCCTCATAAATCAAATAGATGCCACTCATCTGCAGCCAGTGTTTGCAGCATAATGCTTGTTTTCTTGATGTGCCAGGGAGCTAATTAGTGACTGAGAGACCCGGGTAATAGAATTGGGAATCTCTGGGAAGTGACCAGGCTGTGGCCAAAATGATGAGCAAGGCAGAGCAGGGCCAAGTGCTCTGAGCCTGCTGAGACACAGATGAAGAGCTGCCACCACAGCAGAAGGTAATTAACACATTAAGGGTTTCTTTCTTCCACTAAAGAGAGGGCAGGAGGAGAAAAGGCATCTCCAAGAGGAGCTTCTCCAAGGAGCAGAGCTGGGTTGGAGGTGTCAAAGCCATGTGAAGAGCCACCAACAAACTGTGGTTCAGGTAGAAGGAAGGGTATAAAGGAAAGTTTATGAAGGACAGGACTAAAAGACATCAAAAGTTGGCTGGTTTGCTCCTTTACAGCCACTGACTCAGTATTTGCCCTCTAAAGCTGGCAGGGCTACAAGTGATAATTAATCAAAGACCATAAAGGGTTTGGGAATGAAACTTAGGAATGAAACTCAGCAGCTGACCTTGTTCTAGCTGTCCAAAATGCTGCCCCAAAATCCCTGACAGCCCATCACTCTGGGCTGTGAGTCCAACCCCACCAGGAGCAGCTTGGAAGAGCTGAGAGCCACAAGGACTCTGGCCAAGAACACATGGAAAGGACCAGAGAGCAGGGACAAGTGCCTTGCTTCCCAAAGAAAGGACAACCAGGGGAGATGCAATAGTTAACTGGACAATTCCCAGCTGTCCAGGCTGCCCTGCCACAACCCCCCGAGCTATCCCAAGGCAGCACATAGCAGGAATACCAGGAGCCCAGGAAAAGCCTGCTGAGGGAAATCACTGGTGTCCAATGGCGCCAGATGGGTTGGTGACACACTCCATGTGGTCACACATGAAAGGCCATCCTGCAGGGGAAAATAATCCCAACCCCACACGCTCCCAGTCCGGGATTGGCACCTTGGGATGCACAGCGAGAGCTCAGCCTGGGGCAAGCCCAGCCCTGGATGCTGGGAGAGGGTTTCAGTTCAATTCCTCTCATTTCCTGGTGTCTCTGGGCTTCATCACCCCCTTCAGTGCCTTGTGGGAATGGGCTCTTGCTCTGGAACAGGTTCCATGTCTTCACCACGAGGTTTTGACAAGAAGGGAGACAAAACCTCTCCATTATTTGCCGGCACCAAAAAGCAGATAAAGGCAGGAATGAAATAGGAAAGAGAAGAGGCAGTGGCTCGTTTCAAACCTTCCAAGAAGCCTTTAAAACTCCACACACATGAACTGCACCTCTAGGAGGTTTCCTGGAGTGGCCACAGTTTTCCCAACACGGAGCAGAAGTTCTACAACTGTTTACAACAAACCCTTTCCCACTGTAACCACGAGCAGATGGCAGAGAGGCAAATTGGGACGCTCATTAACCATTCCAACCCTCAAAGGAGCTGGCAAATACACACTCTGCTTCCAGTCTCATCCCACCACCCAGGGGGGGCCAGAAAGGGATGGAAAATATGCAAAAGGGACCACTGGGTATAACCCATTTCCACACATTCCACAGGGTGACAGTCAGAGTTCACCCTGGACTGACACAAACTCATGAGATCAACCCAAAACTTCAGGACCTGGATATGAGTTTGCCCAAACTTCCCATTCACAACAACCCTCAGAGTCAAACTCACCCCACGAGGGGCCCGAGGAGAAGAGAGAGGATGCAGGTTTATTGCCAGCCCCATTCATCCTCGGATGAAGATGGTGTGATGATAGTGAATTTGTGGAGTTTATTTAGGTCAGCCTGCATGCCAGCAGCTCTCAGCAAGCAGGGCTGTTTGGGAGCAGGAAGAGGAAGTTGTGCTCAGATTTTTAGGGAACCACAAAGTATGAAGCTCTGTGGTTTCTCGGCGTTATCTTGATCGGGTCCTCTGCAACTCCCACTTCAAAGGCTTCAGCTGGTCTCAAAAGATCAGAAGGGAAGATTGAGCCTCATGTATCTGAAATGCCTTAATTAAATTACTCATTCATACAAGGAACTCGCAGACAATCCAAGATTTATCTGCTTTAAGGCAGGGGAGAGAGACGGATGACAGCAATGCAAGGGAACTCTGTCCAGAGCAAGAGCAGAGAAATTACTCTAAAATAGTACTTTCCTCCCCACACAGATTAAACCAAAAAATAAGAAATAACAAAATAATTAAAAACTAAAAAGGCACACCCACAAACCAGGAATAAGAATACTGACTTTCTATAAGGAGCACCAGACAGGGGGATGAGTCAGATGAGAATGAAAATGTTATTATATAAACATTTAAATGAGTGAACACAGAAACACAGAATGGTTTGGGTTAGAAGGGACCTCAAAGCTCATCTCATTCCACCCCCTGCCATGGGCAGGGACACCTTCCACTAGCCCAGGGTGCTCCAAGCCCCATCCAACCTG
>JAWWEW010000073.1:2723215-2760593 GCA_035583185.1 Anabacerthia variegaticeps
GACACCTTCCACTAGCCCAGGGTGCTCCAAGCCCCATCCAACCTGCCCTTGGACACTTCCAGGGATCCAGGGGCAGCTACAGCTTCTCTGCCCAACCTGTGCCAGGGCCTGCCCATCCTCAAAGAGAAGAATTCCTTCCATATATCCAACATAAACCTCCCCTCTTTCCATCTGAGCCCATTCCCCTTGTTCTATCATTACAGCTCCTGAGGAGGGGTCTCCTCTCCAAGGGACATCCCATTATCCATGGGAACAGAAAACCTCCCCAAACACTCTTCCTGTAAATGACATTTTTAATGCAAGTCTCTCACACAACACCTGCAGTTTCCTGTTCCACCTCCCCAAAATTGTCAGGAGCTGTTCAAACCTGGCACATCCCAAACCAGTCCAACCCTGCAAACCCAGAGATGGAGCCAAGCCAAGTGTTAGAGCAGAGATTTAATATTTAATTGGTGCTGTAAATACTATTTCAAATGCTGTGCTCTGGTAACAGTGGCTACAATCACAGCAACCAACACAGGGCGAGACAGGAGCACTGATATGATGAAAACCAGCACAGAAACTCCCCCTGAGGCTTTACATCCATTTTTGCTGTCACATATCCCTGGTTCTCTGCATTCAAAGAGGTCACTGAATAAATGAATCTTTCATGCTTAGGAAAACCTTCCAAATGCTGGTACTTGACAGACTTGGGGGGGGGAAAAACGTGCAAGACTCAGCTCCATCAAAAAGAATTACAGGTCAAAATAGCCCATGACAGTGTTTATTATTATTATCATCATAATAAACATTAGCATAATGATGATACTGTAATTGAAGCCCACGTGACCCAAATGCTTTTGATGATCTCTCCCTCCCAGCCTGTATCACATTTCCTTTAAAGAAATCACTTCACTTTTAAGAGAACTCCAGCTGAACTTCTCTGCAAAGCTGCCCGTTCAAATCAACGCTTGATTTTCCCTGACACAGCTCAGTGTTAACTGCAAATGTTGAGAATTACAAGCATGGACATCCATGCTGCTCCCTGCCCTTCTCTTCCAAAAGATTCCAGTTATGAACATCTGTTGTTTACAAGTGCTCAGCCCGAAGGTTGCCAGACTTATTCTGCATCTTCTACTTCAAGGCAAAGGCTGCCAGAAAGCCATCTGAATTTCATGCTGGGATATCCTGGACATTCAGCTCTCCAGCTGACAATTGCTACTCAGTGTCTTGCTTCCAAAGATTATCTTGATTTAAAATATGGCCTTAAAATAGCACTGTCTTTTCATTTTTTCCCCCCCTTTTTTTTTTCTCCTTACTTTCTCTCTTGAAAAGAATCACTCAAGATTTGCCACGGGGTTTATACTGTATTATTAGAATGGGCAAATGCCTCTAGGACAAAAATCACACAAAATAGAAGTGAATCCTGGAGCTGAAGGTCCCAGGGTCTCCCTGGGGTGGGGCAGAGCCTTTCTCTGGGGCTGGAGGTCAGAGCCACAGCCAGCAGTGCTGCCTGAGGGGACCCCCCAGACCCCTGTGAGGTTGATGCTTTGATTTACCTCCCACACACCTTAGTCAGGCAGATCTTTAAAGAGCAGTGACTACACCAAACCAACAAGCTCTTGTAACAACCAGAGTCAGAAGATTTGGGATGTAAAATGCCTTTTTTAACTCCACTCTTATTTACCCATGGGTACTGAGGAATATATATAATCTATATACCAAATATACACACTGTGTATGACTAATAGCCTGTTCTCACTGCAAAAACCATCTTTAAGGAGAACAGGCAAAGTGAGGTCTAACAGCCATGGTTGAGTTAAATCAAGTAAAAGCTGGGATATATCCAACTGCCATCAACTCCTATGCCACCTTGGCTACATCAATCTGTTCCCCTTCTTCAAAGACATCAGAGGAGAACAACACACACCTACCCCTGTAAATCATTTGAAGATGCCCCAGTGAAGCTTCAAGCACTGTGCAAACCCCCTTTCAGTCCAGCCCCAGCCATGCCCGGTTTGCTCTCAGGACCCAACCACCCCCATGCCCAAACCCACAGGGAAGATTCTCCTACAGGGACAGGCTGAGAGAATTGGGATTGTTCAGCCTGGAGAAGAGAAGCTTCAGGGTGACCTAATGGTGCCCTCCCAGTACCTGAAGGAGCCAACAAGAAAGATGGAAAGGGACTATCAACAAGGGCCTGGAGTGACAGGACAAGAGGCAATGGGTTCAGATGGAAAGAAGGGGAGTTTATATTGGATATGAGGAAGAAATTCCTCCCTGTGAGGTTGGGGGGACCCTGGCACAGGTTGGGCAGAGAAGCTGTGGCTGCCCCAGCCCTGGAAGTGTCCAAAGCCAGGTTGCAGCAACCTGGTCTACAGAAGGTGTCCCTGCCCATGGCAGGGGGTGGGATGAGATGATATTTAAGCTCCATTCCAACCCAAACAATCCTGTTATTCTGTGAAAACACAGCCACTTGACCAGCTCACCCTCTGAGGCAGAAAACCCAAGGCTTTGAGAGAACCCCCAGACCTCATGCTGGTCTTTCCTTGCAGTCTGTGCTTTTCCCAGCCTGGAGAGGGCTGGTGGAGGGAGCCACTCAATCCAATTCCCAGCGTCAATCTGAAGCCTCCCAGCCCTGACAGCATTTCCCTTAAATGAACACCATCAGAGCAAGTCTGCAATTCCAGAACAGCTGTGAGTATGAAAGCACATGCAAATTACAGGGGGAGAGCCTGACAAGATTTGCTCCTGGGCTGTGTGTGAGGAGACCTAAAGAAGGGGGAGTGACACGGGGAGCAGCCCTGAATGATACGGTACCTTCCGACATAATGAGCAGGCTGTGGAAGGAGCAGCCCAGCCCTGGGTATTTATAGGGTCAGGGCCAGGCAATTACAGCCCTCCCAGACCTGTAATCCCAGGCTCCCCAGCAGGATGGTTGGCTTTGAGCAAAACTGGGCTTTGGGGGCTTCCCAGTGAGGTTACAGCTCCAGCATCCTCAGCCAAGATACCTCCAGAGCTGAGACAGAGCAGGGATGGGGATGGGGAATTATAGCTGGGATTGCTTCCTGACACACTTCTCACTGTCACAGCCAGCAAAGTGGCCAAACAAGTCCTAGATGGAGGTGCCCATCCAGGTGACCAGCACTGCCCACACACCAGCAGCTTTAGGGTTAAAAACTGGGGTTTTATCTCTTATTCCACTCTTGACCAAACTCACAACTCATACATTTGGGACTTAGGCTTTGCAGGGGTAACATATTCCTGTTTTTCTGACAGGGATTATCTGCTCCCAATGGAAGTGAAATCAGGAGCCTGAGCAGCACCAGCTCCTCTCCCTGCAGACTGAAGCTGATGCTTAATAACAGGTTTCAGAGTATATTTTGGGCAATGCCCTGCCCTTGACCAGAAAAGCATGGCCATTTAATTCAGAAAATCAAGCTAAAGTTTTATGTGCTGATAAAATCACTTCTCCATAGCTGGGATATCTGAGGTCAGTGTTGTCCAGGTACAACTTCCTAAATCTTATCTCAAGTACAAACAGAGTAGGGGTCAATGAGAAAAATGCATTAGAACAACAAAAAAACCCCAAACCCCAGCAGCACCACAGCTAGAAGGGATTATTAATTCACATGAAGGATGACACCATGTAGGATTCTGTTCAACTACAGTCAAAACTTCCACGTTATAAATTCACTCTAAATCTCCAAATAGGAACTTTCCCAACACTAGAAGCTGAACACAAAAGCAGTTCTGATGGGATGTTTTATATGATGTAATATAAAGAAAATCACCTCGGTTTTCACCAGGAATAACAACAAAATCAACCGAAAAGACGAATCATAAGGCAGAGGAAAATTATAGTTCTCAGCATCATTTCTTTAGTGCCACCTTAAAGCATGTGCAGAATACACACAGCTTGTAGCTGTAACAACACTTTGACTGTGCAGGAAAAGAAAAAACACTCCAGACAATGACAAGCCTATAGATAAGCAGAACAACTCTTCTCCAGCCTGTCAAAAGCTCTGCTTGGGAGCCAGGCTTTCCCAACAACGCAGCACAACGTGAGTTTTGAAGGAGAGCTAAACCAAATGACATCACAGCTGTGGAGAAAGGAAACTAAAATGGTGCTTCCCCAAGAAGAGAGTGCTGCAGCATCCCCACATCCCTGCAAACACAGCAAGCAGAGAGCACAAACAGGGCAAGAGCCCGACCCAACCATCGCTCCAGTGACGCCGCACGCTGGGCGGGGGCAGACCCAGATGGATCCTCTCAGCCCAGCGTGTCCAAAGCAGCAATGATTCAGGTCCCCAGGCTGCTCCAGCTCCCTGTTTTCCCCAGCTGCTGCCCTGACAACAAAACCCAACAAGGAAGCCCCTGCTCTGCTCAGATGTCACCTCCAGGAGCAGCGTGCTGGCCACCTCCTCACTGGGATGGAGACTCTGCACCAGCCACTTCTGCACACACAGCTCTTCTCCTGCATCCCCCCTTTTCCTGGGAGAATCCATTCCCCCTTCCTGGGAAAAGCACCTCTTGGCAGGAGCCAGCAGTAAATCAGGAGGACTTGAATCCACGGAACCACGTTCCATATGTGTTAGTCATCCCAGCTCAGATAAGTGGGGAAGAACCAAAAACCAGGAACAACCACAGCACTACGGCCAGACCCACTCACAAAGGGTGCTTCAAGCAGGGGAAAAGGTGGTTGGCAATAAGGACATCTTTAAATTTTAATTGAGTCCCCATCAGCTTGGTATCCAGGGATTCCCCTGCCCCCAGTGGCACAGCTCTATTTTGAAGTGCTCTTGGACTCAGAAGCACTCCAGGCTTCATTTCCCTGCTGTTTGAAGTGATAGTAGCAGAGATACAACACTCCACTCCTACACTGAGTATGTGTGGGATATTGAAAACAGAGAGCTGACAGCATAAAACAGATTGGAAACAGCTACCCACAAATAAAACCAAACCAAAGCCCCTGGCACCAAAGGAAATCCTGGCTTTGTCCACCAAATCTGCTGCACAGCTTTGCCCACCTTTCCCAAGAAAATGACTCCTTTTAGACAGGCCAGTTTTTACCATTTCACTGCCTCCTGACAGCATTTGACCTACCAGGAATAGCTGATATGAGCACCCAGAACCATGGAATGGGTTCTGTGTTCAACACAAACGTGGGGGACACTTCCCTCTGACATTCCCAGCAGTGCTGGTACCCCCATTCACCACATCAACCCTCTTTTCCATTCCTATCCTTGCCATCAAATCTGGAGGGAGGGGGGGGAAAAAAGGGGGCAAAAACAAAAGGCAAATACTCTACTTGAATTGCTGGTCTTTGGTGCTCCTAGTTTTAGCCAGGAATCTCTCAGCCAACTTCTCCAAATTCCTTGAGTAATCCATCTCAATCTCTGCCTTCTTGCGGAAGAAATCCTGCAAGTCCTGCAGTAACTGGACCCGAAGCTCACACTGCTGGTCAAGGCATTTCAGCTGCTCTACCAATTGGGCTCGGATCTCTGGAACAAATAAAAGCACTGCAGATTAAACAACATCCCGGCAGAGAAAACACCACAAAAAATCTCCAATCAAATTCAGTTCAACACACGTCCCCTCGTTAGCAGCAGAGCTCTGTGATGATGATTAACTCTACCTGCAGACAGAAAACCATTGCAATTGTGTCTTGGGAATCCACCCAAAAACCTGCATGGACCCACCAGCAAAGCCTTACTGCTGGAAAGTGAATCAGTTACAAGTGTCAAGTGCATTTTTGGCATCAAGAACAAGCGGTCACTGCCCAAAAATGTACTGAATCTGAGTCTGGAAAAAGGGCTCAATGCTGCAATACCCCACGTCAGCTCCAGCAATCCCTGCAGGGAACTTCTATCAGATCCCTCTGCAGACTATTCCCCACTGCACATCCTGGGGCACTCCCAGGAGGCACCAATTTGGGGTTGTTCACTCAGTTCCTGAGTCCCCAGCTGTTCAGCTCTCCTTATAAACAGAGAAAGGCACTCCTCCAGTGAGCCAATACCACAGCATTCCCACCAGGGACTTCTCTCCAGGAATATCTGCTTTTGGATATATAATAACTGCTTTTTGGAATATCTGCGAGTATCACATCTGTGTCTGAAGGACTCATAAAGCACACAGATATAGGTGTTAACATCATAATTAATAATATTACTTATTAATGCATATTCACAATAATTGCAGCGTAATTATGGTGAACGTATCGATATTAACACAGTATTTTACAGACATTTTACAAATATGAAAGCTCCTCCCTTTTAAGCCAGGTGTTCTCCTTATCCTACTGATCCTGAATTGGAGGGGCAGAACAGTGAAATGACTCACTCACGGTCAAACAGGGCAAGCAAACACAGCAGAAGCGTGTCAGTCTCAGCCTAAAAATGCAGAAATATTCAGTGATGCAGCCAGCAAAGGTTCTTTGGCTTTCATACAGGCAATAAACTCAACATGAAACCAATAAAATACGCACTTTCATCTCAAGGTCTTTGAGCAGTCAAGCTGCAGAGAACCTGACTGTAAGCGCTGCTCTTTCCAAAGGGTTTCCAAGCTGTGTTTTTCCAAGCTGAATTCAGAACCAGCAATAAAAGGAGTAAAAATTCAAGTCTGCAGCACTCACAGCTTTCTTCACATCCCCACACTGCGACTGCAGGCGCCCCCGAGTTTGTCACCACGACTAGAAGTGGGGAGGAACCATCTCCCAAAATTTTTAATCAACCCCAATTCCCGAAATGCATCATCTCCAAGGCCAGCTTGGCTCCTCAGTGTGCTTGTCCCCTTGCCCAGAAAAAGGAGACCATCTGGACCTCCGTGGCTCCCCTCTTGCATGCACAGTTGCCTTGGATGGCACTCAGTTCTGCAGGAAGAGTTTTTGGGGATCCGAGGATTGGGCGCGAAGGAAACCCGCATCTTTATTTTAGGAACTCCCAAAAACCCAAACCACATGGAGGAAAATACGGCTCCTGGTTAGACTTGCCAAGAAGGAATAAAAATAAAAATCACAATCTGCACAAATGTGGGGGGGTTTCAAGCTTGAAGGTGACCTTGGTTAGCACTTGGATTTGGGAGTGCCACTGCAGTGCCCAGGGGGTTCCATGGCAAGGAGGAGATAAAGGCAGCAAGGGCATGGCATGGAACGAACCAGAGGAGGGGGCAAAGCTGGCCAGGCTTATTTTCCCCCCAGGAGTGAATTTTAAACAACGAAAAACCTGTGTTTCTCCATCAGAAAGCACAAGGACACACAAATACACCAGCCTGAGTTGTCCACGTACTCCTTTAATCCACCCCAAGGGCACAACCCTCAGTCCAGGGGGGTCCCACGCCAGGTAAAACCTGCACATGGCATTTTTTTGGGTTTGAGATGCCTTTGTTGTTTGCTCTGGTATTTCAGGACCAGCAGGGTCTGGGAGGGGCAAGAATGGATATTTACACACATCACACCTGCCAAAACTTATGTAAAAACTCGCTGTTGATGCTCCACACACCTCCATCCAGCCACAAAACCACCCAAGATTTGCAGAGTGACAGGTTTGGCCAGGTGAATGCAAAGCAGACACCCCCTTTCTACCTGTGGCTTTGCCACTAAAGCTTTATAAAGCAAAGAAGGTGAGGAAGGACAGTGATAACAGCACCAAAATGGCCAGTAAGGTGGTTGTTTCCTGGCTGCAAAGAACAAGCTCACCTAAATCCTCAACCTGGCACTCACCTACAGGTCTGACATTCAAGAAAGAACATCCTTCAAGGCAAGCTCTTCCTCCCTTTGTGTCTTCTCCTCCACCCCTTTCCTCAACAAAAGGGATGGTCCCAACACAGAAAACAACTCTGGGACCTTTTCAGAAGCTACTGGACAAAGACACTCATTTTAGGAACTTGGGGTTTGATTCCTAGGCTCATGAAAAAGGATCCCACAAAGAAAACACCTGAGCAGACCCAGCTCAGTTTCCTGCTCAGCACATCAAGAAGGGCACAGAAAGGGTCAGGATTCAAATGCAGCAAACACCTTGTCTGCCTGTGATGTGTCTGATGGTGCTTTTAGGGATTGCTCATGGGCACAGTGCTGGTTTTCAGGAGTCAGTGACCCCACCAGCAGTTTGAAAATCAAACCAGGGTAGGAATGGCAAATACAGATAGAGCGCATACAGGTCATGGTATGACCACCCACCCTTCTTAGTGGATTTTTTCACCAGGGTGACAACCTGGTCATTTCTCCATCAGTCCCAGTGTGAACTGAGAAACCACCTTGAGGAGCAGAAGTAGAAACACAAAGAGCCACTTCCAAATCCCCAGCAGTCCTCAGAGACCAGAAGCTCAGCAGAGCACAAGCATTTTGAACCCTAAAACCACCCCAAAGCTCCCACTCCGGGCTCTGGAGGTGGGACACTTCACACCCAGCCCTCTTGCAAGACCCAGCCACTTCTCCTCCAGCCCAAAATGTGCCCTCAGCACTTTAGCTGGCTAAATGCAGGCAGTGTTTTGGAGGGGAGCAGTGACAGCTGAGCGGGCTCCCATAGGGAACAATGAGCTATTCAGCCCCAGCTTATGGAGGGGCTGGGCTGGGCTGGACAGGGGCAACCTTGCTCATCTTTCACACACACTCCCCACAGCCCTTCACCACGAAATGAAATCAAGAATGCAGGAATTTCCTGAAGGCTTACCGGGCTCTCTGCAGGATGAAGTGTCTGCTTGTTTTCCCAGTGCTTACACAAGCAGCAGATCATTTGTCCAGCCCTGCTGGGAGCGTGGACCCCGGAGCAGCCCCATTTACATGGGACCTTCTCATGTCTGCAGCCTCTTTAATCCCCAATGCAGTGCTTTTTGCATCTTTTAATTCACACAGGTTATTGGGTTAACAGCCACTTTAGACACCAAAAAAGCCTTTCCCCCCCTGCCATGCTTTAAACCTTGGCAATCCCACCCACTGATCACTGAAGACAAGGAACAGCCTCCTGAAGACTCTGCTCCTGCTGCCAGTGCCTGCAGGTGAATAATTCAAGGTCAAGATGCCTGTGGCAAAAATTAGGATTAAACACCAGGTATTCCAGTCCAAGCCTTGCCCTGCATTGCTGAATCCTTTCTATTGTATTTCAAGCTCACGTGGCTGACAACTGCATGATCTAAACATCCCTGGTAGCCACAGAAAAGTTTTCCATCCGTTTAAAACAAACCATTTATTCATTTCCATCACCAGATCATCAAGTCACCTGGGTCACCGAGGGACAGACCACTGTATAACCCTGCAGAGTTGTGTAACTTGACTTTCATCCATTCTGGAACCACCTTTTCAGCATTCCCTGCAGCATTCTGCACTCTGCTGAACAATCCAGCAAACAAAATCAAGAGCAGGTTATCCTTATTTTAAAAAAAACCCAAACCTGACACTTTTTTTTAACTTGAGTAGATTATTACAATTGTGCTGCAATTCCAGACCAGGATAGGGGCTCCTCAAACTACCCCAAACAGGAGTGACTTGTGTTTTCATAAAACAATTCCACCCTGAGCAGGAGGATATTCACACACACTGGGACTGCACCTTCCTCTCCTACAGGGTACAACATTCCCCTTCTGGAAAAGGCTTCACCAGAATCATTTTTTTTAGATCTTAAGCATCCTATAAACTAAAATTGGAAGTATGGAAACAAATTTCTGCACCAACTTGTTCAACAGGTCATGTAAAGAGCTAGAAGGGTGACCCCAGACCTGGGAAATCTCCTTCCCCAGTCATTTCATGCACTCCAAGCAGGATCATCTCCCTCCCCAGGAAGGGTTCCAGCTCTTCCCAGTGCCAGGCTCTAACTGGAAGGCAACCCAGGGAAGGAGCTGAGAGCACAGAGCAGCCCCAGCTGCTTCCCAGCATCTCACTCCATCTCCCTGGATCTGCTCCGTGCCTTTCCCAAGACATTCCACCCCCATCCCAAGAGCTGCACAAAGAGGATGAGAGGCTTGGGAAAGGAGTGGGATGGCAGCAAAAGAGAGGCACCAACCCCCAGATCAGACACCAGTCCTCTCACCCACACGGATCTGCTGGGACTGGCAGAGCTGGGATCCAGATCCAGCCTTGCCCTGGGGGTCCCCAATGGTCCCCAGACCCAGCCTTGTCCCGGGGGGTCCCCAAACCCAGCCTTGCCCTGGAGGGTCCCCAATGGTCCCCAAACCCAGCCTTGCCCTGGGGGGGTCCCCAAAACCAGCCTGGCCCTGGAGGGTCCCCAAAACCAGCCTGGCCCTGGAGGGTCCCCAATGGTCCCCAAACCCAGCCTTGCCCTGGGGGGGTCCCCAAAACCAGCCTGGCCCTGGGGGGGTCCCCAAAACCAGCCCGGCCCTGGGGGGTCCCCAAACACAGCCTTGCCTTGGGGGGTCCCCAAAACCAGCCTTGCCTTGGGGGGTCCCCAAACCCAGCCCTGCCCTGGGGGGTCCCCAAAGGAAGGTAAATTGGAGATTACAGCTCAGTTTGATGCTAACACTCCATTCACTTCCAAAAAAATTCAAAACAATCAACATCACGACTGTGAGTAAAAGTAAAAACCATTTAAATACACAAATAACTTTCCAGAGAAGGAATTGAACCACGTGCTTTGCCATGTTATCACCACACTACCCTGGGAATGGTTCACATCTTTCCTGCCATCACACAGGAGAGGCTGCACTCCAAAAGTGGAGGGCTTTGGAGTTTGGTGAATGTTTTTCTTGGTACCTGATTACAAACAGGGGTGTGACAAATGACAGGCAACCATGGCTGGGAGGTTTAATGACTTAGAAAAGCCTTCACACAGCAAAGAGCAAGGATTTCACAGAACAAGCTGTGTCACTGCCCAAGAGCTGTTGATCATCACAGCCTTCAAATTCTCCCTGGCAATCTGAAATCTGGGCTTTGAAGTGAAAATGATACAAGAGGAGGAAATACAGTCTTTTGTTTAAGAGCAGAGCCAGGAGGGAGATTCAGGTTCACAACCACTGCGTGCCCTGGAAAAGGTAAATATTCCTTTTACAACCAGGATATTCCTTATCTGTTTCAGAAATAATAGCACTGGGTAATACACTCTGATAAGAATCCTTTTATAGTTATAAATATATAAACAGAATTGTAGGCGTCGGGAGCTGAAATTCTTTCCAACAGAGCCCCATGGAATGGTTTTGAGGTGTAAGACAAGTGCAGGAAGATTTGCATCAGTGAAGTGAAAGAAGAGGATGCCAGACATGCTTAAAAGCAAAGAATTAAGGCTGGTCCTTTTCTTTTCTGACCTACATCACAATAAATTTGCATCACTAATGACTTGGGTCTACTTGCAGGCACAACAGAGGTGCCACCCCTTGCAGCAGCCAATATTGCCTGCCTGGTGTGACATTCCCATCCCAACTGGGACCTGGAGCATTTATAAACACCCTCCAACAGGAATCCCACTGACCACAGCACTGGTTTTCCATATCCACACACAAAGACACTCCCCTGCAATTCCCAGACTGGAAACTGGAGTGAGGCTTCACAACTGCAAGGCTTTGAAGTGAATGCTCAAAAATCCTGCAATTAAACACGCTGCCAAGGTATTTAATCCATGCAGGATTCAAATTAAATATTTAATTGTTCTGTCTAATGAAGGTCTCCTTTACTACTACCAAAACACTGTTGACTTTTCAGGGAGGATGTTTAAAACCAGAATGCAGATTAAATGACCCTGTGCAGGGATTCATGGCCCTAATTCCAACAGCAGGGCGTGGGGAACTCCTCCAAACCCACCCTGAGAAAGCAGCATGTCTGAGTACACCGGGCAATATTCAATGTTTATGTTCCCCAGCTGTTTATCCCAAACAAATACAAGCCTATCGATACATTTCAAATAAATCAAACCCCAAAGCCTGAGTTCAAACAGCAGCAGGATTGCAACTCCTCCTGCCTCCAGGAAGTTTCACAGCTATTTTAGGATTGTCTGTACCCTGTTTAAGGTTTTCCCCCAGATGACACCGAGCCAAAAAAAACCTCAGCCAAACCCTTTGCTTATGCTTTCCCACTTTCTGAATGCTGGATAAAATACTAGGGGCAAGCAGTAAAATTATATTTTAGCACTGGTTTGCAGCATGGAATTATGTCCTAAGCAATTTGACACGTGGACTATTAGTGCAATCAGAGGCAACACACACAACACACCCCCCAAGTTCATATTTTCAGGACTCGGAGAGTATTTTGAGCCAAAAAACCTTTTGTAGCCTCCAGTAATGGGAACCCCAAGTGCTCTGTGCCCTGGGCCCACTAACCAACCTGAAATAATCTGTTCTCCAAACAACTTGTGAATAGTTCTTTGAACAGCCTCCTCTCCTGCAGGGGTGATGAAGCCAACACTGTATGCAGTGGGTAAAAATTTGGGGAACATTTCCAACCTAAAGGGTTTTTTTTTCTGCTTTAATGCCCTTTCTGCTTCTTGCCCAGGGCAAACCAAGACTCCCCAAAGCCCCAGACTTGGGTATTTTTTCATCACACCCTCCTACTGACCCCTCAAACCTTTCTCCCAGACAAAAAAAAGGGATTCTTTCCTCAGCCCCCACTGTGCTAACCACAAAATCAGCAGTGCAAGGAGCCTGGAGGTGTGCTCCCAGCCACAGAACTCAACAACTGGGTGGAAATGCACATTTTCAAGCAAATTACTGCTGATTTCCCACAAAGCCAAGGCTGGCTACCACTAAAATGTACATTTTTGGATCCTTTTTTGGGAGACAGGACAGGAGTGGGGATTTCCACTGGGTGTTGCACAAGATGCTCCGAGGGAAAGTTTAACTCCTGCTCCCCCAATAGCCCTGAGACCACCCTCCCTTTCCAACCCCTGCACACCACTGAAACCCACTATTGAACATTTTAAACACTCCAAAAAGCTGTGAAGGAATGAAACATCCAGGCTGGAGGATGCCCAGGGGCAGTGACCAACCCTGGACCTCCCCACAGTGCAAAAATTAACGAGACTGCCCAAAAAGTGTGGGGAAAGCACAGAAAGAGCCTGCAGGAACCAGGTTAATTCATGTGCAAGGCATGAGCCAAGGCTGGGCGTGGGGAGGGAGAGAGCCAGGGCTCTTCCTTCCAAAACACCAGCAGACTGGAATGAAGAATGTGGTGCTGAGGAGTTTCACCTGCACCAAGGTTGCTCTAAAGGGAGGGGCTGGTTCTTGCTTTCAGCAGAAGTGGCTCTTTGTTTGAGGATGGGGATCCAGCAGGAAGAGGCAGCAAAGCAGGTCCAGGAGATAAAAGCTGGGTTAAGATGCTCCTGACCCAGTGGAGCTCCAGCTTTTGGTCCTGTTTGAAAACACCCCCAGCATCATGTGAGGCTGAGCAGGAGATGGAGGACCATTCTGGTGTCCCAGCCCATGGCAGGGGGTTGGAATTAGATGAGCTTTAGGGTCTCCTCCAACCCACACTATTCTGTGATCCCATCATTCTGCAGTGCATTAGTACTTCTATGCATTACGCCAAACACACAAAAATAACCCCCCAAAAAATAGAAAAGTGGATTGTGAAAGGAAGAATCAGCACCTTTGGCTTTCCTTGAGATGCACCAAAACCCAAAGTGGGCTGGTTCCCTCTGCCTTGCCCAGGTGAGGAAGGATCAGCCTTGCTCTGTGCCATGGGCTGCCTGGCCCCAGAGTTAAAGCAGCAATTTGCCATTCCTGGGTTCTGCTTTAGGCTTTATACACCCAATCTTTAATGTCATGTACCCACAGTGCCACTGCCCCTTCCCACCATCCAAGTAGGACAACTCATTTCCACTCCAAACACTCCTTTAAGAAATAATTAAACCTGAGCCTCACCTTCTCCACTTTTAAAACGACTCGGGACATCCAACACCAGCATTTAATAACACCCAAGCCTAAACAGGGGCAGAAATCTTCACTTCCCACTGCCCAAACCACAGCCCTGGAGTGATGGGTGGCAGAACTCTGTCCAAAATTGCTCAGAAACATTGGGGTGTCTTTTTTTCCCCCCCCAGTCTATGGAAACTCCAATGCAGAAAGGTGAACTTTAGGGTTAAGAGAAAGGATTATTTTTCTCCCTTCTCATTTTATAAAGAATTCTGGCACAATTCTCCCCAGGAGTTTCTGCTCTCCTGGTCTGTTTGAGAGATGGTTTCTCTTTA
This sequence comes from Anabacerthia variegaticeps, assembly GCA_035583185.1. Taxonomy (NCBI): domain Eukaryota; kingdom Metazoa; phylum Chordata; class Aves; order Passeriformes; family Furnariidae; genus Anabacerthia; species Anabacerthia variegaticeps. Next base: position 2,737,318 of record JAWWEW010000073.1, read on the forward strand.
CAGCCCTTCACCTCCCCTGTCCTTCCTCCTGCTCCCCTACTCCACAATGGAGTAACTGTGTAGTAGCCACAACCCCAGCCCAAACCTTTACACGTGTTAGGATTTCCTCTGCTGCTGCTGATGGAAAGAGAAGTGAAACAAGGGCTTCTTTTGCCTCCCAACATTTTTCCTCCAAGTGTTTCAGCTGCGTGGTGTCAAACCCTGCGAGGGGTTTATTTTAACCGTGGAGCAGCCCTAAACTGAATTGAATTATTCATCACAAACGTGGAATGTGATCATTATTTCTGGCGTTGGCCATATGTTCTCAGAGCCTCAGTTCACTTCAGGAATCCCAATTTAAACCCACTGCACATCCCTGGCTGCCACATTCCTTATGCTGCACACACAGGCACAGCCATAGGTGAGAAAGCAGCATCCACACACACACACAGACACACCAAAACCTCCACAGTGCTAATTATTTCCTCAGGAAAACAATCCAGGGACGGAGCAAATTCCCCACATCCCATTCCCTTCACAGAAACTGACCTAATTTGACATTATAATTTTCAATTTACCTGGCAGGGATGCTCCAAAGGTTAAGCAAAGTTTGGAAGTGCTGAAAGGTACTGGGATGCAAGAACCCAGAAGCAACATTCATATGAAAAATGACTATTTCTGACTTCACAACACCCAAAGTTCCTCTCAGAGACACAAATATTTCATGCAAAGCAACATCAAGTCTATTTGTCAAATGAATAAAATTGCTAGAACAAAAGTGGCAATTTACAACTTACGTGTCTTAATCTGTTCAATTAGAGGAAAATCCTTTGGTGAATTATGTCAGATATTTAGAGATACAAACAGAATGATTAATGCCGGTGTCTAATTGAATTTCACCTCGGGATTCCTCTGCCTCCCTCTCCCCTTTGGTAACTAACACGTTAACATGCATAAATGATTGAGAAAGAAATGAAGAGGAACAAAAGGGGACACGTAAACACTCCTCAAGCACAGCACAGTAAACTAAATTTCAAAATCCCTTCCAGCAGGCTGCCAAATTCCAGGGCTGGCTCAGGCAGCAAAGGGAAAGGCACATCCATGGTGGGGCTGGTTTTTGAATTGCATTGAGGATTTCACCCTTGCTTTGGGTTAAAGAACCCAAAAACAAGGGTTCTAGAACCCAAAAACAAGGGTTCTTACCAGTTCACTTGCAATGTTTCGTAATGATCCAAATGAAAGAGAGAAGAGGATGAAATCCAGTGATTATGTAACAGTGAGGGATAACCTTTGGTACCACAATTCCAGAGGCATCCATGGAAATAAAGACCCTTCCCTGGTGCCACCAACACATCCCCTCCTGGTCCTTGGTCTCACTTAGATAAAGCCAGAGCCTAAACTCAGACACCAGACCCGACTCCCTCCCACCTCCCCAGCCATATCTGGGTTCTCCAGGTGACCCCAGGCTGGCTGTGCCCCTGGCTGTCCCACCCCAGTGGGCAGACCCACCTGGCCGGTCCCGGATGACCCATCTCGTGGCTGGTCCAGGGGCTGGCCAACAGCCCCCAGCCTTGGAGAGCTGCACCATGAGGGATCTCCTGGGCTCCTCTTCCCCTGCCTGCTGGGACACCCAGGCACAGCCTTCAGTCCATGGAGGAGAGCAAGGGGACTGTCCCAAAGAGTCAACAAGGTGAGTCAAATATACTCCAGCAGCCCGGTGTAGTCACTGCCTCCCTGCCAGTCCCTGTCCTCAGTCTCTGGGAGGTTTCCAGAACTATTAATTAACCCTAAACATTCCAGGGGAGGTGAATAACGAGCATCATTACCAGATGACTTCAACAAGATCAAAAAGGTCCAAGTTATTTGCCCAGGGTACCAGTGGACACTGATTACAGAGCTCCTCTCCTCTTGTTTTCCCCACTAAAACCTGCCATTAAAGCAAAACATGCCATAAAAAATCAAAGTCACAGCTCTTTCAACTGGCAGGAGAGTTCACGATAAATCAGCCTGAAATGTTTACAGAAGAAATCAGATTGGAGCATTGTTTTAATTCATATATAACACACCCAAAACCCAGCAGATAGAAGCCTAATTGAAAACCACAAAAAAAACATATATGTAAAAAAAAAATATATATGTAATTGTTCCAATCTCCCTGTTGCTTTCTGGCTCAGTCTTTGTTCACCTTCCAAAAGTTTACAGCAGGAATACTCAATGAAAGCAAAGGTTTCCCAAGCAGGCTTTTCCTCCACAATCCACACAATGAATTCCTTCAGCTATAAATATATAAGTGCAGCACTGCTGTCTTTAAAGGAATTCACATTTTACTCCACACCTCCTCCTGTAAAGGGGGAAATGAATATCTGACAGAGCTTGCAGAGCTCGAATTATGTGAATCATCATTTTTCTATCAGTTCATTGTCAGCTCCAGCAACACCCATTAATCAGCACAGCTTAGACCAGAGCAGGAACAAGGAGATGCTTATTTTTTCAAAAGCCTTTGTCAGAGAACTGACATTAAAATTCAGGTCCTCCTTTTTTACACACACACACAACTTTTATCACTTAGAAACCATTTATATCGCTCCAAGTTTTACAATAAATGACTCACAATTCAATAAAAGCAAACCATACCACATACAATGTTTGGAAGATACATACAGGATCCACCTAGTCTTTGCCCAGTAGTAACTTCTGCAATAAAATCAGTGTCTTCATCTGAAAATGTTTCCTTTCTGATGCCATCCCAGTCCCCTCTGGGGAAAAACCACCCACTTCCCAGAAAAAAGCTTTTTCCAAAGAAAGACAGATGCAACCCACCACACAAATGATCATGTACAACGGGACTAAGAGTCAAAGGAAAAACAAAAGCATTATATATAAATATATTTTTATATGTGTGTATAAAACTTATAATCAGTTGAAGGTAGAGTATGAGAGACAAATCCAGGCACTAATGTGGATTTCCAGCACCAATTAGAGAAGAGACAACACAGCAATCCCTGAAATCAAGCATCCTGTATCACAGGCATCAAGCACTGAAAGGCAGAATGTTGCCCAGTGTCATTTCCTTCCACTTGTGAGAAGTCAAAAGGAGCCTTTTAATCAAAGAGTCGGAAGCAGGGACAGAGGGAAGGAAATAACCCTGCTCTTCCAGGGCTTTGGGAAGGCTGGGCAAACTCAGAGCACAGCACTGGGCAGAAACCATTGAATCCCAGAATATCCTGGCTCGGGAGGGATGCACAAGGATCACAGTGCAATAAAACTGCCCAAAAGTTAAAGGAACTGCACCTGGATGTTTCCACACCTGGCCAAGCACTTCTCCTTCCAGTGCCACAGAACTGGACCATTTTATCTTCAGTGGTCTGAAATCCCTAAGGACCTGCACTGCAACTCCTCTTTTAGTCTTCTTTTTTGGACTGGACCCCCAAAAAGACAACACCAAGTTTAGAAGCTCTTTTCTATTTCCATGCAGACTGATCCCAGCAGGAAAAGCTTGGAGGAGACACAATAAGGCACAGCTCCTGCTCCATCCAAGCCCAGATGAGCAACCCAATTTGCCATTTGCCACTCCACCTGACCCATTCAGTCCCTGGAAAACATCACCAAAAAAAAAGAAAGGCAAAAATAAACCCCCAGAGCCCCAGAATGGTTTGGGTTGGACGTGACCTTAAAGCTCATGTCATTCCACCCCTCTGCCATGGGCAGGGACACCTTCCTCCAGCCTTAAATGCAGATTTACTAAAGCCATTGGGGCAGGAGGAAGGCAAAGCACACGTAACCCATTCAGTGTCACAATTCAGATGCTGGGTGTGACTTCTTTACCCTCCCTATGTGAAGCCCCAGCAAGATGCCAGAGGAGCCCCTGACCAAGGGCTGCCCAGGGCTGGCCAAAGTCAACACAGCCACGAAGGCTCTTCCGCAGAGCAATGTTTGTGTTGGTTCCCTGAGCAGGGACCGAAAGCAACACGCCCAGATCAGCCAGCAGACCCAAGAGGAGGCTCAGAAATAGCCAGGAGGCTCCCCAGTGCCAAGGGCTTTACGGGCCAGTCGTGCAGTTTCAGTGTGAAGGCACGGTCAGGTTATGAGGGATGTTTCTCCATCCTCCCCGTGAGCAAAGCCCTTTGAGTCACATCCCCAAGCACCCTGGCAGCTTATCCAGAGACTTAAACACCCCCAGAATATCCCTATTTCTCTCTCATTAAAATGCTAAAGATGATGGAGCATTTTGTTTTGGTTGGAAATATCTATACTTAAAAGCTCATGTGAGAAATGGCTACGAATACCAACAATATGGAACAAGAAAATAAATGGTGTAGTAAAACCTCCATTGATAAAGTTGCATGTGTAACTTTCAATGGAACTTATTTAAATTTGATTTACATGCTGACAGCACCTCAGATAACTTAGGAAATGCAGTTATTGACACCCCTGAATTATAAATTATCAATACACAGCATTTCATTTTCCTTTATTGCTCATTAGGTGTATAAATCATTAATGCCACGATGCTGTGACTGACATTTGTAAACTCCCATAGTGGTGGGCCATTATTATGAAGAGACATTCCTGTGAAGAGCCAGGACAGATGGATTTGTTATCACCATTTAAAATCCAACACTTTCACAGGAACATCAGAATAACTTACAGTGGGAAATGAGCAGTGAAAGCTTCAGATGCTCTGGTCCTATTTTCGTTTTCAAGAGCCTGAATGGTAATTTCCCATTAACATGAGAGATCTGTTCTTTCACTGCTATGAAGCCATCAGCTCTCTGAGCAGAACGAGTAACCTTATCAAAGCAAGCCACTGTACCTTCCAGTCTGACTCACACTGAGACCATCTGGACAAAACATTCAGACAAGAGCTTTAAAAAAATCCAACATCTTGAAACAAATTGCCAGACAGGATTACACCAAATGATCTGTCGAACGTGTTAGAGACGGCCCCAAAAATCTTTAAAAGCAGACAGAGAGGGGAGGAAACGTGGATCCTTCTGGGATCCACTTATGGCTTATCTTTTCACATCTCAGCTTTTTCAGCTATAAAAACCCAAGAGCAGGTAATGCACTGGGGGTTCAAGGCAGCCTGAAATCCTACAGTGTCTGCAGAGACATCAAAGGATCAGGTCACCATTAGCTCTAAGAACTGGTCCCCAGCCCCCTGAAGTCAAGGCAATTCTGGACCCGCTTGTCCAACTTCACCAGCTGCTTTTCCCAGTCACTCCAGCAATCTCCCAACACTAATAACATGCCACTCTTTCCTCTTACCAGCCAGGAGGAAGAAATACTCACACCCCACCTACTCTTGCCCTTTTCTACCTCGATTTCCCCTGACAGCAACCAGCAGTGGCTCCAGCTCCTAAATAAACCCTCAGATCTTAGACTTGACTGTCCAGGGTAGTTTTTATCCTTTATCTGCCAAGGCAGACTCACTGATACAGCCAAAAGCACTGGATACAGCTCACTGCACATTTGCCTTTCCCATTAATGAGCCCACAGGTCATTTGCCAAAGGACATCCAGATAAAGCAGACGAACTTTCCACTACTCCCCGACAGCTTAATTACTACCCAGGATCTGGAGCAAGCCATGACAACTTTGCATTTGTTTCCACATTTCATTTTTATGACACTCCAACATCTGCAGAGGATGCTGTAATTAAAAAGGAATAAAAATTATGCTTAAAAAAACAAAAACCGCCAAACCCTGGACACAGTCAGCTTGTCTGCCTGAAGAACAAGGATTACACAGCAAGTACAGATGCTCTGCAGCGAGACAAGTCATCCTGCAAGCTTTAAAGTCCTGAATTACACATGCTGCTGCAGACAGGGCAGACTGAAAAAGAGCTGGAAGAAAAGCCCCTGCATTTATAAAGCAGCACCACTGCTGATGTTACACTTGGCTGTCCCACAGCGTGGCTGGAATTCTGCTCCGTGTTGGACTGGGAATCCCATCACACTAATGAGATAAGCATAAGGCATCCATCACTGCAGCCTTTCCACCTACAAGTAACCTAGACAGCAAGTCAGCAGGGCAAAACCTCCTCAAGAACAGGATGTCCAGCTTTTAATCTCCTAAAGTGTAGCTAAGAAACCACTGCATGGGAAGGAAGTCAAGCCAATCAATCTGAAGACAAGGCTGATCCACTCCAGCTTTCCAACTCAGCCCAGCTTGAAAAAAAAACCTCATTTTTAGCCACTGAACAACACCCTGGGCACCCCTGTAGGTGATGGACAGAACAAACAGCTCCACATTTGCAGCTTGCCTCAGCAACACCACTCAGCAATGCAAATTTTCTTCCCCAAACTGGAGATCCTGCAGAGGAAGAAGCCCAAGTGCCTGGTGACAGCAGCTGCTTCCCCTAGGGCAGCCACTGGAAGCAGAACCATGTGGCAGCTTCCTCACAGAGAGCCCTGCCCTTAGAAATGAAGCTGCAAGAGAAAACAACTTCTCCCACCTGCACTGGGTGGGGAGGATTTCGGATGAGCATCCTCCAAGAGGGGGGTTCCAGTGCCATGGACCACTCTCCCCATCCCCATCCCCTCCACCCTAAACACCAATCCTTGCTGCAGCACGAACAACCATCTATATTTAATTTTAATATCACTTTGTACTTCCCTTGATTTCACAACATGCCCGAAATAGAGCGAACAGAAAATTCTTTCCCCAAGGGGTTTCAGTTCCCCCTTCCAAAACCTGCACCAGCGACAGACAAAGGGGACAGTTCCTCGTGGGGCACGTTTGGATCCCCACTCAGGAACCATTTCCTCTCAAAACCCCCATATTCCCCCAGCAAAGACAAATAGGGGTCTGCAGTGAGGAGTGTAAGAGAAGGAGCTCTGGCTCTCTGGATTAAAAACATCTCTGGCACACAATGGCCCAAACGTGATGCAGCAGCCACGGCTTTCCATTCCGGCTATTGTGGGCTAAGAATAGCCCTGCCGAGCCCCCACGGCCACATTGTCCTGGCCACCTCCCTTCAGAGAGCTATTTAAAGTCTCAAACAAGCAAGTTTCTCCTTGAATGTCAGCTCTGGGTTGGAAGTCAGAGCCTGCTGGGTTTAAAACCCTCCTGGCTCACTGAGTGGGGCAATAGGGGTGGAAATAACTTGGTCGGAGTTTAGGGGACCAGTGTGGGTCTGGAGAGCTGCAGGTGACAATGGGCATGTCCATGAGCCAGCACCTTCCCAGCATCACTGAGGTTGGAAAAGACCTCTGAGAGAGTCCATCACCACCTTGTGAACCAGACCTGAGCACTGAGTGCCACCCTGGAGCCAGGTCACCTCCATTTCCCACCTGGATAAGGGTTTAAAGGGTATCCATGGATAGCCAGAGGCACAGGGAATTACAGGTGAGCTGTCCTCACCCAGCAAATATAGCCCAGTTACACTGCTCCAAGTACGCCTGCACCAATCCATAATTTCCCACTGAATTACCTGGAGTACTGAAATCCCACCGTGCTCCCTGACCCAGCATCATTCCTTTAGTAATAAAGGTAACAGGTATTAAGGGAATCACAGAAAAGCAGAAGGCCAGGCAGGCACAGAAGCTGAAAGCAGCAGCCACTCTGCTTTCCAAGAACAAGACAACACTATCTGAAACTGCATCATTTGTAAGGAAGTCCAAACACATCCAGACCAGGAGGCAGAGACTGGGAGTGAATGGCATGGCCAGGGATGCTGCACACACCCCAGCACCACCTCTTCATTCTTTATGAATGGTACCCCATTCACAAAACAACCCCGTGTGCTCGGGCTATGTCTATAAACATTAATTGTTTGGATTTGTAATTGTCACAGAAATATCAGCCTTTTTAAAAACCCCCACGTTATTGAAGCCCCAGGAGCCCCGTCAGAGCCTGGGTGAGACATCTGCAAACCCAAGGCAGGATTTCTTCTTGTATGCACAGCTGTGCAGAGCCAAAAGCTCCTCCCAGCTCCAATGTGGGTCCAAAGGAGCAGAAAAGTGATTCATCCTCCCACTCTCCATCCAGGCTCCTGCTTGTCTCTGCCAGAGGAGCCAGAGCCCACCACCTTTGGCAGCTTGGAGCACTCCAGCACCCAGGCAGGAGTCACTCCCAGCTCTCCCAACAGTGTGAACATTTGGTGACATTTCCATTGCCACAAACAGGGAATGGATTTGAATCAGGACCTAAGAAAGATGAAGGTTGAGTCAGCCACGCTGGCTTCTTGCTCATTAAACTAGATTTTGCTTATTCCCCATTTGCAGCTTGTTATGTATGAACAGTAGGCTAAAGAAAATATAATCAAGGAACCTTCTAGCAAGCAAAGAGAGAAACCAGCCCCAAAAATGAACTCACTGATGCCCAGTTCTCTTCCACTGATTCCATTCACTGGACTTCTCACTTCACCTTGAACAACCTTGCCAACAGGGGAAAATTGAAATTAACCTCTACCCAAATCAAATTGACACCAATTAAGCCATTAACAAGTTGGTGAGTTCAAGCCACGAGCCTGGAGCAATAAATGGCATTTTGAAGCCTTTCTGGGGAAGAACCACCACTTGCTGCTGCAACTTTCCAAAGGCTTGAGTAGATGGTTCCAGAAGTGAGGCACAAAAAAGCTGCATCTGGCTGGGCAAAAGAACTAAAATTAACCCCCAAAACCCACCCACACCAGAAAGTTAATAGTAGGTATATAAAAATCCTAACCTAAGCAATGAAAGACAGAGTCTGCACTATTAGTTTATTTAGAGTAACCACATTATTAACCAATTTGCCATCAGTAATAACAGCCATACCCACTGACCCTGCCTGCAGAGAACTTCCAGTCTGTCAAACACAGACAGTCTGACCTCAAACCAAGCTACAGCCCATGGGAAACACAATCCCCAAGGAACCAGGCACTTGCTAAAATGTTTAGTCCTCCCTCATTACTGACAAGGCAAAGCAGATTTGAGCTGACTCTGACACACTTGTCCCTTCCCTCAGACAAATCCCATGGCTTTGCAGTATTTCCCTTGCCTGCTCTAGTCCCAAATGACAGAGAAATAAAAGGCATGAACACCTTCATGTGGATTAACAGCATTTGGGAGCACTGAGAAAGTGCTTTTTGGCTTCCTTTTGACCCTCTTCTTGCTGGAGGGTCAGAAGGCAGGAGAAAATTCCCAGCACCAGGCACTAAACCCAAGGAAAAGGTCTCAGCAGCACAGGACTCTTTGGTTGGCTCTGGGACAACCCCTCATCCCCCCAGACACCCCAAAAAACCCATCCCTAGGACAGAGGGAATGCACTCCAAGGAACCAGAGTGGGTGACACACAAGAAAAGGACAGCGAATCAACCCACATATGGTTTGTTGTGCTGGTTGTACCACCAAAAATTGTATTTCACATTCACCAACTTCCTCCTGTTTCAACTGAAAACCTTCCCAAGGCTCTGAAGAGGAACCTCAGTGGGATCAGGGAGGGTTGGCTTTGACACCAAGGATTTCTCACAGATGTGACAAAGTGGCAACACAATCCCAGGGCAGGAGGTGGCAAAAGGAGCCTCTTCCACATTCCCACCTGGTCCCTCTTCTTGGCAGCTTCAAGATTCTAAAATCTGAAAATCTACATTTGATGTTCAGGACTGGCAAACCAGCAGCTTTGGCAGCACTAAAGTTCACAGAAGCTTTTAAATCCTAAAAATAAATCTTAAAGAAAACATTCGAAGTCAATCCCAGTGGAGCAAAAAAAAAACAACAAAAAAGAATAATTTTGGGAGAATCGTAAAAAACTGGAGCTTAAAAATAGCAAACCTGGTTGTGTGCGTTGGGAAACTTCAGGGGAGTGTTTATTTCCTATTTACTCCTCAAAAGAGCAGAAACCAGGGAGGGAGAAAAGTGAAGGGAGAAAGGAATCCAAGGAAGGGATACCTACAGAGACATTCCAGCTTCCAGGAAATCCCATTCAAGACTGTACAAACTCATTAATGGAATTATTTTTGACTGTTCTCTGCAGGAAACTCCAAGTTTTATTTGAGGGATGAGCTCCATCATCCCCCCCCCTCTCCCTGTTTCCACTTGGACCAGGGAGCACTTCTGGACTGGACATTCAAAATCCTGCTGGGATTTGTCATTCCATCGCCTCCAAAAAAGCACAAAGGAACAAAAAACCAACAAAAAGTGAAAGCACTCTGCAATTATCTCCTCTGTCTGAGTAGCTCTGCTTAAAAAGAAGACACACATCCTGTCCAGCAGAGCCAGACAAATAAAAAGATTTGACTTGTTTCAGGATCTGTAACTGAATCCCACAAATCTCACCAGAGACCCTGATTTAGGTCATTCCGAGTAATTCATTCCCATTTAATCTTCTCACCTCCTTTCAGCCTACCTGGAACACAATGGCTGAGCAGGATCTGCTCCAAGACCTAATTCAGGCGCCCAAAGAACACAGACTCCCCAAAAAAGGAATTAAGGGCAGGAGGATCCCTCTGCTCAGCCCAGGGAAAAGCAGCTCTCACAAAGGCTGATTCTGGCTGATTGCAGTGATCCCAAACCATGGAATGCTCTTTGAAAGGAAAAGGGATGGAGCTTGAAAGGGAAAAGAAAGCAAATTGTTATTGCATGCATGTTATAAATACACATGCAGTTATACCCACCAATAATTTGATTTATTTAGCTTCAAAGTAGGTGAGGAATAACACTCACAACGCTTCAAATATGCCACAGGAAGGTTCAGAGTCAGAGAATCCTCCAAAACACAAGCCTGGCTTTTGGGTTTCTTGTTCAAGTATCAAAGATGCAGGAGTCCTCAATTATAAATAATATTTATGATGTATGAACATCCTCACTAACACTGAGAGGCAAGGGAGACCCAAACCTAAGTGGAGACAAGATGTTAAGTGAAAAAAGACTTTAAAAAGTGATGTAGTAATAAAATCTAAACTCCAAGAGATGTGTGACACAGCTGAAGAGCTCTTTAGTGCACTGAGAAGAACATTGTGTTGGGGTTACTCAAACCCAAACACTTCTCCCAAGTAAATAAATACTTCATACACTGCATGATAAAAAGATTAAAATAAAAGGACTTCCCTCCTAGCTGATAAAATCCTCTCTGTGGAAGGGAAATGCACTCTAAAGGAGTTAATGGTCACCAGATTTTGGTGTTATTGCCATAAGGCAGACCAGGAGGAGTGAGGCTTTGTTAACAAAATCAGCTTTAAGGGAGGCACACGACACCAAGCAATAAAAGAAGGTGGCAGGGAAGGCAAAAGAACCTGTTTCCCTGGGACATCACAGAGCCCTCAGTGCAGAGAGCTGAATTTAGTCTTACTAGTGCTGTCAAATATTCAAAGTAATTCTGCAAGTGAGGCACAGCCTTCCAGCAACACCCAGTGCAGGCAGGGCTGGCTGAATGCTGATGGCTCTCATAAAATAAAATAAAATAAATTAAAAATCAACTTACTCTTTGCTAGAGAGACACACAGCTCTCACCCTCTTAATGCAGCACCTCAAAGCAACCTCCTCCTCCAAAGGAGAGCCATGGATCTTTCAGAACTGATAAATGTGTTTAAAGAGTCAACACAGAACTAACTCCTTCCAGCAAGGACCACAGCAAGCCTTCCACCAGACCCAGAATCCCTAAATTAAAGGTAACAGCAGATGAGCAGCCCTTTCATCCCAACCATAGCTGGTGGAGCTGCTCTGGCTTTGGGAGAGGGTGGGGTATGAGGAGAACTATTTGCATGAAGCCTAATCATGAAACCACTGAAATGAGGGAGCTGCAAAAGGCAACAGAGCTGGGGGAAAATTATAGCTGCTCCTTCAGCTCCCAGCAAGCCTTTATTATGGAATTCACGAGCTACAGATGCTCCTTTCTGCAGCAGCAGAACAACACCCATTCTCACCCCTCCCCACGGTCCTTCCCAAAATACTCATGATGGAGCATCATCTTCTTCAAGACTCCTTGAGTGTTGTGTCCAGTTCTGGTCACTCAGTCCAGGAGGGACATGGAGGGGCTGGAGGGAAGGGAAAGGAGCTGGGGAAGGGTCTGAGGGAGCTGGGGGGGCTCAGCCTGGAGCAAAGGAGGCTCAGGGGGGACCTGCTGGCTCTGCAGCTCCTTGGAATGGGTTATAGCCAGGGGAGGGTCAGGCTCTGCTCCCAGGGAACAAGGGACAGGAGGAGAGGAAATGGTCTCAAACTGCACCAAGGGAGGTCTGGATGGAATATTGGGAAGATTTCTCCATGGGAAGGGTGGTCAGGTTTGGAAGGGGCTGCCCAGGCAGTGGAGGAATCCCCATCCCTGGAGGTGTCCAAGGAAAGGCTGGATGTGGCTCTCAGCGCTTTGGGCTGGGTGACAAGGCAGGGATGGGGCACAGGGTGGACTGGGAGATCCTGGAGGGATTTTCCACCCTAAAGGACTCTGTGAAGGCTGTAGGACTGCAACACTCCCATGGGAACATCCCTACCTACCCCACAGCCCTTCATCTCCAGCTAGAAGTCAATCAGAAACAGCCCAGCCAAGTATAAATCACAGCAAGAAGGACCAGCCCAAACAACCTGAAGCTTCAGAACAAAATAAGACAAAAGCCCAAAACAAAGCCAACCCAAAACAATTATTTGCTGCCAAAAGCTGTCGCTGCTTTCAACACATGAAAGAAGACTCTTCGTGTAGGGATTTTCCAGAGAGCCCAGTGCCAGAATTTCTTCCCCTGATTTAAATCTGATACCAAACCCCTACCTGGATTTTCAGGGGCACATTTTGGGGGGAAAGCATTTTTAGACAAGATTTCTGGGGACAGAGAGTGAAAGGTGGAAATTAATGAAGCTCTTCCCAGCTCTCTTCTCTCAGGCTCACTGTGGTGGGGGGAATAATTTGATTTAAAGCCTAAGTAAAGATTAATTCCGTGAGTATGAAGACAATGCTTATAAATGCATTTGGCATTAGACAACTGGCCTAAATAAAAGGATTTGTCTGACAGTTTTGGGTAAAGCAATTTAGCATTACAGGCAGAAATTAATCATATAATGGAAGGTAACACCAGTGCGTGGATTGGTAAAAGATCAAACCAATCTCAGAGAAAATACAGGCAATCTGGATGGGGTAAGAGCACAGGGAGGGAGAAAAGGCAATGTAGCAGTGAGGAACAAACCCTTAGGAAATAAAACCAACACTCAGGAGGTCCCAGGGGTGCTCAGCCCATGGTCTGAGTTTATCCAGCAATCCTAGAGAGGGCTGTGCACCTTTGGCAACACAAATTCCCTGCTAAAAAACCTCACCCAGTCAGAACTTTGAGTTGCAAAGAGTTTCACCAGAGACTAATCCTGTCACAGCTCTGATCAACCTGACCAAGGCCAGGCTATTGCTAAGCCTGTCCCAGCATGGGAGTGGGTGCTGTCCATCCATTTGTGCATTTCTAGAGCACAACTCAGGGAAGCTCAGAAGAGCCAAAAAAAGAAAAGGAAAAAAAAAACAAAACCCAAAAAACCCCCAACCAGAACAAGAAGTATCCAGAGTTTTTAGACATTCAGCTCCAGGGGGAAAACACAAGAGCGCCGTTTCATTCACAGCAAGTTCAGTTTCCATCCAAACATCATTTACTGTATCCTGTGACCTTTGTAGGGCTGCATTTGTTCCTCCCTCCATAGGGCTCAGAAAGCCTTTCCCCTCCCTTTTCCAGCTGCTTTGCTGGCAAAGCCTTTTGTTCATCTTTCAGCATCTTTCTGTGGTGCTGGAGCTGGGACACACACAGGCACAAGCAGCAGAAATGGGGTTTTTTGGTAAAAAAATGGCTTTACTGGTATTTTTGCAAGGGTAAATGGGATGGGGTGAAGCCTCTTCCTCCTTCACCAGATGGAGAGAACACAGGAAAGTCAGGAAGGGTTATGTTCATCAAAGAGACCAAAGCAAAGGCAGGCTCCTTTCCAAAACCACTTCACAGAGATAGTCATTTATTAAATTTCTGGGGAACTGGTTATCGAATGCTGGGGGAAACCAACATGGGTCTGCTCAGAGCTCTGATCCTCCACTCCCTGCTCTGTCACTGTCACTCAGTAATTCATATTATTGTCAGTCATTCATTCAGCTCCTGCACAGATTAACAAAAATGCAGACAATTTTTTCCCACTAAAACTGGCTCTGTCTTATTTACAGGTCTTTTGTCCTGAGCTTTCCAAGCACTTCATGTTCAGCTTGAAAACACATCTGTAAGAGAACTGCTCTATGGGCCATAGGTCTGAACTGACATCTGGGCTGGAAGGAGGAGAATTGTCCTATCCCACCATCTGCCTGTGGTTGCCACTGCCCAAGTTCAATAATTACATCTGGTATCATCTGTAAAACTTCTTCATCTTCTAATAACAAACAGTGCTAATGAAACGTGTGCTATTTATTTATCCTAGTTATTTTTTTCCCCTAAAAAGCAGGAACATCACATAAAATGTGGTTTGGTCCCAGGTTAACAGCAAGAGTGCTGCTCCAGTGCTAACCTTGGTAGAGAAAAGGATTTTGTGGCATTTCCTGTGCCATCACAAATGAAGTGCTAACCAGGAGCACCCTCAAAGACACGAGAGTAATTTATGCCACTGTATTTAAACCTCATCCAACAGGCATCCTAAATATTCCCAAATAAAGGCTTAATAACACAGAACAGAAGGTTCCTTAAAATTGTCCATCAATTCAGCTTGCTCCTGCCCTGCATGGGTCAATTAATGCCTAAATAGAAGGTTAACCCAGGGAAATGGCAATTCCTCCTCATTCCATTCAGATCCCTGCAGCAACAAAGAGCTGCTGCTGGGAAGGGCTGGTTACCCCAAAGTGGGTTTCCCCCCCCATTTCCCACCATGGAGCCTCCAGCAGCAGCAGGAAGGACCAGGGTTTATTGCTGCAATCTCCAGGCACACTCAGAACAGAAGTGCATGGATTAAAACGTCCCTGGGAGACTCCAAGGATGGGTTGGATGGGGCTTGGAGCAATCTGGGCTCATGGAAGGTGTCCCTGCCCATGGCAGGGATGGAACTGGGTGAGATTTAAAGTCCCTTCCAACCCAAACCATTTTGGGATTCTACAAAAGGCAGCTTTTTTTGAGTTTTCCCTCATGCCACAGACAGGTGAAGCAGAGGCTGAAACCCACAGAAAGCAGAGAAATACCTCTCTGAACAAACCCATTGGCAGAACAAGCAGTAGTTTGTGCTGCTAATCATGCTCTCCCTTCTCAGGTGGCAAACAAAAAGCCACAGCAAGAAAAACACTCTCATTACCCTGGAAAGTTTGCCAGTGACAGAAATGTTGGGATTGAGCAAGAATTGGGATTTTGGGATGGACAACAATGGATGCACTTGAGCAATTCCTCATCTCTGGCAGCCCCAAAGCCCCTTCCTCAGAGACCACCAGAGTGGGCACTGCTGGCCACAGACACACTCAGGGATTGATTCCCAGGCACCAACTGGGGTTATTTTGGGCAGATTCAATCTGCAAACACTCCTCCCCATCTATAAATTGCACAGCTCCATGGTTTCCTCCTGCAGCTAAACCCATGCTCCAGTGGCAGCCCTACAGACACAAACCCAAAACCTCCCCTGCCTCAAAGGAGAGAAGCCAAGAGGCTCTTCCTGGAAAGTCCTATGATTTCAAAAAAGGGAAAAAACCCACGTCAGAACTACTAGGAGTGCCCAACTCACCCTGTGCTGCAGCACTTCAGGGCTGGAGATTAAAACCCATGCTTGGTGTAGAGTTAATCTGGTTATTTGGCTCCTTCTCAAGAGCCCAAGAGCCAGGAGCTGCTTATGTGCCACGGGATAAGACACATCCCCCAGCCTAATTCAGCCCATTTCACACAAATAAATGTGAAGAAAAAGGTCTTTTTATGCCATGCTGGAAGCACTGAGGACCTAAGAATATTTGCACCACATTTAGCAACATATACTAAATACTAATACTGGAGAAAAAGTGCTAATTAGATGGGGGAACCCTGTGATGTTTTCAAATTTGCTGCTGTAAATGATGCCAAAGATCCCCTGCTCGAAGGGTGGATTAAACCTCAGGGCTGTGCTGGGTGTATCAGCTGTGATTTACACCCAGGCACAGCTCACACTCACATTTACACTTGATTTTCCAAGCTATGATTAATTCTGATCATATCAACTCAAAGCTAAACTGGGTCAGGAGACTTTGAGTTTAACAACAATAAATAGTTACTTTGATGGCAAAAAAAAATAGAAAAATAGAGGGTTTTAAATGGTTCACATCCATTTGGAAAAAACACCAGCTGAGCTTCCTTGACACAGTTATTCTACATCCACATGGTTTCTCACTTTAAACACATCAAGAGTTTCTGACCCACTACCTAAGGATTCCACAAAAAGGTCCTTTTTGGTCTTTTTTAGCCTTGCTATGTTGAAAGAAAAGGAGAAGGAGAAAGTAGAAATAAAGAAGGGTCTCTACTGATGGAATTCCTGCCAAGGCAAGACCCTTTCTCCCATTTTCCCCCACACTTTTTCACCCCACAAATCAAACCATAACTCTGTGTTTGCCTCCATGGCCTCCAAAACACTGACAGCATTCCAAGAGCAGGACTCCCATAATGTCATAGGAATTCTCAAAGAGAAAGCATGAAATCTGTGAAAGTCATACCAAAAAATGAACTAAATAAAGTCCTAAGTAATGAATCTCAACTGTGCATGGCACAGCAAAAGCTCTTCAAGAGAACATGTGTTTAAACATACTTTCCATCTCAACAAAGGTCCACATTTTTCACTCTTCATAACGACAGCTGAAAAAGTTGACCAGGCAGGCAGATTCTTCCAAGTGAATTCCCAAGATGGGCAAAAATTAATAAGGATGTAAAAGGAAAAGAATTAAAAGCGAAATCAAACCTTTTAACTAAGAGGAAAAGGAAAATACACTAATGTGCAACCTCACCAGGAAAGGAAATGGTTTGGAGGGAGGGAAAAGTGGCGTGGGGCTCCCTGAGTTGGGAGTCAGGGAAAACTGGCTATTTCTTGTAAACTTTTTATAGAATCCTACTGGAGTTACACTGGCAGTTCCTGCTGCTTGGGGAGGAAACTGCAGCTCTGAAGTGGACACAGTGCTTTGGTCAGCTCTGCTCTCCAGCCTTCCCATACCTGAGCCATCTCCACTGGGGGATTTGGGAGCCAGAGAGAGGAAAGAAGGAAGACTCTGCACCCTTTCACCTCCTCCCATCCTCCTTAACAATCCACTGGTAGGAACTGCACATGGGACACAAAAATACAAATTATTGCTGTAACATCAAACCCATCTCCCCACACCACAGCCCCTTCCCCCTCTCCTGGCAGAGGCTGCTCTGTTGGCCCCATCCAGCTCCAAAACTCCAGGGATTAACACTATCAGGAACTGCAGAAAACCAGATGATCCCCCAGCAGTTCCACAGGCAGAGTTTGGAGCAAGTCATTGTTGCAAACAAATGGAATCACTTACAGGCACAGAGCCCTGATTAACTGTAAAAACCCCTTAAAAGGTAGTTGCACATTTTCAATGGCAACGTTAATCCAGCACATGCAAAGTCAGAATAGCAAAGTTCAGGGTTAGTTTGCTCAACCACACCGGGGTGAGTGGCTGGAAAGTCTCTTTACAGGGTGTATTAAAGTGGGGCTGATAAAGCTCAGCCCTAAATCTGGGGGTGCAAGGACTGGGGTCACAGTGTGCACTGCCCAACCTGGGGACCTGAACCCCAAAGAAAAATCAACATTTATGTGTCAAATCAGCAGCACTGACCACCCACAGGGGCACAGGATCAGCAATAAAAAGAATGGCAGTGATTTGGACTCATTGATCTCAAAACCTAAAGGCAGCTCTGTAAATATTCTCCTTCACAGGCAAGTGCAGTGTTAACAAGCAAACTTGCAACCCTTGAGAGAAATGCCAATTTTTGTTTCAAATCACCACCAAAAGCATCACCCTCCCCTTTCCAGCCCCCAAATTACAGCTGCTGAGCCCTACTTTTGCAATCCTTCACCCACAGAAGGGCTGGACCACTCCAAAGAGTTCACCAGCATTAAAACCTGCTGACCATCACTTGAGATGGACCATAGAAATGAGATTTCTACGATTTTTAAGGCAAAAAAATCCACAATCAGACCAAACACACCATCAGGGAGGGGAAAAGGGACTTCTCCAAAATTTATCAGCCATTTTGAGGAGATTTATAAGAAAGTTTTAGACATGATAGTAGCCTGAGTGTGATGGCAGCAAGTTGTTCCCAGTGAGGACTCTGCTCTCAGCTAAGACACAGCTCAATAACCACGCAGCCACCTCTGGGCTGTGCTTGCTCCTGCTATAAATTACCTCATCCATTTGTCATATTTTTAGCACTTTTTGGGCAGGGCTGCAAGATGTGCAAGAGATGCGTTTTTTAACCTTTGCTAGGGACTACTCAAGGACAAGAAGAAGTGCTTTATGAACCCTGGCTGTGTAAAAAAATGTCAGTATTACATTTCTGCAGCTCTGACCACGGAGCTATTTACTGAAGCTTTCTACAAACTAATTAAATATAAGGCTCTCGTGGGACACGAGGAGAAAGAAAAGGAGAATTAAGAGATAAATCACTGGCTTTTCTTTCCTCAGCAAGTGTACACTCCAATTTAATATATTAAACCAAAAAAACAGTCTGACAGCCCTTGGTTGGGCACAGATAGGCAGCATCCAAATCTCACATGGAACACACTGCACAGCATAAATTAATTATCTCTGCCTTACCACAACTTGCACAAAGGAATTGGGAGAGACAATCCAGACAAGGGGATGAGCTTGGGATATCAAAGGCTCCATATGGAGACCACAGAATCTCACTTTCCAGCTTCACAGGACTCACAATCTTTGTGAGCACATGGGACAGAGACGAATCAAAGCAGCACTTCCCTCCCCTGCTGACCCCGTGTCATCTTGTCAGGAGAGTTCCCACCACATGACACAAAGGCATTTCAGAGTTTCCTCAAAGAGACAGGCTCTCCAAACCTCACAAGAAGAGCCCACTAACAGTGCCAACCCCTCCAGGTGCTGAGAGGACAACCATGAAGTCAAACACAGCATCATCTGGTGGTGAAAGACTCAAAGCCAACAGAGGTGTTGAGGGAAGTCACCCTACCTGGGCATCTCTGCGGGTTCATTGCCTTCTGCAGAAGGAGGGAATGAAGACCAAGATTGCAGCTGAGCCTCCAGATGCTGGAGACCATGGGATCATTGGGTTATCCAGCCTGGGAGGGAGCTCAGGAGGTCACCCAGCCCATACTCTGGTGCTCAGTAAGAAGGTTGGACCAAGGAGCTCAAGGATGCACCCAGCCTGGTTCCAGTGTTGGGTTCAACATCCTGGAGCACATTTCCCAGAGAAGCTGTGGCTGCCCCATCCCTGGGAGTGTCCAAGGCCAGGTTGGAGCATCCTGGGTTGGTGGAAGGTGTCCCTGCCCATGGCAGGGGGTGGCACTGGATGGGCTTTAAGGTCCCTCCCAACCCAAACCATTCCATGATCCTCTGCCCTGTCACCCCCCTAAGGTCCCTCCCAACCCAAACCATTCCATGATCCTCTGCCCTGTCACCCCCCTAAGGTCCCTCCCAACCCAAACCATTCCATGATCCTCTGCCCTGTCACCCCCCTAAGGTCCCTTCCAACCCAAACCATTCCATGACCCTCTGTCACCCCTCTGCAGCTTCCACAAAAAGCCCAAGCTCATTCAGCCACAAAAAAATCAAAAAATTTACGTAGCAGTGATCTGTTAACCAAACTATTCTTTAAATATTTTTTGATTAGCAACTTAAGACTATTAAATTTTTAAACAAAGCTCAATCATTCCATTAGCAAACATTTAAAGTGCTTAAGTAGGTGTTTGAGGATTAATGGTTTTAAAGGAAGCCTCTAAACAGGGTTTCCAGAACAGAGTGGAGGAAAAAAAATGCTGTACATTTCTAAATGCCAGTAAAATAAATAAACAAATAAATAAATGAGTTTTGTCCTCTGAGAAGCAGATGATACCTTAGAATTCATGTCAAACACCAGCACGTGACTCACCTCACCTCCACAGCCACTGCTCCATTTCACAACACGGGAGAAAAGAATCAAAACAACCTTGATCAGAGTGAACTCCATTTCCACTCCATTCCCACAATTAAGGTCAGGACACCAACATGTCTCCAGAGGGCCGTGGTGGGTTTGGTGGGGAGGCAGCACCACACCTGTGGATTTAGGTGTGTCCTCATAGCACCTCATCTCCCATCCCTGCAATGAGAGCTGAGATGTCTTCCTGCTCCCAGGAGCTTCCCTAGGGAATCACATCACCATCCAACTCAGAACCAAGGCTTCTGTGAGATGTAAAGTGAGTTAAATGGCATTTTAAAAAGGGCAGGTGACTTCAAAGTCTGCCCCCAAACCTGACACCTACAAACAGAGACAACAATCCCTTGTTGCCAAAGCTGAGGGTTCATTCCAGGTGGAGAAGGGAAGCTCCATCCATGCTCTGAAATGAATGAGGGGATGGGGACAGGGTGGTCACAGGGTTATCACGTGGATTTTGGAGCTGTCTGGCCCATCTGCAGCTCCCTCTGAAGGAAGGGCAGGACATGGATCAGCATTACCCACCCCTGCAGTCCCTGAGCTGGGAAAACTCAGCTGGGAGAGGGACCAGCACTCTGGGACAACTCATCCCCAATTCAGGAAGGAAACCCCCTTCTCCAGCTCCCTGGGATCCATTTACACCCTTCCAGCCTCCTTAACCTCCTGGGTTTGAACCAGAACATTTTATAAGGCAAAAAAAGCAGAAAAATGTGTGCCACTCCTGGCGTTTCCTTTTGGGATCCCATTTACAGGTCTCTGCATTGGCCCCTCCAGAGATGAAGTGATTTTTGCCAGCAGCAATCTCTGCACACAGGGAAACCTCATTCCCATTTTCCCCCATTTCTCCCCATTTTTCCCAGTCTCTTGTTGGAAAAGGGAGGGAGAATTTCCACTGCAGGAGAGGTGAGAAGACATGCTTCACTAATTCTAAAGCCTCCTTTCTTGTTATTCCCAAATATTGTGACTACAGGCTTGGATCTATCAAGCACACTTTGATGGGGTAAATAATGAAAGAACACACAAGCCTCTAATTTTACACTGAATTCAATTCCCATCTCCAAAGGCAGCCAGAAAACAGGAATAGAAACTAAACCAGTAAGAAAGAAACACGCCCTTCTCCATTTCTAACTTGGAGAACCTAAGAAGTAAAAAGAAAAATAATCCAAATAAACTCTTACACAGCTTTATATTTGCTCAGATAAGCATTTTTAACAGGAATGTCAAAACTACTTCTAGGTACAGGGTCCTGGGGTCAGTGTAGTCCCTGCAGGACATGCCTTGTAGGACAACATGTTTTAATGATCTGCAACCAACAAGCAGCCCCCCAAGCAGGAAAAACAACCAAGCACCTAATTGCAAAACAATATTTTAATTGTCAGTTTTCATCTGGGTTTTCCTGCTCAGATTGAGATCATTTTTTTTGCCAAATTGCATTGATTTAACTCAATCAGCCCTGCCCGAAGGCCATCTTTCCTGCAAGCTCTGAGCATACCAAGCAAGTTTGAGCCAATTAGAGAAATCACTGAATCTCATAACTTCCTAACAGCAATACATCAGGCCGTGCACGAGCCGTAATTAATTCTTTAAATACATATTATCTCAAAAACGCTGCAAAAATAAGCAGCTCAGGAGGCATTGTCACCATCCTTTATGGCTTTTTGGCTCTTTTTTCTTTTAACCTAAGGCACATGATGGCCTGAAACCCAGCCAGCTGAATTCTGCAGAGGACTTGCACGGTCATTGCAAATCCACCTCTGTTTATTATCCCTTAGGAGGATGGGAGTAACACCCATGCATCAGTTTTACTCATTTATATATGAGTATATGTGTATACTCATATATATATATATGTGTGTGCACACCCACACCCACACTGCAGCCTTAAGGTGTTGCACTAGTGAGGACAGTATGGAAAAGCAGGCAGCAAATATTATGGACTCAGCACGAGCAAAACCCTGAAAAATGGAAGTTTCCAGCACAAACAGCTTCACAGGGACCCCCAGCCCTGTGCCCATGACCACCAGTGCAAATATGCTCTTGTGACACTACACAGATTGTTAAAAGATCCCCGTGACAGGCAGAGGATTAAAAAGCAATTCCCTGGCTCTCATATTTCACATGCAAAGCCGTATTTCAGAACGGCACACAGGAAAACATGGATCTCCCACAACTCAAAAATGTGGATATTCCCTGAAAAAAGCCCTCCCTGCGCTACCTTAAAGCAGGAACTGCCCCATGGGGACGAGGAAAAGCCCTGCAAACCCCATCCAGCATTGTATTACGAAAAAGCCCTGCAAATTCCAGGCAATCTGCAAATGATTTCCCCCTTCCCCACCCAAACATCCACCGCAAAACTCCGACCACTGCGAGCCAAAGGGATGGGAATAAAAACCATTCCTACCTTTAACTTGAGTGTCATACTCGGCTATGATCTCCTTATCCTTTTTGAATTTTGCTGGCGACGTCATGTTTTCTGCTCCCAAAAAAAAGCTTAACCTCCAAAGGGATCCACCAGCACCGGGGAGAGAAAGGCAATTCCGCTCCTCTCAACGCCTCGATTCTCCTCTCGTCCTTCCCCCCCCCAACAAAAAGGGCAAAAAAAATCAAAAAATCAGTCCATGGGGAGAGGGTGTGAGAGGGAGCAGAGCAGCAGGGAAATGCAGATGTTGAGCTCAGCGGATGGAAGAGGCAGTTTTGTCTCCCTGCACCAAATCCTTGAGCAGCAGCATCAGCCTGGAGAGATCCTGCAGCCCCCAAAGGCTCTTCCTGATCCTCAATAGCTCAGCCAGGGAGTGGAAGTCCTTCCGCACAACATGTTTTTGTGTGGGTTTGGTTTGCCTTTTCTCTCTCTTTTTTTTAATTTATTTTTTTTTCCTAATGGGCTCGGAGATGATGCAAATCAAATCCCCAACCAAGGGCAGAAGCGAGAGGACAAGAAGCCAGTTTCCTTTGGTTTGCTCGCCTGTAAATGCAAAATAAAATAAATATACAGATATTTAAAAAATTAGAGCTTGCAGCCAAAATCCGTGATGGAAAGAAAAGCTGCCCTGACAGCCTGACATTGCAAATGGTCCTTTGAGCAGCAGGAGCTGTGGGGTGGCAACTGCAGCCCGGCCAGGTGACCCAGGGAACACACCCACACCTGGGGGAGAGCTGGGAGGAGAGCCCAGGGGACAGGGGATGCTCTGGGAAGGGGGTCCAGGGGACAGGGGATGCTTTGGGAACTGGGTCCAGGGGAAAGGGGATGCTTTGGGAACTGGGTCCAGGGGAAAGGGGAT
>JAWWEW010000073.1:2760693-2772872 GCA_035583185.1 Anabacerthia variegaticeps
CGGGCGGGGGGCGGCCGCGGGGCGGGGGGCCCGGGGTTCGGCGGCCGGGGGGGGGTGTTACCTGGGCGCTGCGGAGCCGCGTCCCGCACCCGGGGCTCAGCCGGGGCTCAGCCGGGGCTGCTCCGGCCGCTCGCAGCGCCCGCGCCCCGCACCGGCCCGGCCCGCCGCGCCACGCCCCCCGCGCCGCCCGGCCAATGGCCGCGCCGCGCTGCGCCTGAGCGACAAGCGCCGCAGCCAATCACACCCCTCCCAGCCCGCGGATGGGCCCGCCCCTTCTTCCCGCCACACGGGCACGCCACGCCCTAAAGGGTAGTAAGGGGCGGGGCGCGCCGCCGGGAGTGACAGCGGAAATAGCCAATGGGAGTGAGGCGAGTGGCACTTCAGCCAATAGGCGGGTGGTGGGGCGGGGACAGGCGGGGGTTTGTTCTATGGGGTGGGCGTGGCCTGGCGCGGCCAATGGGAGGGCGAGGCCGGGAATTCAAACTGACAGGTGGGAGCGTGGCCGTTGGTGGAGCCGGACGGGATATCGGGACATCGGGGTATCGTGATATCGGGGGATCGGGACATCGGGATATCAGGGGATCGGGACATCGGGCTACCGGGATATCGGAGTATCGGGACATCGGAATATCGGGGTATCGGGACATCGGGGTATCGTGATATCGGGGTATCGGGACATCGCGATATCGTGATATCAGGGGATCGGGATATCGGGGTATTGGGCTACCGGGATATCAGGATATGGGGATATCGGGGTATCAGGGTATCCTGATATTGGGTTAATGGGGTATTGGGATATCGGGGTAATGGGGTATCGAGACATCAGGGTATCGAGACATCAGGGTATTGGGATATCGGGGTACTGGGATATTGGTATATCAGGACATCAGGGTATTGGGATATCTGGGTATCGGGGTATAGAGATACTGGCATATCGGGACATCCAGATATCAGGGCATCGGGATATCAGGACATCGGGATACTGGCATATCGGGACATCGGATACAGGAATACCAGCATATTGGGATATCCGGATACCGGGACATTGGATCATCGGGATACTGGCATATCGCGATATGTCGTCAGGTGGCTGCACGTTCGAGGCGCGGTCGGTGTCGGTGCTGTGCTGCCGGTTCTGCCGGCAGGTGCTGAGCTCCCGTGGGATGCAGGCCGTGCTGCTGGCCGGCCCCGCCACCGGCACCACCCTCTTCTCCACCGACATCCCCCCCTCGGGGTAAGAGACGGGGAAAACACACTGGGGGGCAGGAGAAGGGCTGTGAACATCCAAATCCAGGGTTAAATCCATCCCTAGGGATGGCACAGCCTGGAAAACCCACCAAACCCCGGGTTAAATCCATCCCTAAGGATGGCACAGCCTGGGGAACCAGCCAAATCCTGGGTTAAATCCATCTCTAGGGATGGCATAGCCTGGGGACCAGCCAAATCCTGGGTTACATCCATCCCTAGGGATGGCACAGCCTCGGGAACCAGCCAAATCCCGGGTTAAATCCATCTCTAGGGATGGCACAGCCTGGGGAACCAGCCAAACCCCGGGTTAAATCCATCCCTAGGGATGGCACAGCCTGGGGAACCAGCCAAATCCCGGGTTAAATCCATCCCTAGGGATGGCATAGTCTCAAGGACCAGCCAAATTCCAGGTTAAATCCATCCTTCCCGAAATCAGAACCTGGAATAAAGCCCTGCAAACAAAACAAACCTGATCTGTCGCCGCTCCCAGGAGGGCTCTGCCCCCAGTGGGGGTTTGTGCTGCTTTCCCATAGGGAGATTTGAATGCCAAGGAAATCAGGTTGTGAAATGGCATGGTAATGGGAAAGCAGATAAGAAATCAAAGGGTTGGTTTTGAATGTCCCAGCCTTTAAGGTATTGCTCTGTATCTCAGCTGGCCTTTGCCAGGAGCTGGGGAGGTGTCTCTAATCAGGTTTCTGACAGTGCCACACAGCCCGAGCCTGAAAGTCTCAAAGTAGCCAGAGAAACTCTGCTTTTTGGGCTATTTTGAGAGGACTTGTGACATCAATGCTGTGTCACGTGGGTCTCTTCTTGTTTCCATATGAGTGTGGCTGGTAGTCAGTAGAAAAAATGGAACTTTTGGCTCTCAGAAGAGTTTAAAACCACACCATGGCTGGTGGCAACATCGCTTGGCTGTGCCTTCAGACCCGTGCTGGTGAAATCTCAGAGCTGTAACCAGAGCCCCATGCAGAGCTGTGTGTCTCCTCTCTGCCCCTGCAGCACTGTGGACTTCATTGGGAGCTGCTATTTCACCGAGATCTGCAGGTGCAAGCTGAAGAACATCGCCTGCTTGAAGTGGTGAGAGCACAACCCGGGGCACTGACACCCCAAAACACAGCTCAGCCCCCTCTCTGGCATCTCCTGCCATGCAGCAGTTAAGGGATGAATGAACAGATTGCATTCTCTGTTGTAAATTTAATGCTCCTTGGTAGAAACTCAACCCACCACTCCTGGGCACGGCTGCCAGTCTATTTGTGTGCGAGTCCCCAGTGGAAATGTGACAACCTTGTCAGGAGTCTGAGTCTATGGGAAAGCTTGTGTGCCACCTGCCTGATTAAATGTCTGCTTCAACACTGAGATAACTGTGTGAATAAGGCCCCTGTAAGAAGCAGTTACTCATATTCTAATTAATAGAACATCCTCTTGGCAGATCAAGTTGTTGCGAGCAGATGGAACACGCTGTCGCTAAAGTTCTTGGAGTTCTTTTATCCTCCTTATTAATGCCTGATATTTAAGAGTAAAAACAACAGCTCTCAAATAGCTCGCAGTTATGTGAGAGGATCCTTTCAGCTTCATAATCAAGACTTTTACCTTGCTCAGATTTAAACAGTGGGGGGGGGACATGATAGAAACATAATATTTTATTGTTATATCTCACCAGAGTCCATAAAAATGGTTGTTCTGGTTTTCAGTCAAGGGGAGTAGATAAGGCTTCAATATTCTTACACAGGTTGCCCAGAGAAGCTGCCCCATCCCTGGAAGCGTCCAAGGCCAGGTTGGACAGGGCTTGGAGCAACCTGGACTGGTGGGAGGTGTCCCTGCCCATGGCAGGGGGTGGAACAAGATGGTCATTGAGATTCCCCTCAACCCAAACCATTCCATGAGTGTCAGTCTCCTCACTCCTACTACTGACCCTCTCCTGTGCAAGGGCCTTCTGTACAGATGGATTTTGCATGTGATGAACTTGTACATTGATTCCAATGGAATCACAGGCCTGCCAAAGGAAAATAAAATTAAACACACCACCACTTGTTGGTATGTAAACTTATCTGGATTGCACAATTTAGGTTACTAAGTGGTTCTCTATGCCAAAGATCTAAAACTCAGATATTCTGTAACTCCTGACAGATGTTCCCTAAATATTTAAGATACTTGTTTGACTACGTTCCCTTAACTTAATCAAAAGAGGAGCATTACATAATGGTCTGGTACTCTGGCTATTTAACATGAGTTTGGGCTGGAAACAGCCACTGACATCTATCATTTCATCACTGCTCCTTATTTCCCTTTCCAGTGGTAACGTTGTTGGTTATCATGTGATTTCTCCCTGCAAACCTTGCCTGTTATCCTGCAACAATGGCCATTTCTGGATGTTCCACAGCCAGGCAGTGATTGGCATCAACAGGCTCGACCCTTCTGGTAAGGAACACATTTGTTTCCTTCTCCTCCCTCAAATCTTGGATTCTGAGCCCTGATTCTAATGAGGCAGCTCGATGTAGTTAAAGCATATGGAGGGAGGGGAACATATGGAGGCAGAAGGAAGTGTTACTGTACTGCTAATCTAGAAAACTGCTTGGGGGGAGGTGGTTGTAGCTGGAAATGAAAATCTGAGTGTAAATTGATCCCCACCAGAAAACTTAACCTCCCCCTTGTGTGGCCAGGAGGGAGGGTTTCTGCAGCAATCCTAGAACCAGCATAAACACAGGCAGCACTGCTATTTATAGTGGTATGTATGGCTTTCCTGGGCTCACAGGCAGCTGTCCAAGGGACACTCTTTTTTTGGGTGAGTCATGTTGTCACTTTGACCCTCTCTGACTGAGTCCTCATTAGATGAAGTTGCAGCTTCTTCAGCTGGGGGTTGGTGGGATGCCAAGTGTCTGGCAGGATTGGAGTGCTCAGGAATTCACAGCCTTCTGACAAATCTCTTCTCTCAGCCCAGAGTCACTCACTGTCTAAACCTCTCAGTGTCACCTGGGTCCCAGATCGATGCCTTTAACAAGAAATCAGCCATCAGGGGATTATCAATAGCTACACGAATTACAGAAATGCTTCTGTGGGTTTCCTCTTGGAATTGTGCTGTAAACAACACCACCACTCCCAAGATCACTTTGACGACAAATAGAAAATAGTTATATTTATCAGGAACGTGACTTACCAGGTTTTGCAGTGATTATTTGCTCTCAAAATAGACAGTTGTGCAACTTAAAATTAAGGTCACAACCCAAAAATATCTTTTTCTCCCCCCTTTTTTCTCTGACCTCCTTCCCACCAGGTGTGAATGTATTGCTCTGGGGAGACTTGCCAGATTTGGAGGAAAGCACAGATGAAGATCCTTCCTGCACCTCTGAAGAGGAATACATCAGATAAATGGCATTATCCATTATCCACAGCTGGATTTGTTGCCTTGCTGTTTGGATTTTTTGTTTCCTGAGCTTAAACACCAGAAAAAGACAGAAAATCTGGAAAACCATCCTAAAAAAGGGAAGCATCTTCCTTTTTCCCTGCAGCCTTCCTTGGAGTCTTGACTCTTCCTAGTAATTTCTGAGTCAAGCTGCTCCTTGGCTAGATCTGGAAATGCAAACAGCAGCTGCATTTACTGAGGTCTCTTTTGCTGATAATCCTCCTTAAATGTACATTTTTCTTCTTTCCCAAAGCACTTTTCACAGAGCAAAACCTTCCAGCTGCTTTCAGCTTCAAAATGCCCCCAAATAACCAGGGGGTTTCTGGCAAAGCTCAGCCTGAGCATCTTTGCTGAGGATTCAGAGGGGCTTTGGCTCTCCTGGCTCTTCTGCACCCCAGGATGCTCCCAAATGTGGCCTGGGGAGCTGTCAGACACTGCCCATCTTTATCTGTCCATACTTTCAGGGTCTTGTCTCCACAGAGATCAAGTTTGTATTTTTTCCCCTCTGATAAAACCCGAATTCTGCACTGTCTTAATGTCTGAGAGAACTTCAAAGCTATGCTGGAGCTTTTCTTCAGGTCAGCAATCAAACTCATGCAGTTTTAGATGTTATTTTTTGCCCTTAGAGGGTCATCATCCCTCCAAAATACAACTCAGCCATGCAACTGGGTCTTTTTACAGAAAGGAAAAGAAATAAGGTTAAATATTTGGTGTTCCTGCCTAACCTTAGACCCTGAGGCATAAAGACAATCTGGTTCCTCCAAGTCATGGATTCAAAGCTCATTTTCTGAGTGGCTACAACCACAGTTTTTAACTTCTGAGCTGCTCCCCCGAAGGGTCACCTGTAGAAAACTCAAGATAAAATCATATAAGAGAACAGAGGACACTTTTAAATCTGGAGTGATGCTGAATAAATCATTTATAGCCTCTTGTGATACTTGAAAGGGGTGCAATAAAGACAGATGTGAATTGTCTTAGTCTTTTTACTGCATGTTATATATTTCTTAATTAAGGGTACTACCTCTTCTGCATTGTTTAAATACGTATGGATATATATATATATGTATGTGTATGTCTTGGTTTGAATTCCTGTGTTATGTCTGCTCATGAAATAAAAGCTTTGGACTACAGAGTCTTCAGGGCTGTAATAAATATGGATGTGTAATGACACCAGGTAATCAAAACAATAAAATAGCATCTTGTATGAAAATAGGAGAATAATTAGGGTTTTGGTATTATGAGTTTGTTTTAGACAACCCCCCCAAAAAAATCACTTTCTTTTTAGGTTGACAAAGCTGACAGTTTCTCAGTCTTAGTCAGTTAACTCTTCCATAATTCAATATTCAAATTTTTGCCAGGTTTCTGTGCTGCACGAATCTGATCACGTTGTGACTCCAGTATTAAGCTGGCAAGGTGACATCTCCAAGATTTTTCCAACAGAATTCATGAGCTAAAATTACATCTGATTGTTTTTGCATAAGTAACACAATAGTTCAAATTTAATGCTGCCTATTGCCAGTTCAACACTTGTCATTTATAACCTTGGTGGTTCCCACTCAGCTCTGTGGCAGGGCAGAGCTGTTCCCCCCTAGGGAAGCAGAGGACTGGAATTTCTTCCCAGCAAGTCCCTAATTCTGTTTTTTGCTCCCCATCTGCACACCAAGAACTGGAAGTTCTGCTCTGAACTGCTTTAATTACACAGGCTTGTTTGAGCGAGTTCATCCCCTGGGCTTGAAGTGAGAAGGGAGCCAACTTGCAAGGGAGTTCAGTCCTTTTTTTGCTGGCACTGAAGTTGCAGGTATTGTACACAAAGTAAGCAAACATCCTCTATTGCCCCACTGTGTGAATGTCACCAAACCAACCTACCATGTCCAGGGCTGCTCCTTTCTGTCTGAAATTAAAGAGAACTCAGTAAGCAGTTAATGGGAAAGCCACAGAGGGTTATTCACAGAGCCCTAAAATTTGGGGTTAAGTTTCCAAGGATCACCCTGTGCAGGGAGAGATTTAACCACATGGGTAGATGGATCTAACAGCAAACAACTGCCTCAAAAACAGATCAATAATTCCAGAAACACCCCCAAGTACTTCACCCAACCCAGAGTTGTGTTTGGAACACAAGTCAGGTCTCGGCTGTGTTTTCTCTCTGCTCCTTGGCACACAAGGGGCCTGTGTGGTAGCAGAACCTGAAGGGGATGGTTGCAAAGTGCCTGGTATGATAATAGAGCAAGACAGATAATGCCCAGGCTGAATTTATCAGCTTCCCAAGAGATGTGTGGCTGGTCCAGGGGAAGCTGGGCAGCTGCTCTTCCTTCTGCTGAGGATTTCACTGGGAAGTTCTACGGGATCTTTGCTGTGCACCCACTGAAATCACAAGGCTGAAAAACAAGAACTGCATCCTGAGGCTTCATTAAGGCACCCAAGGCAAGTCATTAAAGACCTTCAGTGTCTCTGATCAGCTCTGGGTTTATTTAGAGGGGACTGAACACCAGGCAAAAGGTCTTGAATTTCAGACTCGGGCACTTCTGCAAGACTGGGAATTGTCCTGGCACTGGGAGCCCTCTGGAGCTGATCCCTCCAGCCCCAGTGCCCAGGGGTTGGATGTGCCATCCCTGTCCCAGACCTGATCCCAGCAGCTACAACAGGTTGCATAACACAGCCTTGTGGGTTCAGGGTCACTGACACTGAAAGCAGAATTCCAAAAGCCACCGAGAATAAAGAACTTTGATTTGATTTTTAAGTCACAGGGAGCCATGTAATCACTCTGGTATTGATGGCCAACCTTTCTTTTCCCCTGCAATGTACAATTTTAGCTGGAGGGGTAAGAAAAACTCATAGCAAGACAGTGAGTAATTGATATCCCTCCGTATTAAACAAGGCTAGGGAAAAAAAAGGACATTTAAATATTCTTTCTTATTCCTATGCAGCCTAATGCCTAACCACAACCTTACATTTGTGTAACACCATTCATCCCAAAGTGCTCTCCTATGACAAACAGTTAGGAATTCTTCTCCCATTGAACTGCAGCCAAGCCCAGGATGCAAAGCAGCTGCCAAGCAGACAGTGTGAGGCAGGACCGTGGTGAGCATCCCCCTGTGATGCAGCCAGAACGTGAGCTCTGTCAGGACAAACCGATATGGTGATTACCCAGGGAGGCTCCCCCTGAAAGACACTCCTCTTACCCAGCCTGGAATGCAGCTCATCCACTCCCAGCATGACAGATGGGTCACCTCTCCTAGGACAGAACCTGCAGTCCCAGGCTCTGAGGGTGAGGAAGAGTCCTGGGAGAAGGGGCAGAAATCACTAAGCTCCCTTTCCTGCCCTTCTCTCTGGCATGCAAGAGCTGGCAGGCTGCTGAGAGTGAAGCAAAATGGTCATTTATTGTAGAACACCCAATTGCTTCAGCAGGAGAGGTCATTGTTCCTTATTTTATTCCATGTGCAGTCCGTGTGGTTTCTGAAAGCATGTCCCAAGGAACAGCGTGTATGCCAAGTAAACAACCTTTGTGTGCTATTATTTGGATTAAGGGAGTGTCTACAGGCCAGGGTAGTACAACCACCACGGGGCTATTGTGCAAGAATGTGAGCACAGAGGCTTGGAGGAGCTGCTGGGAAAACCAGGCAGCCAAGGGGGTAAGGAAAGGCACCACTGGCAGCCAGAGATCAGAGGCAAAGCCTGAGGAAGAGACTCCTCAGTCCCAAGACTACGAGACACACCAAGCCCTGCCTTCTCCCGCAGCTTTGGATCACCTCTCCCTATCCCAAAAGGCATTTGCAAGTCTGAGTAGAGTCAGCTCTTGCACAGGCTCCATCATGGAATCACCGAGTGGTTTGGGTTGGGAGGGAACTCAAAGATCATCTCACTCCAGTTCTCCCTCTTCAATCATCTCCTACCCAGAGCAAGAATCCCTCTCTGGGCCAGTGCTCTGGATCCCCACGAGGTTTTCCCCTTGCTTTAGCACACACAGAGGATGTAGCCTCCAGTCAAAGAGCTATAAAAAGCCTCCAAAGAAAGCAGGTTACTCCAAACCTGAACAGAGATGTGCTCTTGGGGACACAGACACCACCAGAGAGCCTTGGACATCCCCAGTGGAATTGCCTCCAGGTTGTGGATGCACCACCCAAAATTCCCTCTTCTCAACAGGGAAACATCATTTAGGGTTCTCCCTAAATGATGCTGTTCTCCCAACAAGCCCCAGCATTTCCAAGCTGCCAGGGGGGCATTTCAGCTGCTTTGCTGTCTTGTCATTGTGTGTGTGACACGAGCTCAACCAAGGGAGCTGCACTCTATTGATTTCCCATCAGCAAGCAGGGCTCCCATTTCGGACAGCAACGAGGGAGGGGAAAAAAAACCCAACAGGGAACAAAGCTGGTCAAACAGAAGCCAAACAAAATCTCTGGTGCTTCACTTCTTTTGTCATCTGAACGCCGACAGCTTGGTGTCCCCGGGTGATGCCACACGGGGGAAATGAGCACCATGGCACTGCCATCTGCATGGGGAGAAGGTTGTGCAGGCACAGGGAGAGCCAGGCTGATCAAAAATGATCTCCTACGTTTCTCTGACTGCACTTCTTTCCTGGGGGAAAGTGCTAATTAAAAATCACCCGGTGCCGCCTCGCCGTAAGGGCAGCCACACTGGGATCCTTCCCTGCTGTGCCGTGGCAGAAGCTTATTAGTTCATCTCACTCCAGCAGATGGCCTGCTTTGGGAGGGGAAATTTCCACTAGCACAGGAGATAACTCTTGAAATACAGGTGTTTTGGGACTCTCAGCCCGAATTCCCCAGAGAGAAGCTGGCCCTGTGTCCACTGGGCACGTCCAACAGTTCCACACTCAAAAGCAAACTGATAAGAACCAAATTTAAAAGAAACCCACCCGATTTTGCCTCATCATCTGTCTGCTTCTCAGTGCCAACAGACTGCCCAGATAGCCAAGGGGTGCCAGGACCAAAAGACTCTCAGAAATTGGGAATGCAAAGCTCACACACCCTTTGGGGCTTTGGCCAGGAGCTCTTCCTTCACCACCAATTTGTTCGCCTTCCTTTTCGAAAGCACAGGCAGAGATTTGATTCTGAGAGCAGCGAGGCTTCAGCAAAGAACAAATCTGGTCTGTGATTCCTCCTGTGCCTGCAGAAGGAACCCAGAGAGCTCCTTCAGCCAAGGCTGGAAAGGGAAGGGTGAGGAGTGAGAGTGCCATGAGCTGGCTCGGATGTGAGTGGTGCCAGGAGTGCCACCCTCCCCTGGACCACATTTAAAACACACTTTGTGAAGCCACAAAACATCTGAAGACAGCACAGGTGGGACCTGTGCCCAAAGCAGGACTAAGAATGCGCCTTCAAAAATGGTGTCATCGAGCAAAACCCCTTTTTAGGCTGTTCTGCTACATAGAAAAGCCAGACCCTTTTAATTACTGGGTTTTTACAGCTCTTCAGAGCCATTTGCCATGACCAATGCCCTCATCCTCTTGATTCATCTCTGTGTAAGTGGGCACAGAGCAGGAGATGGGTTTAGACCCTCAGAATACCAAAGCTGAAAGTTTCCCCTCAAGGGTGAGCAATGAAATCAACCCAACCAGAGAATGATTTGGTTCAAAATGCAGATGGACTGACACAGAGTCCCATTTGAGGGAAGGTTGTGAAAGCTCCTGCAGATTCAGTCTAGCATCCACTCGTATTTAATGAGAGCCGAAAATGCTTGGAAAAAATTAAGCAATTTTCTCTTGTGCAAAGCCCATCACGAGACTTTCCACAGGGTTGCCTCATTTTTTTCTTGGACCCCAGGTTTGGATGTGAATTTCGCTCTGCAAAATGAATTTTGCCCTGCTTCAGATTTTACCCAGAGCCCAGATTACTTCCTTTGCAGCTCAGAATTTAAAATTCAGATGAATTTTACATCTTGTGTGCTACCAGAAGGCAACAATCATAAGTGGCAGGAAGTCTTTATTCAGCAGAATATGCCCATTTTTTTTGATTCCTGTCCTTATGTGTAATCATAAATTTAAAACCTGCTTAAAAGCACCTGGCAGTGGCCACGATAAGAAACCTTTTCCCTTATTAATTCTGATTTGACACAAACATGCCAGTGATGCGTGAACTGGAATTGCTCCTTCCCTTTGTGCCACTCTGGCAGCACAAAACCTTCCTCAGCCAATTCAGCAGCACTCGCTGCAAGTCAACCACAAAAACCTCAGGACTTCAGAACAAGCAGCTTTTGGACAGTGTCAGGGGCTCTGATAACAACCTGCCACTCCTCCTGCATCGCTGGAGCCTCTCCTTGCTCCTGCCAGGGGGTTCAGCCGTGGGCACTGATGGCTTTGGCATTAATTGCAGGGTACATTGCCAGCCCTGACAACCAGGCAGGAGCACCTTCCCCTCCCCTGCCTTGCCCCAGCATATTTAAAGCAGTCACATCTCATCACATACTCTCACGGCTACCAGGACACGCCAGGTGGATCCCAGCCTGCTGCTTTCCAAAGCCCAAGGGAAAGCTGTGCAGTTATCCCTGTGTTCTGTCCCTCGTAATAAATGTGATTTTCTGGTCTCTGTCCTCTCCACGGCTCCCAGCAGAGATCAAAGACAGCTCTGCTGGGTGTGTACTTGCACATACATGCACACAGAAGACACGTTAATTATAGCCTGAAAATTTCTCTGCTAGAAAAAGAACTGGTTCCCTCTTTGTCCCTTCCCTCTCCCCCACAAAAACTCACCTGGGCCAGTTTACTCCTTGAAAACAAGCTTGGATTGCAAATGACCTGGGGAGAAGAGACATCAACCCAGTGCATCTTGGCTGAAAATGGGCTTTGAAGAGCAAAACTCAACATCAATGCAGGCTTTGATGGCACAGCACAGACCCAGGGACCTGTTCCTTGAGCTTCACCTTCCCTGGGATCTCTCTGACCCACGGAAGGGGAGATGGGTATGGCTAAATCCTGCTCCTTTGGGTCCTGGTGTGAGCAGTGCCAGTCTCTCCTGGCCTAAATGAGAGACCTAAACCCATTTGAAGACAACTCAGGTGGGATTTCCCAGCCTCTGCTGATGGTAGGGGTGGAGAAAAATCAGGAAACCCTGCTCTTCCCTTTGCTGACTTGGTTACAAAAAGTGCTGGGAGCTCACAAGTGATGCTGCTGGACTCTGAGCTTGGGTTATAAATCAAAACTCTGCCTGACAGGAGTTAGGGAGGAGCAGCCCTTCAGCCAAGAACTGCACAGAGCTTTGACATCACCTCCTGGCCACTGGGAGGAAGAGAAAGGAGAGCCCTCCAGGAGGGATCACGGATTAACTCAGTGCTTTATATCTCATGGGAGGGTTCATGGGGCCATCAGGGCCACCAACCCACAGGGCCAGCCTGGGATGTGCCCTGTGCTGCCACATCCCACTGCATGGACACGGTGCCAGCGTGGCATCTCCTCCCCAGCCTGCCACGTCACACGCCAGGGCTGCTGGTGGGGACAAAGACCAACACCAGGAGCCATCCCAATCCTCCTGCTCCCACCCAGGAGCCATCCCAATCCTCCTGCTCCCACCCAGGAGCCATCCCA
>JAWWEW010000073.1:2777904-2810482 GCA_035583185.1 Anabacerthia variegaticeps
GCCATCCCAATCCTCCTGCTCCCACCCAGGAGCCATCCCAATCCTCCTGCTCCCACCCAGGAGCCATCCCAAGCCTCCTGCTCCCACCCAGGAGCCACCCCAATCCTCCTGCCAGGATCCACCCAGGAGCTGCTCTTTGAGACGTGTCCTGGCAGGGTGTGACGGGGAGAGGGGAGGGAAGGGGTAAAGTACAGGGTGGGTGAATCCACCAGCCTGCCAGGGCTGTGCACACCCTCCCAAAGGGGACCCCAGGCGGAATGTGCTCAGGGGGAAAAGGTGCAGAAGGAGCTGACAGGACTCACCTTTTCTGTCCCTGGAGAGTGGGGGGGCTGGATCTGCAGCAAGCGGGATCTGGGCACGCCAGCCTGGTTGAACTTCATACAGAATCACAGAATACACTGACCTGGAAGGGACCCACAAGGGTCCAGGTCCTGGCCCTGCACAGACCATCCCCAAGGGTCACACCCTGTGCCTGAGAATGTTCTCCAAGCTGGGCAAGAGCCCATCTGTGCCCTCCAAAGACGGGGCTGTTGCCACACAGAGCAGCTGCTGGTCCCTCTCACCCACAGACACCCCTTGCCTTGGCTGGTGCTCCAGCAGACATGTGTCTTTATTCAGCAGGGCATGAACAGCCCAGTATCTCCCCAGCTAGCTGTGCTCTGCCTCCAGAGCTCCACATCCAGGGTTTCAGTACTTTCTAAGCCAGGCAGGAGCACCTGTGCCTCCTCTGATACCTTCCAAACTTTCTTGTGAAGCAGACAATCCAATTCCTTCCTCTTCCCCCTTTTAAACACATTTTAAACACATTCCATGGGGATCTTGGCTCTCCCAGCTCTGGATCCCAGCAGGGTAGTTGTCATCAGGCCACGGAATAAGGGACACTGGTGTTATGCTCAACAAATCTGCATTAAGAGTGATAACAGGAAATCCAGCTGAATTTATAACTTCAGCCAATTGTAAGGACAGAAAGGTTCCTCACCACAACATGAAGCATTTAATTCTCTGATAACAGAGTGAAATAAAGATAGCAGGGAAAAGCAAGAGCTCACTATCAATGGAAAGAGAGAAAGGGACTCTGATATTTTAAGGCATTCACCTTTAGGTTATAAGCAGCTTATCTCAGACTCCTACATATGTGGTCTCCTTGGGAACCGAGTCAGACAATAAATCAGATGTGCCAACATTTATCAGAAGCTCCAACCAGCCAAAAACATCAGCTCTCCTAAGAATGCCAAATCAGTTGTGCAGGACTCGGGGCCAAGCCTGGAGTCACTCTGAAGGCACGCAGCAGGGGTAAGAAACACCACTGTGCAACCCCAAAGAAATGCTGCTTGGATTATTGTTGCTCATTGTTGAGTCCTCCTGGAGCCACGGGCTGTGTCAGAAGCTTCAGAGAGAGGCAGAGAGAACCAAATCAACCTGGCATTTTTTAGGCATGGTTAATGCACACATCAGGGCAACATCTGCATATCGTGCCCAGCCAGCCACAAAAACAACCCTACCCACCCTCCTCACAGTCTGAGGCATGGAAGAGATTATTCCTGCCCTAGTCTGAACAGGGGGGGGGAAAAGCAATATATGAAGGGTAGTGGGAAGAATAAAAACAGCTTGAGGAAAGTCAGCAAGAGCAGAGCATGAATATTCTCTAAATGCAGAAATCCTGCCAGACACAAGGAGAAAATCCAGACATTTCACACGTCAGAAATGAAAGAATCTCAACCAAATCCCTCTTTCTTTTTCCACTGGTGAAAATTTCCCAACCAGTTCCAAAATGTTTCGCTGCTTGTGTGATCAGAACACCACGGCAGGAATTCTCAGGCAGAGAGCTCTGTCTCATTCCCAAGGCTGGCCGGGAATTAACTGGTGGGAAAGCACCTTGGTGAGTCCCTTTTATCCCGAAATCCCAAATGCAGCAGCATCAGATGTACTCGGCGCCTTTGGGATTTGGTAACCCCCCAATGGACTGGGAGCAGATGTGCTCAGTGTGGGAGCAGCGCCAAGGTCTGCGGGGGCAGAGCTGCACTTGTGGGCCAAAAAAACACGGAAAACTCACCTTTTTCCAAGGGGAAAATGAAAATTCCCCCTTTTCCTTGGCCGTGGGAAGTGCCCGGAGCCGCAGCGCCACCTGCGGGCGAGCGGGGGAACTGCACCCTGCCCGCCCCCAGGGGCACAAAAAGTACCTTGAATTGTGGTTTTATGTTGGTTTTACGAGGTTGGGATTGTTTTTCCTCTGTTTTTGAGGTTTGGGGGTTTGTTTGCCGTGATTTTGGGGGAGAAATACAAAATCAGGTGACCGAAATACCTCCCCAGCAGCTGGCACTGCTCCTGGGAAAACCAACAGCCCCTTCCAGGCAACCAGCACAATTTAGGATTTATGGCTCTGCCTTTCCACGGGGATTTCAGCTGAAACCCTTCTGAGGTAATTCTCCACTAGCCAACTAAGAAATGAGGAGAAAAATACAGTCTGTAGAGCCTCAGAAATGGTTCCTTTAAAGTATTTGCTGAATTTTTCTGCTTAGTCTTCTCCTTTGACTTTACAAACCCTTTCACAGCTGTGGTGGGGCTTTGTGGCTGTGGAAAATCTGCCCTTTGCCAAAAAAGCTTCAAAATGCCATCACTGCCATCCCACTGGCCCAACTGAGACAATCCCTGGAGAACACAATGACTGGCACTTGGTTTCCCATTGGCAAAGCCCTTCTCTGGGAATCTGTGCTGAACTCCAATGCATTCTTACAGGTCTCTTCGTATTCAGAAGTACCATCAGCTGAATAACAGCTAATGGAGGGCCATTTAAATCCAATGAAGTAACTCCTTGCCACTTTGGCTCTGTATAAAATAAAATAAAAAGAAAACACCTATTGAGGGGTCATCCAGGGAGAAGGTCTTTACCAGAGACAATAATGGGCAGCAGAATTAAAGAATATCCCAAAACAGGGCTCACAATTTAACAAGCTTTAAGTTTGCTTCCATTCTGCAGCACTGAGATTTTCTGGAATCAAGCAACCCTTGGGGACCACGTGGGAACAACTGCTTAAAACAGTCCTTCACTGTGGCAGTTCTACTCCTTTTTCTGTCCCCTTCCCTCCCTCGACCGTGCCAAGGACTCCAAAAGGAGCAGAAGGCCTGGGATGTCAGGGAGGTTGTGCTGGTTTGCTGCGAGCCAGGTTGGATGTTTGGGCTCCTCTCAAATCCCCTGGACTGGGCTGGTCAGTGCAGCTCCTTGGCCAGAAGGCTGCAAACAGCTCCAGTGTGACCAGGTCCTGTCAGACACTTACTGATGGGTCAGGACTTGCTCCCCTTCTCCTCAGAAGGGCTCATTAGTGCCTCCCAGAGCCCCCCGAGATGCCAGAGCCCCCAGGGATGCAGCCAGGAGGGAGCCCCGTGTGCCCTGGGAGTGGCACTGACTGCAGCAGCCCCACAACAGCAGGATTGCTGAGCTGATTCCCTTTGATTTCCCCCATTAACAACCAGCCCGCCTCAAGCGAAGCACAACCAGCAAATGAGGACAAGAACGAGATTTTCAGAGGCAGCAGAGTCAGATCCTGATCATTAACACTTAGGGAGCTTTAAACATTTCCCAGCAGTGTCATTGCTGTTCTCCCTCTCTCTGGTGACAGACTGTGCTGCTGCTTCGCTTGTCTCCAAGCTCAAGTCCAAGACAAAACAACAATAAAATTCTACATGGGCTCTAACACTGCCTCCCAGCAGTACACACGTTGTTGGAACTTATTAACCAGCTCCCAGCTTGTTCCCTGCATAATCACTTTGTACTTCAAAGTCTCCGCCAGCAGCCAGAGCTAAATGGTGGTGTTAAATTCAGTCATGTATAAAATTAATTAGTTTGGGGGCAGGACAGTGGATATTGGTTGTCAAAAGTTGGGATATTGGCTGAATGGGCTTGTTCAGGGCTCTGGGGACCTTTCACTTCCCAAGCAAAAGCTCCTGCTCTGTTATTCTGCATGTGGCTTTTCAAGGGGGGCGGATGAGAAGAGAACTGGTGGCTCCCTGCAGAGAACAGCTCAGAAACCCTAGAATTACCCCTGAGTGGAGCAGAAGGCTGTGCTTGCTCCTGCGAAGGCAGAGGGATTGCTCCCACACTTCCATAAATACATGCTGGCAAGATCCAGCCACATTAGGTCAGATACCAAGGAATGATGCAAAAATCCTCCAGCATTATGGAATCCCAGAATGGTTTGGGGTGGAAGGGACCTTAAAGCTCATCCCATTCCACCTCCTGCCATGGGCAGAGACACCTTCCACTATCCCAGGGTGCTCCAAGCCCATCCAACCTGGCCTTGGACAATTCCAGGGATGGGGCAGCCACAGCTTCTCTGGGCATCCTCATAGTAATTCCTTATAATTCCCCTCAAAGCTGCTGCCCTGTCAGAGCTGCTCTGCACACCCAGGTGTGGCTGAGGCATCTGGCCTGGTGTCCCAAAAGGTTATTAGAGGACTCCAGGGACCTCTGAGCCCCCAGCCTGGCTTCTGGGAACTCTGTTCCCCTCGAATCACCAGGAGAGAAAACAGCATCTGGCTCCTCACCTGCTGCAGGTCACTTCAGGGAACGGCCCCTTCTCCTCTGCATCTCTGGTTTCCTTCTGGGATAATCCTGCCCCAATTAGCTTTTGAGCACTAGGCATTAATTTAATTATTTTTAAGTCTCACCACCGAAGTGAACAATCCCAGTGCCTGGTCCTGTGAGGCTTCGGGGCAGCTCGACCCTCGCTTGGCTGAACACCGGGGGTTTAGCAGCGATTTTCACATTTCCCCTTCATCCAACACTTAGCTGTAAATCTGCCCCTCTCGTCGAGGCTGGGCTCGCTCTCACCTCGGTGTGACAGGCACTTCGTTAAGCCCCGGGCTGGGATTTGATGCCCGGAATTGATGGGAATCATCTGCGAGGAAAGGCGGGGGCTCTCTGGGTTAAAGTCCCAGGCTCGGGGCTCATCTCTTCGGTGCTCATTAGGAAGGCAAGGGCTCCCCAGATAGACCCAGGCACAGAATACCTGCTAAACACAAGCAAATACAGGGCTTTGGAAGGCTCAGGGCAGAACCACACAGAAATCCCCAGCTAATTTGTAAATAGGAGTACAATCAGGGCATGGGCGCTCTCAGAATTGGGGGATTTGGTTGTGTGTTTGCCAAAATAATTCTGTAAAACTTCAAACACACAAAAAAACCCCAAACATCTGTCCCTTCAACCCAAAACAGGCTGTGACTCCCCAAATTCCCCCCTTTGGCAGCTGACTTGGGGTGAGCCCCCTGCAGCCAGGGGGTAGATACCTTGATTTTGATGCTCCTGCCCATACACAAACCCTGAAGACACCTCACCCCTTGATGCTTCCCCTGCATGCTGATGTGGTTCATTCCCCAGACAAGGGGAACAGAGAGATAACAATAAGAGAGGCCAATGGAGAAATCCATTGATTTCAGCCCTGGTTTCCCCACCAGCACCCTCTCGGTGTGTGAGGAAGGGACAATCCTTTAGAGCCAGAAATGCTGGTCCGCAGCTTAGCTGAGCTCCGAGTGACAGAACCAGGCGCTTGGCAGGCTCCAAAATGTCCTTATTGTGGGACACGGGGCAGCAATTCCCATTTGCAGCAGCGCTAAACACATCCCCGTGGCCTTTCCCAAGTGATGAGCAAAGGCGTGTGGAAATGGCTTGAGGAGATGCCCCGGCAATTAGCACCGTCCTTGCAGGGAGGAGGCAGAGACAGAGCCATTGTCTGCAGTGCTAAACGATGCTTTTGGAGGCACAAGACCGACTGGCACAGCCTAACCCAGCCCTCGGCTGAAATAATCCCCTCGGTCTATGAAGTGCCTGAAAAATAGGTGTTACACTCGCCTTTGTTCATCATTATCAGGCACTTAGCGGCACCGAGTTAAAATCAATTCCTGAGCAGGGTGCAGAGCCATTCGTATTCCAGGCTGCTCGGATCCTTCAGTGGATCAGGAGGATGCAGGGAAACAAGTTGCTTTTAGAAGATCTCTCGATTTATTGGCTTTACCACCACTCGTTCTTCTCACAGCTGAGTCTCCCCGGAGAAATCCTGGTCTGCAAGAGGCTCCTCAAAGGCAGATGGACAGTCTGCCTGCTTTATAGCCAAAAATATCAGCTCAAAAAGAAATCAGAGGCTGAACTTAATAAAGAAAAGCTAAACCCCAAGATTCAGAACGTTCAGCTGTTTCCCCGTGGATCCCTGCGAGGTTCAAACGTGATTACCCGACAAATGGAATAATTCCCCGGGCACACGGCTGGGGTGGGAGCCGGACACCCTGCCTGTGACACTGACACTGCTGGGCACAATCCCAAATTCTGGCTGTCATAGTGTCTGTTCAGCATCCCACAGCCAGGGAATGGTGGGCCTGGGGTCTTCAGAGCCCCTCAGGGCAGGCCAGGGAGAGCAGAGCTCCGTGCCCTGGGCAGGGTACACCCCAAAGGCTGGTCCCACACCTCCCTGCCCCTTCCCTTTCACCCCAGCACCGACACTGCTGCTGCCACCAGGGCTCACCCAGCCCGGGCAGCCAGAACACCCTGTGCTGTCCTTTGTCACCTTCTCCTCAGCCATCCCACACTGGGGGAGGATTAAGGAGCATTAGCTGCC
Source organism: Anabacerthia variegaticeps (assembly GCA_035583185.1). NCBI lineage: Eukaryota > Metazoa > Chordata > Aves > Passeriformes > Furnariidae > Anabacerthia > Anabacerthia variegaticeps. The sequence goes on from JAWWEW010000073.1 coordinate 2,784,510, forward strand.
TTCCCCAAGGCTCCCATCCCGCTCTTCCCACTGCCAGGGCACCCAGATGGGAGCGGCTGGAGGATTAACTCCTCTTGTCCTACCCAGAGGGCACGGAGGGGGTGGCAGGGTGTTGGTGGCATCAGGGAAGGGCTCACCACACTTGGGCAAGCCCTCAGAGCTGGTGCCATTTCCAGAAGAAACCTTGGCAGAGCAGCTTGGTGTGCCAGGGGAGGATTCCTTGCCAAACCCGCCATCCTTCTGCAAAGGGCTCAAGCTGCATCTTCCCAGTTCCCCCCTGGAATTCCCTCTGCTCCCCCCAGGTCATCACCAGGACAGGTCTGGGACAGCATCCCCTTGGGCGTGCAGAGCTGTGGTGATCCCCCACCCTGCCACCCTGGCACCTCCACCCCGGCCATTCCCGCAGCATCAGCATCCCCGCATCCCAGGGATGCCCGGGATTCAAGAGCCAAGCCCGGGGAGCATCCCAGTGTTGCAGCTCCACGGGCACTGCCAGCATCCCCTGCCCACAGCCATTTCATTAGGAGAGCCAGCCTTTCTGCTTCGCTTGCAGGATCCGCAGCACGGGGAGGAGACACACCATTAGGGCTGCGTTTCCAAGGAGATTTTCACACACTGAGATGGGGAGAGAGAGAAAAAAAAAAATCCCCCAACACATTTCATGCGCGCTGAAGGTAGTGATTCCGCTGGCACTTCTTATCTGTTGAGCGTGTCGAGATAAACCACCAGTGAAACTACAATAATGAGCGTTAATTGGGCTTTTTTGTGTTGCTCTCCACAGAAAAAGTAGCAAGAAAAGAAGTTGCTCAAACAGCTTAAGAGCAGCAGCACATCTAATAGGAGCACTTGTAGTGGCCAAGCCTTGATCCTGTGAATTTGTCTCTCAGCACCTGGAAATCCCTTAGATTGACAATCCAAGAGTTTTCAGGGTAATAATGCCAGGCCAGGTAAGGAATTCCCGGTGTTTCAGTGGACCAACACAAGCTGAGCCCAGCGCTGGTCACCCGGAGGAAAACAACCTCACAGAGGCAGCTGCACAATCCCAGCCACGTCCCCTGAGCTTGGGCACAACCTGGGTCTGCCTGTCAGACAGGCGAGAACAACCTTTCATCACCAAGCCTTGAACTTTGCTGCAGCAGGGCAAGCACACACATCTCTGCAGATGTTTCCCCCCTGATTCATCATTTTCTAATATCTTGTCCTGGACCAGCTGCTCCTCTCCTTTCATAACCCTGATTGATGCCTCTCCTACCTGGAGGAGAACAGGTCCTGAATAACCACAGCCTTTCCACCAGGCAAGGGGGGGAACAGGAGACAAAGCAGATCTGAGGTCATGGGAAGGTTCTTATTCGCTGCCCCCCTGTACTGAGATTTTCAATTAAACGTGGGTTTAATACCCTGTTCTTCCTTGTCTGCACGAAGGGGAGGGAGGAGGGTAAGGGCAGGTTTCCTTCCCATTTCAGAGCACTCTCTGTCCCCAGGGATTGCAGCCCCAATTCCAGCTGCTGCCTGGGTGGGAATTCCATCCCAAGGGAATCCTCCTTTCCTCTCTGTCTGTCCACACCACGGCCAACAGACACACATTTCCCCCACAGCAGCCTGTCAGCAGAGAACAGGAAAAAGCCATTTGTTTCCAGCCTTGAAATGTAATTTGGGGGTTTTTTATTATTGATTTTAAGGTTGTAAACGCTCTGGCCGTGTCTGGTTTTTAAATGCTAATGATGGTAACAGCAAAAGGAGATGAGGGAGCAGGGAAGGAAATTGCTGCATTTCACAGCTACCAAAGTCTTTAAACATCCCTGGCTATACAAGGAAACCAACAGGGAGAGTGTAAGGATGATAAACAAGTAATTTGCTATCTCGAAGACGCCTGTAGATTCAATTTTTCCTCCAGCAGTTGCCTCTACTTAACCAGGTTTCCACACATGTGGGTCAAATGAGAAGACACAGCAAAACGACGAGGACAAAGTAAACTCTAATAGAGTTATCAGCTGCAATAACGCCCCAGGATTGGATTTATTTTATCCAACAGGAGTCTCCTGGTGCTCTTCATCAGCCTGTGAGGCTTTTCTGGATGCCTGGGGACTGTGCCAGGGACAGGAGGCTGGTCCCATCCCCACTGATGTGGGCTGACTTGGGGGGCTTGGGGGGCAAATCTCCTTTTGGGGCATTATTTTGGGATTCTCGGGGTGCTTGGGTGGGCAGGGCTGTCCCAAATATCAGCGATACCAGGAGCAGCAGGGAGGATGAAGGGAGTGATGCTCTGAGACAAGCTGGGCTGTCAAATTCCCAGCTTGGACTCAGCACCCCTGGGAGCAGCAGCTCAGCACGCCAAGTTTATGTTCAAGGCAACACTTTAAGCACTGATCCTTTAATTCTTTAGCACAACACTGTCATCTTTTGTTGTTCTGCTTGCCAGTTTCTACAGCTTCACATGGATTTTCCATTAAAATCCAACTGGCTGCTTCCACCCAGGAGTGTCCCCACCAGGCACTGCTCTGGGGCACTTGCCATGTGCTCAGCATATTTATTTATGCACCCAGACATGCTCTCTAATATTAAGCAGGATCAGAGGTTTTAATTAAGTGGAAAAAAACAAAATCCGAGTGAGGGAAAGTGGAGGGGGGAGGAAAAGGGGAGACTGACAGTCACTTCTGGCTCATAATTACCTTCAAATGACGGAAGCTCCTGTAGGACAGGTGATGGTGCCCAATTTCAAGGGGAGTTTTCTCCCTCCAGACTGAAATGGGAGTTCTTGGGCAGCCATTTAGAAACAGGTTCGTATTTTGGGGTATTTCAGGTGGTATCAGGATGGGCCAGGGCTGGGCTGGATCCTTCTGCACTCCCAGTAAAGGGGTGCAATCACACGGCAGAGAAATTTGTTTCCCTAAGGCAAACAACACAAGGTGACTTTTCTAACAGCTCTTCATAGTCACTTCAAACAATGAAAAAAGCCAAATTATATCAAGTTTTCAGCTTCTAAACCCCCCAAGTCTGAGAAAAGCAAAGGACAGTCCTACCTGGAGTCTGCTCAGTGGCAAGAGCGAGTTGTGCTTTGAGGTCCTGAAGTCTTTAAGAACTGGGAATTCTCAGCAGTTTTTATTTTCAGGAGGCAAAGGGGAACTCATTTATGGCTTCATTTTGGCATTTAATATACCAGGAATTCCCAGCCTTCTCTCCTGCCCTCAGCCTTTGCAAGGAGACAACCCCAAGCTGCTATAAAGCAGTTGCAACACCATTCATTTTACAGCATCTGAACCAGAGCAAAATGACCAAATCTTGCTTTTCCTGAGCTGAACCACAAAGAGCATTCCAGTGATTAAATGCTGAAGACAGACCAAGCCTGCCTTGTGCTGTCAGCAATAAAAGTTTAACAGCAGCACATACCACAAATAAAATGTTTGTGTTGAAAAGGGAGCCAGAGCAGCACATAAACCCAAGCCAGGAAATTTTATTTATTCAGCCAGCAAGCCACCCACAAAAAGTAACCAGGTACTCTGCCAAATGACTTAACAATCACAAAAGCCCTACCTCTGCTCTGCAGTCTGAGTGCAGGATGCCAGCTGTAATAAAAGCAGGGTTTTATGTGCTCTGCTTTGTGGTGTACTGGTGTTATCAGCTGCCAGAAGTTGGTGATGTAATCCAGCATAACCCCGACAAACCGAATTTAAGAGCTCAGAAATCCAGCTACGTGGTCCCTGAGCTTCCCCCAGGGGGAAGGGAGGGATCCCAGCCCCTGTGGCAGCCTTTTTCACCCTTTTCAGGGCTCAGGTCACCCTGCAGGAGGGATAGCCCAGGTCAGCCCAACCTTGCACATGTGCCCTCTCTCCCTGGACAGAAAAAGATGCATTTCCAGAAAACTGCAGAGTTTTCCTCACCCTGAAACACCTCCAGCCTCTGCTCCCCAGGGCCTGGTTTATGGGGAACAACCCAAATATCTGCAGGAGGGGCTGGGCCATCACTTACCCAAGGCTCCCAGAGCACTGAGCAAACCAGCACCTTCCTCAGCCAGTAAATCCCGAGGTGCTGAGCTGGAGAGCCCAGTCCTGGTGTGGTCTCAAGATGCTCAGGAAACCCATGAATGAAAATGAGTTTATTTTTCAATCCATCTGCTCAAAACATTTCTTCCCCGTGATAATCTCTCTCCCCAAACAAAATAAATTTCTATTTTCTAGGAGGATTTTTCATATCTCCCAGTTTCCTCTAAGAGCCTTTGCAGAAGAATTCTCCATGTAACTAAACTTAGGTAAATGTGGAGTCAGAGCCCTGATTCCCAGGGAATTGCTCCCAAATGAAGCTGGTGCCAGAAAAAGATGAGTCTGCCCTTAATTCCCCCTCAGTGTTTCTTTCTCTCTGCAGAATCTGCCCTTCCATCTCTGCCTTTGTCTCAGCCTTTCATTACTTTGTAGGTTTGTTTTTTTTTTTTGCACTGCCCTCTATTAATCTTCCTGAAAATCAGCTGTCTGATCACAAACACAGAAAATTACATTATTCACTGCAAACCTTCCTATCTGCAGCACCTCCGCCAGGAACTCTCTGATGGGTACTTCATATCCATAGGGTCTCATAAGGATGAATGTCTTTTAATTAGACACAAACTGCCTTCATTTAGAGTTATTAGAGTGATCTGCAAATTTATTCAGCAAATAACAGCCTTTATACAGAGAATTTCACTGTAATATCTCCAGCCCCTGAGCCAGAGCAGGATCTGAGGGCAGCAGAGCCCATGTCCTGCAGACAAAGCCCATGCCAGGTGATCTTTAATTCCTCTTTCCCCCAGAAAGAAAGGAATAAAGGCTGGAAATGGATGGGTGGTTTCATTTCTTATTTCTTATTGCCATCATTCGGTATCCAGGAGGGAAAACACAGCCTTAATGTTGCAAAATAGAAGTGAAATCGTGTGTGCACCAGGTGTATTTGTGCAGAGAGGCAGGGAAAACGCTTTGCAATCTCCCACCATGTGGGAAAACACAGGGAGGGCTCGAACAAGAGTGGGAAGGGAAGATGAGGAGCTGCAAGAGCCTTTCAGCACCCGGAGTTTCCACCACACAACCTACAGTGCTCCCACCCTGCTGTCCATCCCCTTCCCTCTGGCTCACCCCAAACCTTTGCACAAACTCTGCAGCTCCTGGGGCATCTGGATTTTTACCCACGGGTTTTTTCCAGGCTCTGTGCAGATAAGAGATATGGCCAGTGCTGGTGACCCGTGGCAGAGGCTGCTCTGGGGGTGGGCACGATCTCACTCCCCAATTTCGGGGTGGTTTTCTGTCAGATGGAGTAAAATGACACAATTTAGTTGAGGACTCAGTAACCAGCCTCAGGTTTTTTGCCGTGTCTCGGGGATAATCTCTGTCCCCCTGGGAAGGAAAGGGAGAGCAGATCACACCAGGCAGCCTCGGGATGTGGTGCCAGCAAATGATGTTCCCACTGACTTTGCTGCGGGGCTGAGACCCAGCTGCACAAAGCCAATGGATGTCTGACTCCTGCTGTGGGACACCCACAGCCCCTGGTCCCCAGGCTCCTGGGACACAGAGAGCCCAGCAGGAGAAGCCAAGGACAGAGATTAAAGGGGTCTGGCTCGTGGGGACAGCACAAACCAAGGGCAGGCTGTCCCCAGCCCTGCCTCGCTGCAGAAGAGGGGACACAAGGTGGAAGCAAGCACAGGGGGATTCCCTTGTGCCCAGAAATCCCACCTGGTAAAATCCCCCGGCAAAACCCAGGGATGGAGCTCAGCAAAGAGCAGCAGGAGGGGAATGAGCACTCACCTGGCTGGTGCAGCCCTGGCACAGCCCTGGTGGGGCCAGCGGGGAGGGACCTGCCAGGGGACAAATAACACCCAGCCCGGGAGGAGGGTGCTCACACACCGACAGCCACCCGACACACAGAGAGACAGACAGACAGACACGGAGACACCGGGAAATGCTCACCTGCCTGCTCTTCTTGGAATGAAAAGGCCAAAGGGATGTGGCACCTGTAGCATTTTTTTTGCTACACAGAAGAAGCACAGAGAGCTTCCCTCTCCCCTTCGATTCACCAGCACAGAGGGGATGCAAGGAGAGCACAGGGAGAATCAGGGATTTGGGAATGTTTAGTGCAGAGGAGAGAAATAGGAAGGAGTGAACTCCAGGAGTGTTTTCCCAGAGCAGCACGGAAAGGAACTGCAGCTGCTCAGCAGGGACTTGGTGTGGTGCTGAGAGGTGACACCCTGTCCTGGTGTTGGGGACCGCTGGAGGAGGCACATCCAGCCCTGGGGCAGCCCCAACCCTGTCATTTCAGCCCTGGGCAGGCAGGACAGGGCTTCACAGGCATTTCAGAGGAGCTTTGGAGCTGGCTGTGCTCCGGCAGAGCTTCCCGCAGGGATGGAGGCAGGCTGGGCTGGGAACAGCACACCCCACAGCAGGGCTGGGCACGGCCAGGGATTGCTGAGCCTGGCAGGGCACCCCAACCTGACGCTGCTGCACACCCGGGACGAGGAGCTGGCCAGGGCTGAGGTCGGGGTGCTGGGCACCATCCTGGCCATCGCCACCGTGGGCAACCTGGGGGTGCTGCTGGCCATGTACCGCCTGCGGAGGAAGATGAGCAGGATGCACCTCTTCATCCTGCACCTGGGGCTCACCGACCTGGCCGTGGCGCTCTTCCAGGTGCTGCCGCAGCTCGTGTGGAAGGTGACCTACCGCTTCCTGGGGCCGGACCCACTCTGCAGGGCCGTCAAGTACCTGCAGGTGCTGAGCATGTTCGCCTCCACCTACATGCTCATGGCGATGACGCTGGACCGCTACCTGGCCGTGTGCCACCCTCTGCACACCCTGCAGCAGCCCACCCGCCAGGCTCATGCCATGATCGGGGCCACCTGGCTGCTCAGCTCCCTCCTCAGCCTGCCCCAAGTGTTCATCTTCTCCCTGCGGGAGGTTCGCCAGGGCTCGGGGGTGCTGGACTGCTGGGCACACTTCGGGTACCCATGGGGAGCCCGCGCCTACATCACCTGGACCACGCTGTGCATCTTCGTCCTGCCCGTCGCCATCCTCACCGCGTGCTACGGCCTCATCTGCCACGAGATCTGCAAGAACCTCAAGGGCAAGACCCAAGGGGGGCCCGGGGGAGCTGCCCCTGCTGCCCCCTGCCCCACGGAGAAGGGGGGTGTGGGGCAGCCCTCGCGGGTGAGCAGCGTGAGGACCATCTCCCGCGCCAAGATCCGCACGGTGAAGATGACCTTCGTCATCGTGGCCGCCTACGTGGCCTGCTGGGCGCCCTTCTTCAGCATGCAGATGTGGTCGGTGTGGGATGAGGATGCTCCTGATGATGGTGAGTGATGGGGGGTGGGCACAGAGCCTTGGGGACACGCAGAGGGCCCCTCGAGATTTTAACAAGCGAGAGCCGTTGGTTGTTTTGTCGTTTTTAAAAATCAAGGAGAAGGTCGCAGGCTTCCTCCCCGGTGGTATTTATAGGAAAACAGTTTGCAGAGTCAAATCGTTCATTTCACCAGAAAAACCACTGAAAAATGATGATTTCCAGCCATCACCTCTAGGGATGTGCAACGGTGTGGGGACATCCATGCCATGCCACATCCCTCCCCTCATGTGGCAATTTGCAGAAGCTTTAAAAATGGATTTATGATTTCATGGATTTTTTTTTTCCTGGAAGTTTTCAGTAGCTTCCCTAGCCTGTTCACGGGTAGAAGGAAATTTATTCAAGACTGAAGTCCTCAGGGATAGGATTTGCCAGCAAACAGGGTGCAGGAAGACCCAAAAGCTGCTGGGTATCACCTCCCAGAACACTCCCTGAGGATGTGCTCCAGCACATCCCCACTGCAGAGCATCACCCACCTCACCCCCCTGCCAAGGGCAGAGCCTGGCTCTGCCCACCCAGGGGATGAGGTGGGATGGCAATGGCACAAAGGACAAGTGCCCAAATCAGAGAGCCCCTAGCTCCTGCCCTGCCCCTGTGGGTGTTTCATGTCTCCTTCTTGCCTCCCCAGAGTCCACCAACGTGGCTTTCAGCATCACCATGCTGCTGGCCAGCCTCAGCAGCTGCTGCAACCCCTGGATCTACATGTTCTTCAGCGGGCACCTCCTCCAGGACGTGGCTCGCTGCCTGTGCTGCTGGGGCAGCCCCCGCTCGGGGCTCCGCAGAGCAGCCTCCACAGGGAGCCTCTGCAGCAGGAAAACCACCATCCTGAGCCACAGCCACCACGCCAGCCCTGCCAGCCTCCCCCTGCACGGGGGCACTGCCAGGGACCTGTTCCCACCCTGCGAGGAGGGGGTGATGGAGTCGGGCATGCTCTAGGTTGTGACAGGTCCCCAGGCTGGTCCCCCCCAGATGTGACCAGATGTGACAGCACGAGCCGTGTGTCACCGTGGCTCTCCCCAGCTGGCAGCATCTCATTTTGCAGAAATCTGATTGTTTAACCCGGGGAGCATCACTGCCCATCCTGCCCTTGCTGCTGCCCACCCTGTGAGCACCAGGGGCATGGGCAGAGCCCCACCAGCTGCTGCCTGGCCACAGCACCCACCTTCCCGGTGTTTAGGGAGCCTCTGGCTGCTCTCCTCCGGGAAGGGGATGCTGGGGGATGCTGCAGCAGCAAAATCTCCCTGGAGGGACTCGAGCTTTGTGTGTTTTATAGATGCCAGCAAAGCAGCCTGAGCACAGCAGGAGGCAACGTGGCTCCATCTGCTCGAGAGCTCCCTGCAAGTTGCTGCTCTCCCATCCTCGGGGCTTTGCTGGCACTGCAGATGACCAGGACCCAGCTCTCCCACGCCCTGGGGCACAGCACACTCACCCCTTTGGGTTGCAGAGGGTGTTCCTTTGCTCAGCCTGGCACTGACCCCCTGCCCACCTCCCCCAGCCAGGGATGGGGCTGGAGCAAAGCCACGGGGCAGACACATCCTCTTCTGGTGTTCACAGATGTCCTGCATCACACTGTGCCCAAACTGCAGCACTGACACCCCAAGGAGCTGCTTGGAGCAGCCCTGGCCCTGCTCCAGCTCAGCTCCTTCCTCCCTCTATCCCTGGCACTTCCCATCAGGTTCCCTGGCAGAGCCCTGGGCTGCTCTGGCTGTTCCACATCTGCTGCATCCCAGGGCAGAGCTGCTCTCAGCTGGCTGCTGCTTTTGTCTCATTTAGCAGGGACCAGGGGGCCAAACCCAGCCAGGGCTCAGACACAGCTCCAGGGGACCCGGGGGCACAGAGGAGGGGTGGTCTGGAGCAGACCCACTCTGCCTCCTGCCCTTTGTGGGTCTCCCAGAAGGTGTTTAGTGTAAGAATAAAGGATGGACGAGGCAGAAAAAAGCTCTGGGAGTGGAGCTCCAAAGCTGCTGATGGTGATGTGCAAATGTCCCAGTGAAGGTACTGAATTCCCTGCAAGCAATGTGCATTTTTCCTTCTATTATCACAGGCTAAATCTGTAAAAATAAGACATTAAGAGTAAAGTATTATGAAATCTTCAATTCTTTTTTACTTTTTAATCACCAGGCATTTGAATCAGATTTTCCAGAAACTCCCCCTAGCTGGTTTTGGCCTCACCTCCACACCTTTAGTGATGTATCCCAGGGATGGGCTGGGTTTTTGTACATTTTCCTTCCTGTGCCCTTCAAGTTGGGCCAGATCTGCACAACAAGGTTATAAAACCAAGAGTGCCTGACCCTCCCCTTCCATGATCAATACCAGATCAATTGTCTCACAACCTTTCATTAAAGCATTTTGCTGCCCAGCTGATTTGAAATGCACTTGGGGCAGCTCCATCCCTGAGGAAGGGGGGGCTGTGCTGGGAGGCAGCAGCTCCATCTGCCTTAACAGAGCTCCCAGCTCCACACGTCCCCTTCCCAACACTTTGGGTGTTTATTTCTTTAAAAATCATAGCTAAAAAAATCAGAGTGAGGAGCAATGGCATCACCCAGGTGGGGAGAAGCCAACCCTGGCACCCAGGGTATCTGGGGCAGGGATAAAGGAGGGAAAGCAAAAGGTGGGAGCATCAAAGAAAGGGGGTGCAGGAGAGGGCAATGGGTCAGGGCTTGTAGGGCAGCAAGGGCAAAACCAGTGGAGAAACTGCATTTAAAAGGAATTTATGAGGGTGATCAGCAAAACAAGCATCATTCAGAGGAGCTTTGAGCCAGTCTGGGTGGGTAGTTTGAAGATCACTGCATTTCCCTCCCCAAACTGCATCACATTTTGAGGGGAAGGAGGGAACGTTTCATTTGCATTCATGAAATGAGAGAAAGTGCCATCACAGAGAACTGGAGGGCACATTTCAGCCTGGGTGGCAGAACCACTTCCATGCACCACCCCACGCTTCAGGAACAGTGAGGCCTTTAAGTGAAAAGCCAAGTAAACTGCATTCCTTGTGTGCCAAGGAACAAGAGCTGCAGGAATCAGCCTGTGCCAGGCGCTGCCCCAGGGCAGGGGCAGCCCTGCTGCTGCAGCTGTGGGTTGGCCAGCAGCACCCAGTGTCAGAGCTTCACCTCGGTGTACTCGACAGTCTTGGATGGCACAGGGCTGGAGCAGGGCCAGAGAGGCACTTTCTTCTTCTTTGGGTCCACGTTGACATAGTCAGTACCAGCCTTCATGTTCTCATAGTCCTGGGCAGAGTCTGGACCACAGCCCTTCCCTGGGAACACCAGGGACGTGTAGTTGAGGTTTTCTTGGGAGACTTGGCCCTAAAGGAGCAGAAACAAAGCCCAGGTCAGGCACCAGCATCCACCAAAGGTGTGCACCCACTCATGGAATCAGGGGTGGTTTGCGTTGGAAAGGACCTTAAAGATCATCCCATCCCACCCCCTACCATGGGCAGGGACACCTTCCACTAGCCCAGGTTGCTCCAAGCCCTGTCCAACCTGACCTTGGACACTTCCAGGGATCCAGGGGCAGCCACAGCTTCTCTGCCCAGCCTGTGCCAGGGCCTGCCCACCCTCACAGGGAGGAATTTCTCCCTAATATGCCCAATTGTGCCCCAGGATGTCCCCGGCCCCTGGGGATGCTTCCCCCTAAATGTGCAATGCTGAGTGTGGCAGAGAACAGCCACCACCCGAGCCTCCCTGATGGGATTTCAACGTGATTTGAGGCATTTCCCCCCATCCCCTGTGTTGCTCTGGGGGTCTCAAGCCAGGCAGAAGCCACATGGACATGGTGCTGGCACCTCCAGTGCAGGGCTGGGCTGGTTTTGGCAGAGGTTCTGTGCCCATGGCTGTACCTGGGGGCAGGAAGGGCTGTCAGATGAGTCGTCCGAGGTGTCTGAAGACGTGTCACTGCTCCCTTAAAAACAGGAAATATTACCACCAACAGCCCTGCCCAGGCACTGAAAGGAGTGAAAAGTGACAATCCAAAAGCCACCAGTGTGATCCCTCCATGCCCATAGGAAACCAGGACGGGAATGCCCAGGGAGACAGGAGGCAACTGGAAAGGTGAGAGGCTGTAGTGCCTTTTGTTCCCGTGGCCACCCAGAGCTCGGTAAGGAAGGAGCATCACACAAATGCCAAGCTAAAACTGTCCATCCCAGTGCCAGGGCAAAGCTGCAGGACCCCCTTACCTGTGTAGGGTGGTGCTGGCTTGTGTGCCCCATCCCCTCCTGCTGATGGGGCTGGAGCCGGGCTGGGCTGTACCACAGGGCTGCTGGACCTCTGCATCCCACGGGCTTGTTGGGCTGTGAGCAAGAGGAGAGTGAGCACCTTGCCCTGGCTGTGCCCGATGCCCCCACCCATCACATGGACCCCCACGGACCCCAGAACTGCCCCACAGCAAACCCAGCCACCCCAGCAGCAATTACTGCTGGGTGTTGGAGTGGGCAATATCCATCAGCATGGTCACTGAGATGGTTCACTGCTTGCCCTGTTCTCCTACAACGAGAGACTGCACTCCTAAACCACAGTGTCAGGGTCTCTTCGTGCAGGCTTTAAATGAGTTTGACCCTTGTGGCCAAGCAGAGCTGGGTTAGGTACCAATGTGGGCAGCAGTCTGGAGTGAAAGACTTTCCTGCTGGAAAGTGGAGCTCCATCAGAAATAATACTTTATCACTGGATTCTGGTGGTTTTCCTCCACTTTGCTAACAAGAACAAGGAAAGAAAATGGCTTTGAAACAACACAGGGTTGTACAACCCTCAGTGACTCTGCCCACATCACTTAGAGCTCACACACAGCCCAGATCCCAGCACAGCACAGCAATGCTGGTGCTCCATCCCCACCCTGCCCCTTCCCCATTCCCATTCCCATTCCCACCCTGCTGCCCAGACAAGGAACCCAGCAGGGAAAGCCAACAGGACAGTAAATCACCTATTTTCCTGCTGAGCAGGATGTAAAGGGCCAGCAAGAGGAGTGTATACAGGATCAAGGAGACCACTGAGGTGGTGACAAAAATCCACCTAAACAAGAGAAAAATATTTTGTCTGACTGAAATCACCAAATTGTTCTAAACCTTTCAGGTACTCTGTGGCTGCTGCTGCTTCAAGGCATGTTTTAGACACTGGCTTGTTGGTAGTGCCCAGTTTTGCTCTTTGTCTTTAAGGTGATGTGCCCCAAAACCCAGAGCCTGCCTTTCAAGAATGACTAATGTTCCTCACACTTCATTTTTGGGGAGCCTGTCCTCAGAAGGGTTTTCAAAGGCCTCCTTGCCATTGAGGGGTGGGGGGTGCTTGAGGGAAAAGAGAAATTACAGATATTGTAGAATTATAAAATTATTTGGGTTGGAAAGGGCTTTGGAAGCTCATCCAGTCCAACCCCTGCAATGAGCAGGGACATCTTGAACTAGAGTAGGTGGCTCAGAGCCCCCAGCCTGTTTCCAGGGCTCTGCTTCCAGGGTGTTGTACTCACCACTCACAAAGGACCATCCTCCCAGTGAGACGTCTCCGAGCTCTTGGGGACACACGGGGAGGCAGCAAGACCTGGTGGCAACCAACCAAAATGGTCCCCTTGAGCTTCACGCTGCCCCACACCAGCTGAAGGTCAGGCTCAGCACTTGGCAGCAGTGGTTGGACATTGCAGATGTAAAACAAAGGTCCCCAGCCCTCCCTTCATGTGAGTCTTTCTCATTCACACCCTCACACAGCCACAGGTTCTCCCTGCCCTTATCACTGAGACAAAGGCTTTATAAACTGTCCCCTCGGTGGTATCTGCTACTTGACAGGAGCTTCTGGGCTCCAGCACGGCACCAAGAGCAACAGGAATTGAAAATTATTCTTCTTGCTTTAATCCTCTCTTGCAGTTCTTTCTTTCTTTCTTTTCTTTTTAATCCACACACACAAAAAAAAGATAACTATAATATAAAAAAAATAAATTCTAAGAAAGTAACCAAAAGAAGATTGTGGGTTGGTGTGAGGCTCTTGTGTCAGTCAGGGTCCAGACAAACATCAGAGGCCTTTCAACACCCCTGTGGCTGAGACACCTCGGATTTAATTCCAGGTGAGCACTTAAATCCCGTTGAAGTTAAGAGGGTTTAAGGCAGAAAATCAGAAAACACAAATGCCTGAGCTGGGCCCCTTGGCTTGGGGCTTCTGGCCATACCACTCAAGAGATTTATAATAAAGGACAGCAATTGAGGTATTCATTTTGTGAGCTTTCCCTTGCATAAAATCACTTTAAATCCTCGCTCAGTGCCCATAAACTGTAATTTATAAATGGCTAACAGGGAGAGATCTCAGCTGAAGCTTTGATACAATGATTAAAGGAGCCATGATAATATGATTGATAGGCTGATGGAGTGATAGTTATAGCAAAAGCATTATCCATCCTATGGATCAGATTCTATAATTTCCTCTATGACACATTCCTGAGTGTAATTCATCAAAAGCTGTCCTGATAACCACCGCTCTCCTGTGAAATCCCACTTACCCAAACAGTTTGGCAACCACCAAGCTAAAAGTCCATTTCTTGTCAGAATCTTCCCCCTCCCTTATCGAACTGCTCTGTCCCCAAATATCCTTCTCAAAGGGCTGCCATTCTTAAAAGGCTCATTTGCTACCGTGGGGCAGGAGATGCTGCTGCAGCAGATAGCGATCTGAAAAATGAGCTGCTCAAAAGGAAATTGCAAAATAAGACCCAAATCCAACTATCAGCAGCAGGCAGCCTCTCTGCTGAGACGAGCATGGCGAGATCGAAGGGCCGATATGCGGCCGCGTATCGAAATATCTGGTTTGAGAGAGCAGCCCAGCAGGGGCAGGCTGGCAGCTCGTGTACTTTTTTGGGTGTATCAGGTAACTTCTGTGGGCCCCCCACCCTCCAGCCCCCAGGACATTAACCCTTTCTCCAGCTGGGTTGAAATCAAGGCTTGCAAAGAGCTGCTCCTTGGCTGGTTACCGGGAGGTCAACGCAAGACGTCTACACTCAATCTAGAGGTAAGTAAAACCACCAGAATGCCTCAAATTGTTTTAATCCCACCTGAGTCAGGCCTGGTTGACCCTGATCAAGGCCAAACTCAGCCTGGCAGTGACCCCTGTGGACACCCAGGCCAGCTCTGCTGTTGTTCCACCCCGCTCTGCTTTCCAAGTGTCGCGTCCAACGCCTGGTGGAGTGTGATACCCAATGGTGATTTACCTGTGGGATCTGAGCTTTCCACACCTCCTTCCTGCGGGGCTGGGGCAGCTGGAGCCTCGGAGGCAGCAGGATTTAAGGGTGTTTCAGCAGCATTTTGGGAGCAGCCACAGGGTCCAGCAGCTCGGAGCGCTCAGCAGCTCGTGCCGGATGCGGTCATGCTCTACCCCATGGCAGCAACGAGCCCACATGAGGTTCCATGACGTTTCCCCTCTGTCAACTGCTTCATTTACATATATTTGGGTGTTCTTTCGCTGTTCTGCCCCTGCCTTGCCCCAGGGTTGGGGGTTCTGCACCGCTTGACCAGTTCTCCATCTACCAGCAGCATTGTGCCAAAATGGAGCTGAGCTTCCCTGGAGGAAAGAGGTCCTGAGGGAAGGGAGCTGTGCCCAGCAGTGCGGCTGGCTCAGCCCCCAGCAACTCAGCTGCCACCCAAGAAGTGCTCTGGGTGCTCCCAAGGGAATGGCTGCCACAGGGATCAAATATTTCCCATCATAAGGGATGTGGCCCCAGCAGCTGGCACGGCTCGGTGCCTGCTGGGGGTGGATGTGCCTCCACCTGCCCGTGCTCTGGAAAAATTCCTGCTCAGTAATAACTTGCAGCATCATTAGCAATGATGGGGTGCAAGCAGCAGCCTGGCAGACCTGCCTTGATGGCTCCCAGCAGATTTGGGGAGCCCTGGACCATGGCTCCATAGGAATTGATGGCTTTGCAGCTCTCATGGTGAGGCAGTTTTGGTGCTGGAGATTCCCAGCCTCTCTTGTGCCTTTTCCCTGCCAGGAGACAGGTCAGGAAACCTTTTTGCAAGGTGCCCGATTGTGGGGATAGTGCCCACAGAGAGCAAAAGACCCCCCTTCTCATGGGGTCCCTGAATCATGGGGAAGGTTCCTGCTGGCATTTCAACACCTCCATCACTCCCCCAGCAATCCCCTCCCCGGGACAGAACATCCCAACACCCCAGTGAATCCCCTGGACCTTCCAAAGGCAAAGAGAAGAAGAGATCCCAAGGAGAACTACATACCCCAGGCACTGTCAGGGTTCACTCCTAGGAGCTACACCACGAGCTGGGGTCCTCTGGCACATTCCCACCATGGGTCAGTCATTTCCCACATTCCTCCTTATCCCCTGGGACTGTGGGATCATCAGCTCCATCTCCAGGACATGCTAGTCCTGCCCTACCCTCACCTGCTGTGCCACAGGTAAATATTTCACTGAAACTTGCTTGTTTGTTGGGTTTTTTAAGGTGTTTGCTATTGCAGCTCTTCGCTCTTTCAAGCGCTCAGTGATGGATAAACAGATTAACACGTGGCAGAAGGGCTTGATAAATGGAGAAAAAAGGCTTTTTGAGAAAACGCCGCTCGAGCGCGATTTGAATCAGTCAGAGCTCGTTGTGGAAGTGGCTACACTAAAGGAAATACATAAAAAGAACACAGATAACATATTTTTAGCCCGAGAGCAGGTTTCTTAAGCGAGGGAAGCTCTGTACACCGAGCTGGTGAGAGGTGAATTTCTCAGCCAAGGTGTAAAACACATTTCTAAGGTACCTGAGGGCAGGTATGTGCAACTGAGAGGGGCAGACACACCCTGGGACAGCCCCTGCCTGGCAGCACTGCAGGGCTCCACATATTCCATTTACCAGAGCTGGGGTGCTCCAGGAGCTGGAGCCACGTTTAATCACATTTCTAAGAGCTTTCTCTGCGGTTTTATTAATGAGATGCATTCAAAGGTCCCCAGGGTCGTAACAAATGCCGCATGTTTGGCTCTGTCACTCTCATCTGCACAAGGAGGGATGGGCAGGGTGTCCCAGGAGCAGGCAGGGTGGGCAGTGCCAGGCTGACCCTGCTGGGGTGGAAAATGTGGCACTTCTTCCATCTGCACACCCAGTGTATTCCAAACACTGAGGTACAGCTGAAAGTCTGGAGGAAGCAAAGCCTTTTTGTCCTAATTTTCCCAAAAAACAGAGAAAAACCCCATTTTGTTCCACATGAAAGAAAAATTTTGATGTACCTTTGAGAATTCAGCCCTTAAAATTACTTCTAAATTAGGCAAAAAGTAGAAATAGATTTGCTTAACTTCAAAAATTTCTAAATGAAAGGTCTGGCCTCTTTATGACTTTCATCTTCATATTTTCACGCTGAATCCACTGTTATGAGTTGGCAGATTATGATGATCCAATTGGGGAATTTTTTGAACAAAATAAACTCTTTCACTTAAAGCATTTGGCGTGCCTGTGCTACAGCCCATGCTCATGTTTATCTCTGAAGCCCAGTGACCCTTCAGGCTGGGTTTTCTGACAGGATTTTCAGGTTATAAACCATGTCTGGAACAATCCACTTGCTGCTTTCAGCTGATTTGGCACTTGCTGCAGCTGCTTTTGTTTTAGGAAGTTTCTTTTTAATCCATGAATGTGTGATTAGGACAAGAAGGGAAATACATTAAGCTGCATGTTAAAAGGGAAATACATAACAACTTTTTATAAAGCTACACAGTGAAAAAATACTGCAGTCCCCAATCTGGACACAGGGAAATGCAGGGAATTGTCATCTGATTGGGGAAAAAGCGTCAGCATCTGCCATGAGCATCCCCTCTGCCTGCCCTGCATCTCCCTGCTTAGCCCAAGAAACATTTGATAGATGTTTTTAAGCTTAATCTCCCTGCAAAGCTGGGGATGGGAGACTTGCAGTGTCTCCCAGGGGTAAAAAGACGAGCCCCCCTGACTGGAGACACAATTTGGCTTTGCCCAGCCACTCCCCACTAGCCACAGCCCCATTGGTACCTGTGCTCACAGATGAGGACTTTAATTTCCTGGGTGAGGACTTTAATTAGATAAAATAGACTAACTGAGATAAAGATAAAAACGATTAGCACAGTATTAAGGGTAGAAACCCCGTTAATCACATGAATGGGGCTCCCTGAGTAAAAACCACCCTTTTTGTGGCATCCACCACTGTTATCATAGTGCCATAAACATGGAAAACAGGGACAACACAGCATCATCACGAGTGTGAGAGATGGTGGCAGCACGAAAACTCTTTTCTCCCGCCACTCTCTTCCCCCACTCGCCTCCCCCCGTATCTGAAGGCTTTATTTGTTCATCAGCGTTTTCTATTTGCACTCAGAGGCTTAATGAGATGCCCATCCTGGGTTAAACAAAACTCACTGGGGACGAGCCCATTAGAGGCTGTAAAGCAACAGGGAACTGTCTCCCATGAAAAGCCACTACTCCCTGGCACCAAGCGCTGTTGGAAAGGGAAAGCTGCAGATTCCAGAGCAGTTCATCACTGCTAATTAGTCTTTGCCTCCTGAAATCAGTTCGGTGGCTGCTCTGATGCTAAAAACACATCCCCTTCCTGCACTTCCCTGCAGCTACCGGGGTTTGGGGCACCCCATGGCCCCAAGCAGGTCCCCAAGGTGGGGCTGTGGGGCAAAGGAAAGGGGAAATGCTCCCCTTGAGTATTTGGGGGGGATCCCACCAGCTGGGAGATTGCCACTGGAGAGGGACTGGTGTTGGGATGGGGACCCTGCGGGACCTTCACTGCCCCAAACCCCAGCCAGCACAGCTCCCTGCAGGTCTCCCCACGCCTCCCTCACCCACAAAAGCAAACCTGACCCCGCAGTGCCCGTTCTGCCTCGCCTGGGACGTGGCCAGTGATTCATTGGAGGTGCCCGAGGGCGGTGTTGACTCTGGCACGGGTGTTATCGCAGCCGCCGGGCACGGGTGGCTCTGTGGGTATAAGAACAACCTGCAGAGCCCTGCGAGCCCACTGAGCCTCCAACATGAAGCGTTTCCTCCTCCTCGCCATGCTCTGCCTCTCCCTGGCTGAAGGCTTGAAAAGGTAAGGGGGTCCCCGAGGTGCACCCCAATTCCCAAGGTGCTCGGAGGGGTTTTTGGGTGCTGCCAGCGGTGTGAAGAACGGGCCGAGCTGAGCTCTCCCAGCACAGATACCTGGTGTTCACACCATGCTGGGAGTTCTGGCTTCCCCCATCACTCCATGGGCTCCATCCCCCTTTGCAGACCCCGTTTGCAGCACTGGGATGTGGTGGGGTCTGCGAACAAACAGGGTCTGTGCGAGCAGACAGGGCAGAAAACGCTGGCATGAATTCCCCTTGGCACTGCTCGCCTCTCCCAGCCTGAAGGTCCTTTCCATCAGTCACACTGAGCTCCTGCCTGTCCCATCACTGCCAGGATGTGCATCCTCTCCTGCCTTTGCTGCCTCCTAAAACACACCAAATCTGCTGCTCTGCTCGCTGCGCCTCGCCTGGAAGGTGGGGGATGTGGGAAAACAGGCTCTGGACCCGCATCCCGGCTGTGTGGGACCCTCAGGGTGGGCATGGGGGCTGCAGGAGTCCCTGCAGGTGGGAGTGACCAGGGGCTTTGTCCCACAGGGTGCCCCTATCGCGGCGCCGCTCCCTGCGGAAGGTGCTGCGGGACCGTGGGCAGCTGTCCCACCTCTGGAAGGTCCAGGGCATGGGCATGGGGCAGGACAGCGAGGACTGTGCCGCCTTCTCCAAGATCAGCGAGCCCCTCATCACCTACCTGGATGTAAGGGGGGCAGAACAGAGCGATGGGGACACCGCAGAGGGATGGGGGCACCACAGAGGGATGAGGGAACCACAGAGGGATGAGGGAACCACAGAGGGATGGGGGCACCACAGAGGGATGGGGACACCACAGAGGGATGGGGACACCACAGAGGGATGGGGGCACCACAGAGGGAATGGGGGCAGCACAGAGGGAATGGGGGCAGCACAGAGGGAATGGGGGCAGCACAGAGGGATGGGAGCACCTACCAGGGATGGGGGCACCACAAAGGGATGGAAGCACCACAGAGGGATGGAGGCACCACAGAGGGATGGGGGAACCACAGAGGGATGAGGGCAGCACAGAGGGATGGGACCACCACAGAGGGATGGGGACACCACAGAGGGATGGGGCAGCACAGAGGGATGGGTGCACAGAGCCCCCCCCAACCCATTCGTTTCCCAGAAATCCCCCTCCTGCAGCAGTGCCTGGCGTGCCAGGACTCTCTGCCTGCCCGTGCCTGCCTGGCCCTTTGTTCCTGGGAATGTGGTGATGAGGACAAGGGAGAGCATTCATGGCAGGCACTGCCAGCCCTCTCCGTCCCTGCTGAACTCCCCCCACAGACAGATTTCCTCCAAAACTAACATGTTACACCCTCATCAGGGCAAATCCCACCCAAAACGACCCAGAGGTGGAGGGGCTTCCCCAGGCTCATCCCATTCCCCAGTGGTGTGAACATCCCATCCCCAAAGCCCTTCCACTGTCTGCATCCCGGTGATGAGGGTCTCTTCAGAGCCCAGCCTTCCCAGGAAGAGGATGGTGCCTTTTGTTCTCAGCTTCCCTGGTTGTTCCTTAAATATTTAACTCCTTTATTTCACCTGGCACGATGTGACTGTGATGGAACCCCATCCAGGGAACCCCATCCATGCCCTGCAGACACCCCAGCACAGACTCCCCTTTGCCACTTTCTTGGTGTGCTGACGGCTCAGGGTGGTCTCTGCTCCACTCCTTGCCAGATGGAGTATTTCGGGCAGATCTCCATTGGAACTCCCCCCCAGAACTTCACCGTGGTGTTCGACACGGGCTCCTCCAACCTCTGGGTCCCCTCCGTCTACTGCGTCAGCAAAGCCTGTGGTGAGCACAGCCAGACCCAAGGACACCCCAACAGGGCCACCAGCATGACCTGGGGGACCCTCCCCACCCAGCTGAGCCCTGCAAGGCACACAGAGATAAGGGGGATCAGGGGGGCAGGTGGGGGAGCCCCAGTGGGTGTGTTTGCCCAGGCGAGGGTGGCGATCACACCACCAGGACCTGGTGCCATCAGCCCATGGGTGACACCAGCCCTGTTCTTTGGGCCATTCTTGTGGGAGCCTTTAAACAAACAGGCAGAGATGATAGCACAGAAAATGGCTTGTCAGCGAAGGTGGCAGGAACAGGCACAGCTCTGGGCTGGCTGCCCAGGGGCTCAGGGGGTGAGGAGCACTGGGCTTGTTCAGGCTGTGAGTGATGAGCCAGTCCTGCTGCTGCAGCACATGGAGCATCTCCAAGCAGCCCCAGGGCTGCCCCAGAGCCCGGGGGAACTGGGGAATATAACTGGATACCACAGTGCCCATGGGGCTGCTCCTGCCTGCAAACCTGGAATAGCAGTGCTTGTCTTTTGGACAAGCTGATCCCACTCCTCTAACAACCCTTGCACCTCTCAGTCAGATTGAAATGGAATAAGTTTTATCCTTCCTCAAAGCTCCAGCATGCCCCTTGGCAGTGTGCCTGTGACCAGGAGTCTTGGTGACACCACTCTGCATCATCCTGTGGCTCCCCTGGCTGTGGTGGGGGCTCCTGGCAGCAAACCCAAAAGCATTTCTGCTGACAGATCCCATCTCCTTCCCCAGCTGGGCATGCCAAGTTCCACCCAACACAGTCCAGCACCTACCAGGTGATAGGAACCCCCTTCTCCATCCAGTATGGGACCGGCAGTCTGACGGGGCTCATCGGATCCGACCAAGTAGTCGTGAGTGCCCTTTGGGTTCTCCTGCCCTGGACAACATGCCAGGGACTTGCCCCTGGCCTCAGCACACCCATGGAACCCCCTCCTCCCTGCAGGTCGAGGGTGTCACTGTGAGCAACCAGCAGTTTGCAGAGAGCATCAGTGAGCCGGGAAAAGCCTTCCTGGACGCGGAGTTCGACGGGATCCTGGGGCTGGCTTACCCCTCGCTGGCCGTGGATGGGGTCACTCCTGTCTTCGACAACATGATGGCACAAAACCTGGTGGAGCTGCCCCTGTTCTCAGTCTACATGAGCATGTATGGACATACCTTTGCTCTGGGACGTTGCTTAGAGTCTGTCATTGCTTTAGGGAACAGGAGGGGCTGCTAAAATACAGATATTGCACTGAGGCAGTGAAGGGTTTTTGGTTCCAGGCTGAGCATCAAAGACCTCTAACCTTACAGGAATAGCATTTGTGGGAAGCAAGCAGGTGTAAATCCACCCATTTAAAATGTTATTTGCAAAGTAAAAGGGGAAAAAATGGCTCATGGCTCCTCCTCCTGCTCCCTCCAGGAACCCCGAATCCTCCCTGGGAGGAGAGCTGATTTTTGGGGGCTTTGACACCTCCCGCTTCACGGGGACCCTGAACTGGGTGCCAGTGACCCAGCAAGGGTACTGGCAGATCCAGCTGGACAAGTGAGTGGTGCTGGGCAGGGAGGGAAGGCTGGGCTGGTTTGGGGGAGCAGGACAAATCCCTCCTGGTCCTTCTCTGTCACCTCTTCCAGCATCCAGGTGGGTGGGACAGTGACTTTCTGCGCCAGTGGCTGCCAGGCCATCGTGGACACCGGGACATCACTCATCGCAGGTCCCACCAAGGATGTCAAAGAACTGCAAAACTACATTGGTGCTGTGTCTGTGGATGGAGAGGTGAGAGCCAGGGTGGGGAGAGGAGGGGGCAAAGCCCTGGGCCCCCCACCCTGCCCGGAGTGACCTCCTGGCTGTGTTGCAGTACGCCGTGGACTGCAGCAACCTCAACGTGATGCCAGACGTGACCTTCACCATCAACGGGCTGCCCTACACGCTCAACGCCCAGGCTTACACTCTCATGGTATGGCTGTGGCTGCCCTGGCACCACCAACCCCAATTCCCAGCAGCTCCAGTGGCAAAGATGGCCCAGAGCCACCCTGGGAGCTGAGCTGTGTGTCCCAGTGGGTGACAAGCCCCACTGCTTTGTGCTTTGTCACCATTCCTGCGTGTTTCCGTGTGCAAGAGGCTCTCAGGCTCATTTCCAGCTTTGCCCTTCTCCTCCCCCAGGAGACTGGTGATGGCCTGACCTTCTGCCTCAGTGGCTTCCAGGGCAATGACATCCCCCCTCCAGCAGGACCCCTCTGGATTTTGGGTGACGTTTTCATCCGTCAGTTCTACTCCGTCTTTGACCGTGGGAATAACAGGGTGGGGTTGGCCCCTGCTGTCCCTTAGGGCTGTGGCATCCCGTGGGGTAGGAGGGGAATGGAGCCACCAAGATGCTGCCCTTGGGCAGGGCAGGGGATGTCACTCCTGTGTCAGTGTCCCCAAGGGGATGGGGACACCTGGGGCCACAGCTGAAGAGCCCAGCAGGTCAGTCCATGCCAGGGTGGTGTTTCACAATGAATATAAAAACGTCTCGAGCAGCTCCGTGATCTGCTCTGCAGATTCTGTATTTTTCAAACATGAGCCAATTAAAGCTTTAATTAACCAAAACCTGCCACGCTTGTGCCATTAGGAGCCCAGCAGTGACCCTGTGGGTCTTGACTGGGTTGCACTGGGGTGTTGAATCCTCCTTCCCCAGATCCTGCCCTCCTCCTTAGGTGACCCCTGGCACTGCCAGGGCTGCATGTCCAGTGTGGCTGGAGCTTCCCTGCCCTGGAGGGACCCTTGGCAGTGCAGGAACCAAAAGGTCAACCTCGTGCTCCTTAGCTGGGACTTCCACAAGGGCAGAAAGAAGAGGATGCTTTGCCCAGGTCGAGGTGGCTGTGGGAATTCCCGAGCATCCCATGGCCTGAGGCCACGGCTGTGGGCAGGGACTGAGGGAGCCCTGGGGACACACAGCCCTTCAGCCAGCTGAGCTGGTGCTGGAAAACAACAAGGTAACAAGGAGATTGGAAAGACCCTGGGGCTCTTTCTGTGCCATGAAACTCCCAGAAGAACCAGTGATTTCCAGTGAATTTTGCTTTGATTCCCTCGGGGAACTTACAAAGACAGCACAGTTGGTGGGTCCTCCAAGCAAAAGGGGGCAAAGCAGCTGCTGAGCTCTGGGCTGGGCTGGCTCAGAGGGGGCCCAGGGGGCTGTGAGAGGCTATAGGGGGCTGTGAGGGGCTATAGGGGGCTGTGAGGGGCTATAGGGGGCTGTGAGGAGCTGTGGGGGGCTGTGGAGGGGTCATTGGGGACCAAGACATTGCTGTGGCACATGTGACTTGCTGATGATGCAAGGGATGGGTGAGAAGGCACAAGCAGAGGCTCCTACATGAGACACCCCAGGCACACACGGAAGGCAGTGAGAAAGGGAAGCACAGAAAAGGGTTATTTTTATCCAGCCTTTGCTCCACTTGCCCCCCTGACACTGAATCAAGGTCCTGCAGGGCTGAGTCCAGGATGCTGGGATGTCCAGGTCCCAGACCAGGCTTCATGGCTGCTCCATCATTCCCAGAGCAGAGCAGCCTCCAGGGTTGGGTCTGGGAGCGCTGGAATATTCAGAACCAGTTGTAAACTTGGCGGCTCAGCCTTGTGGTTTGCAATCAAAGCAGATATCTGCCTTACTCAGGAACACTGATTGTGCCACTGACCAGCGTGGGTTCTGTAACGTTTCCTGTGTTGACTTCACCTCAGATCTGCTGCAGTCACAGATAAGGTGCTGGGGCAGCTGGACAAAGGTCTCTTCTCCCTCTTCCACCTTAACTCTTCATATGCCAAGGTGCTGCTGGGCACCAGCCCATCACCACAGCCATGGGCATGGGGGGAGCATCCAGCTCCCCCAGCATGATGAGGGACCACCCAGTGTCCCCAGACACCAGGACTGCTCTGGTGCCATGTGCTCCTGGGATCCCAGCGAATCCTTGACAGCTCTGAGGAGGGGATGTTGCTCCAGAAAATACTAAGCATCCCAATAAGGAGCAACCCACTTCCTGCTGTCCCCCAAGGAGGCTGAACAGCACAGGGAACAGTTCTGTCACTCGGATGCCTTTTGCTTTCTTCCCTTTCCCTCACTCTCCCAGCCCTGTGAGCCTCACCACAGAGAACAGTGTTTCCTCTGCCTGTCCACACGAGCCTTTCCTCTGGCCCTGGCAGTCCCCAGCCCGTGTTTCGTTGTCACCCAGCTGCGAGACCTTCCTCATAGTCACAGGGCACAAAACCCACGCCTTTTCCTCTGAATTGCTGACGAGGTGGAGCAGTCAGGACAGCACTGGAGCTGTGGTTGCTGGAGCTGCTGAGCCACGTCTTGGCCATCCCCTCCTCTCCACCACTGCCTTCATCTGGGGCGAATCTCACCCCAGGGGCGACAAGGAGAGCAGGAACTTTGGGCAAATCCTGTTTCTTGTGAAACGAAACAAAAGCCAGAGTCGGTGCTGAGCCCGGGCTGGGCACCCTGCTGGGCACAGCCCTCCTGCCCAAAAGCAGAAGTGGCTGAAGGCATCAGCTGTGGTGATGCAACCACAAACCCCGTCTCCACCGGTGTGGGGAGGCATCAATCATCTGACTGGGTGAGCAACCCCCGTCCCACCAGCGACACGAGAGAGGAATGAGGGCAGAAGTTGTTGAGGGGCGGGCTGAACAGTAAAGTCTCACTGCAAGGACAAAGGTGAAGCTGCACAATAAAAATAGGCTGAAAACAGGGATTAGGAGAGACCTGCTCCAGGGAAACATCAGCCTTTTACCCACCACTGGTGAGAACTGGCTCAGGTGCTTCTGCCTCATCCCAGCTCCTCCCAGTGCCTGCCCTCTGGGGGGAAAAAACAGATTTTTCTGGCCAGACAGGTCCCAAAATTACACCTGGGGAGGAGGAGGAGGAGGAAGGTTTGTCCTGCTGAGTGCAGCAATCCTCCCTGAGATCCCATATGGGATGTCTACAGGGGGAAAAGAATCTACACAAATGAGGGCAGCCAGTGGCAAAGCAAAAGCTGGTGGTCTCACAGGGACCCCATGCCTGGGTCCCTCCCTCTCAGGCCACCAGCAAGCACTGCTTCAGGGTGAGGGAGACAGGAGGGTTCACGGGTGGGGGGACACCCCACTGCCACTGCAACCCCCAAATCCTACAGAAGGCTTGGCAAAGGCTCAGGGCCTGCCCTTGCATGTCGGGAAGCACAGCTTTGCCTTTGCAGCCATGGCCAAGCAGGTTTTCCCACTCCAAGGAGCCGTGGGCACCAGCCTGATGTGCAGAGAGACAACCTGAGCCTTCCTTGGTTCCTCCACGGTGGCAGCTGAGATCCTAAAACCCCTCTTGCCTGTTGAACACATCCTCCTCCAGGAGATGCCACCAGCTCTGGTTACTGGGGCTCTCACCCTGGCATGGTCCCCTCCTTTTGGGGGGCTTGGATAGCTGGCTGGCTGGGGTGGGACCCCCGAGGGCTGGGGGTTTCAGGAATGTGACAAGGTGTACCAAGGGGCTGGAAACGCTCCTGCTTCCCACCCTGTCCCTCTCCTGCTTCCCACCTTCCCCTCTCCTGCTTCCCACCCTGTCCCTCTCCTGCTTCCCACCCTTCCCCTCTCCTGCTTCCCACCCTGTCCCTCTCCTGCTTCCCACCCTGACCCTCTCCTGCTTCCCACCCTGTCCCTCTCCTGCGTCCCACCTTCCCCTCTCCTGCTTCCCACCCTGACCCTCTCCTGCTTCCCACCTTCCCCTCTCCTGCTTCCCACCCTTCCCCTCTCCTGCTTCCCACCCTGACCCTCTCCTGCTTCCCACCTTCCCCTCTCCTGCTTCCCA
>JAWWEW010000073.1:2811048-2893358 GCA_035583185.1 Anabacerthia variegaticeps
TGGTCTGGGATGCTCCCTTGGGGCACCCAAGGGATTCCACCCGGCCGGGGTCTTCTTTAAAAAATGTGCTTTTCCGCAGGACCTCAGGTGCGTGCCAGGTTTAGGGGGAGGGATTGTGCTGGAGAGGGAGTGGGAGAGGCCGGGAAGTTGCTTCCAGCAGCTTTGAATGGTGATGAACTGGCGTGTCTGGACGTGCATCGGCACCTCGGGAGTCCGACACGGGCTGGGACGTGGGCAGGGCTCGGTGTGGGGGTTTCTGTCCCCACCAGGGCTGGGACACAAGTGCGGTGGGATGCTGGCATGGCATGGACATGGTGCTGGCATGGTATGGACATGGTGCTGGCATGGACATGGTGCTGGCATGGACATGGTGCTGCCACAGTATGGAAATGGTGCTGGCATGGCATGGACACAGTGCAGACATGGTGATGTCCGTGGCCCTGGGACAGATGGATGGGAGCACGGAGAGGCCACGGGGAGCAGTGGCTGCTCCCACACCTCTGCCACCACCACAGGGCTCACCAGGAGCCAGTCCCTTCTCCACAGCCAGGTGACTCCCCCTTGTCCCACAGGGCCCGTCCATGGATACCAGCAAGAAGGTGGATCTGAAGATAATCATCATTGGGGCTCTGGGGTAAGTGAGGGAAGCCCCCTGTGTGTGCTGGGCTGTGCAGCCCCTGCCCCTGCTGTGACCGACCCCCTGAGCAGTGCAAAGCCTCACCAGTGTCCCTTTCCCTCCCACCAGTGTGGGCAAAACCTCCCTCCTGCACCAGTACGTGCACAAGACGTTTTACGAGGATTACCGCACCACGCTGGGCGCCAGCATCCTCACCAAGGTCCTCGCCGTGGACAGCACCCCCCTGAAGCTGCAGGTGAGCAGGGCTGGCACTGCCCAGGGTGCCCAGGGGCACATGTGTGTCCTGCTGTCCCCAAATGGTGTCATGAGGTGCAGGGCTGGATCTGCAGAGCCCCATTTTCAGCATCCGTGAATGGCACTGGAATCCCACAGGGGTTCTGGAGACTCAGCACGCCCCTGAAGCTGATCCCCTGAGCTTAACAGAGCCCAGGGCTGCAAACACCCGCCCTGCTCGTGCCATGTGTGTGACTGTGCCCTCCTCTGCCCTAGATCTGGGACACGGGGGGACAGGAGCGATTCCGGTCCATGGTGTCGACCTTTTACAAAGGCTCAGATGGCTGCATGCTGGCCTTTGACGTGACAGACAGGGAGTCCTTTGAGGCCCTGGACAACTGGAGGGATGACTTTCTGGACAAGGTCATTCCAAGGGAGCAGGATTTCCCCATGGTCGTGCTGGGGAACAAAATAGACCTCTGCGATCGGCAGGTAAGGGAGGAGAGAGATTTAAAAGCTCTGTGGATGTGGCACCTGGGGACATGGTTTAGTGGTGGGCTTGGGTAATGGATGGACTCGAGGATCTTAAAGTCTTCTCCAATCTAAACAATTCCATTGTTGTCATGCCTTAGTGTCCTAATGGTTTATGAGTGCTGAGCCTTCACCTGCAGGACCAGCTTTCTCCCTTATGCTCAAACCCAGGGCTCCAGGCAAGGAGCTGCCACGTCCCTCTTGCCTTTTTATCCCCCCACTGCCCTTTGACAGAGACAAAGGCAGCAGGAACTACATTATCAGGCAGCTGCCTGCAGTGCCAGCAGTGCCTGAATGGGTGAGGAGGGTCCCCTGTTCCAGCTCTCCAGCATCCCTGTGCTGAGGCTCCATCCTCCCCTCCCTCAGGTACCCAAGGAAACTGCCTCCGCCTGGTGCAAGGAGAAGGACAT
Organism: Anabacerthia variegaticeps; assembly: GCA_035583185.1. Taxonomy (NCBI): domain Eukaryota; kingdom Metazoa; phylum Chordata; class Aves; order Passeriformes; family Furnariidae; genus Anabacerthia; species Anabacerthia variegaticeps. Next base: position 2,812,840 of record JAWWEW010000073.1, read on the forward strand.
CCCTTATTTTGAAGTCAGCGCCAAGAACAACATCAACGTGGCAGAGGCTTTCGAGACCCTCGCAAAGCAGGCGCTGACAACGGTGAGCATCGTTCCTGCTCCAAGCCTGTGCTGGAGGCAGGAATTGGGCTGGGAGCTGGACTCAGCCAGGGCTGGACCCTCCCGGCCCACGCTCTGGCGTGGAACAGCTCCTACTGCAACGAGTAGGAGAGCCCTGGGCATGAGAAATGCATCAGTGCTTGAGTTCTTAAACTAGATCCTAAACTGGTTAGAAAGGAATAAGAACTGCTGGTTCTCTTTGCCCGTGGTGACTGGAGCGGGGTGTGTGGCACCCACAGCGCGCCAGCACTGTCCTCTAGCGGCCATCCCACGGGGACATTCGTGTCCCCACACCCTGCCCGACGTGGCTTTTCCCTGGATTTTGCCTTTAAGCACAAGTCAGGACTGAACCCCAGCGCTCTGCAGTCCCTCGGTTCGCTCAGGCTGGCTCTGAGCTGATGCCACTCATCCTTTCTCTTCTTTTTTTTTCCAGTACAAAGGCATTTTTGAGAGTTATTTAACAGACTCCATCAAACTCACTCCCTACGACAAGCCCAAGAAGAGCTGCTGCTGACTCTGGGCGCCCCTTCCACGGGCCCCCACGATGCCCACGGCTGGAGCCCTGCCCGGGGGTCTGTGCCCTGTGCCCACCCCAGGGACTGTCCAGAGCAGGGCACAGCCCTGAACACCCCGGGGCCAGCTGGCTGTGCACCCCAGGACCTGCTGTATCCCACAGCTCTGGAGCTGCTCTCCTGGACCAGCAAATCCCAAATTGCTGCTGTGTCACGGGTGGCCCCTGGCACCTGAGTGGGTGATGCCCCTGTGGTGACGGTGCCAGTGCTCCTGATGCCTTTCCAGAGACCACGACCTTGGCCCCAGGGGTGTCCCTTCCCTTCCTGGTGGCCCCACAGCCCTCATGGTGTCTATGGGCTGTCCCTGGGGGGACAAGGGGGCTGGTGGCTTTGGCACAGGGCTGAGAGCAGCTGGGAGCCCTCCTGGGAGCAGCCACTGTGGAGGAAACTCTTCTGTGCCTCAGTTTCCCCTGCTCTCATGCACATCCTCCATCAGACACCTTCCACTCCCACCCCACCGGGGACGCTCCTCGGAAAAGCACTTTTGTCGGGTATTCTTTTTATATATGTAAAAAAAAAGAAAGTAAATATTTCATTTTTATTTATGTGTTGCAAAATTCTCCTTTGGTCACGCAGCAGGAGGATGGGATGGGGACTTCAGACTCCTGTTCTCTGGACTTTCCTCCCTGGGTCTGGGCCAGCTTCTCATGCCTGGGAGATGCATTTTGGGGCTGGCTTTTTTTTCCACTGCAAATTTTGGGTCAGGGGAGAGAAGGAGTGTCTGGGGCACTGTTCAAAGTGGGCGTGCAGTGGTGGTGTGGGGATGGCCGGGATGGCTGTCAGCAGAGGGAGCCTGCTGGGATCTGAGCCAGGTGCTTCCTGTCCTGCATCCATCCTGCTCCGGATCAGGCACCTCCAAGAGGCTCTGCCAAGGCACAGGCTGGCCAGGGACATGGCCGTGGCCACCCCGTGCCACCTTCCCCACAGCCTTAGGAAGGGCATCCCTGTGCCTGCAGCATCCCAGTTGCTGGGGTGGATGAACTCAGGGACATCCCAAGCCAGGTAGGTCACCACAGGACCTCCTGCCCTCCCACCACCCTCTTCCAGGGCCATCCATGCTGTCCACAGTGGTCCCACTGAGCTTCCCAGAGGCACGGGAGCTCTGCCCTGGCATCTCCCAGACCTTCCCACGAGCAGCAGCCCCATTGTGGCTGTCCCCCACCAGCTGGGGACAGCACCCACCATCAGTGGCAGTGGCAGGGCACGGGGCTGGCAGGGGTGTGCAGGGAGGGTGAGACCCGAGGGAGGGCTCAGCACAGGGGGCGTGGGGGGCTGCAGAGCTGGGATCAGACTGCCCGTCTCCGGAGAGGCACGCAGACACCTTCCCACCCTCCTCCTTACGCAACACTCAGCCTGTTTATTTGGGCACCAGGCCGGGGACAGGACTTGTCCCTTAATATTGGGAGGAGAGGGGCATTAACTATTTCATTTCCAAGCCCTGCTGGCCTTTTTCCCACTCTGTGCCTGCCCAGAGTCCCCTCATGGCCAGCATCACACACCTCATCCTGGCACAGCTCCGGGCTGAGCATCTGCCAGGGCTGTTTGGCCAGGGCTGTTCAGCACTGTGCGTGTCAATGGCCATGTTGTTTCTAATCACACCCTTTCCCCAGAAGCTCTCAGTGCTGGCAAACAAGAACCTGGTCTGTTTTACCCCAGTAAGCAGCAATTTGGACACCCAGAGCTGAGCAGGTCACACAAACTCGCTCAGTGGAGCGGGTGCTCCCTTGGCTGGGACTGAGCAGCCACTGGCACAAGCCCAGGGCTGCTCTGGGTGCTGGAGTGGCAGGAGCTGGAGCCAGGTGGGAGCTGCAGGCTTGGTTTGGGCTGCCCTGGAGAGGGATGGCCAGCAGCACCCAGTCGAGCTGGGGTCAGACCTTCAGCTCCAGGCACAGCTCTCTCCAGCGCCCTCGTTCAGGCTCTGAGGTGCTGGGCTCAAACTGAGAGGGACCCCAGCACCCCACAGAACACCATTCCAGACGCAGGAATTAAGACTGTGAAGGACCCTGCAACTTTGGGAGCTGGCAGGATCTCCAGTGGCATCACCATGGCAGAGATCCTGGCTAACACACCTTTCCCAGAGGTGATGGAGCTGACCACAGCCATTCAACTTCTCTCCTCCCTCCTGGGTAGGAGCACTGGTGTGATCCTGCCAGCCAGGCAGCCCTGAGACAGTCAGGAAGGCCAGGAGACCAGGGAGGGTGGCACAATGCCAGGCAGGATGCTGGCACGAGCAGCCAGAGGTGCTAAGCTGGTAATACTATCCTGCAGCCGAAACTTGATAAAGGATAGGGGACGTTCGTAACACGTGGGATTAACAAGGTCAGCCCAAGATTTTCTCAGGGTGAAAATCAAAGGGAAAAATATTTGCCTTGTGTGACTCAGTGAGTTCCTGTGCAGCCAGCAGTGCCCTCTCACCCCAGTGGAGTGCCCAGCCCGCTGGGACTGCTGAGGAACCAAACCTGAGCCCTCACCCTCGTGCTCTCCTGCCCCACGCTGCCCTATTTAAGAATCAGAGGCTTCCCAGCCAAAGTGCTGAGCTCAGCTTGGCCAGGTCAGGTTTTCATTCACTCACTCAAACTACAGAAATAAGTTAACCCCCAGCCAGAGGATGCTGATCACTGAACAGAGACCATCCCAGCCCTGCCGGAAAAGCTGCTCTCAGTATTGGCAGAACGAGCACCCAACACTCACCCTAAATGCCTGGCTCCCAGCTGCAGTTTTCCTCAGTGCTTCTGGGGTTTCACTGCTCCTGAGAGCTCTTCACCCCCTGGCATCCCACGTGCTCTGAAAGCACAACCTGTGCCCCGTGTTACCCGGTGTAACCAGCCCTGCCGAGTTTGGATTTGCATCACAAACTGCCCTGTGCAGGGCTGACACACAGCAGCTCCTCTGCTGCTCCTGCCTGAGGCATGTCCCAGCCTTCCATGGGCAGGCAGCAGTGGCAAAGGATCATGGAATCAATAATTTGGGTTGGAAAAGCCCTCCCAAGATCATCACGTCCAACCCCACCACTAAACCATGTCCCTTCGCCCCAGCCTGTGGCGCCTGGATTAAGTTCTTTTATTGAACATGTGAGAATTAAAATAAAGGCACTGAAAAGTAGCTAAAAAAGCTGCAAAGCAAATTTAAAAATCGTATTTTCCTGTTTGGAAGCAGAAGCCTCATTAGCCCAATCTGGGATTGAGAGTAATGCAGTGCCTTAAGCCACTTCAAAGGAAACCTGTTAAACCCCCGAAGTTCAAAGTTCCAGGTAACCTTTCAAAAGCTTCAGATATGAAAAATATAATCATGGCATCACGCAAAGCCTTATCTCTGTCCTCTGGTGCCACCGGGCAGCAGGTAAGTAAACACATGTGGAGGTCAACGAAGGTTTCTGCAGCCTCCCTGTGCCCTGGTGGCCACTCCTGGTCCCTCTCACCTGTGCCAGTGCCACTCACCTGTAGGGAAGGGCTCAATGTGGTGGCTTGTCTGGGCATGGAGCAACCCATGGCACCTCTTTCCATGATAACTCCTGATGTTATTAATTATCTGGATGATTATTCTCTGTTTCCTCAATCACTGCCCCATTATTCCACCTCCACCGGGCAGCAGTGAGGGGGTGACACTACTGGGATTTGTGTCACTGTCCCCCTGCTGCTGCAGGGACACACAAATAGCCCCTGCTTGAAGCACAACCAACAGGGAGCAGACACTGTCCCCTCTCCCTCTGCTTCATTGTCCACCTCCTCATGGCAAATATGGATGCTTCTCCTTCAGACCATCACACGGGAGGGGTTGTTTGGGGCCACGGGTCATGTGGGGCCACAGGGCTGTGCCTGGCCCCAGGGCTGGGGCAGCAGGGCCAGGGGACAGGGCAGGGCTGGCAGGCAGCACGTAGGGAGGATTAGGGGCTGTGGCCAGTCCCGCAGTCAGCTGAGGCACACGCTGAGGTCAGCAGCCAGCCCGAGCCTTGCTGTCCATGTGCATTTTGCAAAGCCCTACAGAGATGCTGAGTGATGCAGAGAGGGTCCATGTATGGGACAGGCCCAGGAGGGGGAAGAAAAGCAGCAAAAGCACTTGGAGAAAGCCATAAAGGACTGGTTTCATCAGGGTGGGGCTGCTCCCTGTGATGGGTCAGGCAGCAACTCGGGCAGGACAGAGCCATTAGGGTGCTCACACGGGATGGATGTGACCCTTGGCACAGGGGTGGGCATCACCTTCACCAGGGAGTTTGGGTGTTATGTGCACCTGGAGAACAGGGGCAGCTTCACCCTCCTCCTCATGGGTACCTGCTGCCCACTGAGGAGCTCACTGCCCCCAGTTTCCCCTGATTATGGTTTGAGATGGGCTGGACTCTGTCCTGCATTAATAATCACAGACACCAACAGTGGTGATTTGCAGCTTTGTAGGTCAACCCACTGGTGCTGACCAAGGGGAAAGTGCAGACCTGCTTCTTCCTGCACCCTCAGGTCTTCAGGATGCCCCCAGCATCCCTGGGGATGTGGCTGGGCAGGAGCCAGGGCTCACCTGGACCACGGCAGCCTCCCTCAAGCCCTGGGTGAGGCTCAGAGCAGGGAACCCTGCTCCTTCCTGCCAGACTCCACTCAGGCATTTCATCCCTCTGGCCCAACGTGGTTTATTTAGGTTTAAATGCCCATTGACCACCGACCCTGCCGAGGCAGGCTGGCACCTGAGCTGGCTCCTGGCCTCGTGCCATTGCACCCAGCCATGGCTGCAGCACAACTACACCCTGTCTAAACCTCCTCCAGAAGGCAAGGCGGGCTCTTTCATCTCCAATCTGGCTCCTGATCTCTAACCAGGGGCGACAGGACCTCCGCTGGGGCTGCCCTCACGTCAGACACCTGAGCGCTTCTGCAGGCATTGACCTCAGAGCCCCGAACAATGGGATGGTTTATTCCATGGCTTATCTCCCATCGCTGAGGTTGGAGCATTTGGGCCTTAATGAGTTGCCCAAGGCCACATAGCAGCAGTAGAGGCTGTGGCGGGACCACGTTCACTTTCCCCCCAGCCCCCCTGCCCCAACTTGCTGGTGGAAAGGAAGGAGAAGCCACACGTTCTCCCAAACTCCTCCACACACCTGCCTACATTTTTGGGGGCAAAAATTTCCCTTTTTTTTTATGTAATTGGAAAACTTCCCTTTACTAAAATTCAATTATTTAAGCAAAAACCAAAAAAAAAAAAAAAAAGCCTCATTTTGGTAGAGGAGGCAGAAAGCCTTGAGGGGTGGGGGAGGCAGCACCCAGAGCCAGCCCCCAGCCCGCATTCCAGGCAAGCGGGATATTCCACATGGCAGCCCCCAAGGCTGTGGGGCTGCTCCAAGGCCAGGAATTTCTGATGGACAGCGTGTTTTGGGGCTGCTCCCACCCTGCCCCAGGAGCTCCTGAGCACTGCTGCTGTTCCTGGGCCTTGGGCAGACCTTGCTGAGCACTTGTGTGTTCCCCTGGAGAAGGGACATATCTTACATCTATTCCACAAATAAGATAACAGCCCTTGCTCAAGGTGACTGGAGCTGGGACAGGGGCTGTCCCAGCCCAGGGCAGACACCCTGGTGCTGCTCTGTGATGCCCTCCAGGGGCTGCCCCTGTGCTGGGCAGGGTCTTCTCGGGTGTAATGATAGATCTGGAGGTCCTTGCTGTGCTCCAGACAGAGATCTGAGCTGGTCAGTGACTCAAGAGAACATGCTGTGCTCCCTAAGCCTCTGTTTTGGGGGTGTGCTCATGCCAGCCCTGCTGCTGTGACCCAGGGCTGTCCCATGAGGAGTTATCCCTCTGAAGACAAGGGCCAGCACTGCTGTCACAGGGATTATTCCACAGGTGACACAGTCCCACAAGGAGGCTGGCCCTTCCCATGCCTCTGGAGATATTTCCACAGGCCTAAGGGAGACTGTAATGGCAGATGTGCCGCAGCAATTCTCCCCAAAAACTTCCCCCCCCCCCCCCCAAGCCTCAGAGCCTCTCCCCAGCTCTAAGCCCACACCAAGCATTACCCAGCACGAAACACCCACGTGCTGCTGAGCCACAGGGGCAGCTTTGAACCTCCCGATGCCTTTCTGCATTCCACCCTTTCTTCTGGTGCTGTAAATAATCCTGCTGTCTCCCTCTAGGACATTGTGTTCCTCATTCCTGCCCGGCTCAAGCCGCTGACCCCTGTGCCAGCTGGGGAGACCAGCCGTGTGTCCCTGCGGGGAGGTGGGGATGCCAGCGGTTCCCTTTCAGGTGGGAGCTGTGTCTCCATGGGCTGGCACCCTGGAGCCAGTGGCTTGGCCACCTCTGCCAGCAGAAGCGTGGCATCCAGCCTGAGCCCAGGACCTGCATTCCTGGGCAAGGAGGAAAGGGTGACAGCCAGCCCTGGGAGCCTCCCCTCTGCAGCCAGGTTGTGTGTGGTGACACGCTGTCCCTGTGGTGACACTGTGGGTCTCTGGAGGGTGACAACCCCTGCCCACCCTCTGCTCGCAGCTGGCAGACCACATCCCACTCGGCATGTCCAACACCCTTCTCCAAGAATGGCCACCTCGTTCCTGTAGGATTTTGGCAGCCCAGAGCATCCCACTCAGCATGTCCAACACCCTGCTCCAAGAATGGCCACCTCATTCCTGTAGGATTTTGGCAGCCCAAATCCCTGCTTTCCCGTCTGGCTGAGGTACACTACTGATCTCAAGAGCTCCTCAAGGGACAGCCAGGGAAGCAGGACACTTCAGCTGGCCCCTGTGCAGGTGTCACAGTCTGGGCGACACATCAGCCATGTGGAGCAACCTCCCAGCATCTCTCAACATCTTCAGAGCCTCCCAGATCCACCCGGAAGCACCAGATTCTCTCCACAAAAGCTGGCTGCCCTGCTCCACCTGCATCACCTCCATCCCAGGTTCTGGCTCCTACCTGTGCTGCCTTTCCCTGCTGAGAGTAACCTCAGGGCTCCACTGAATTGTTATTGCCCTCATTAAGTGCAATATATTTGCTAATATTAATCACCTCGAAATAAATCCACACATTCCAGCACATGGAATGCTGCTATCTCCCCAGAAAATTAACAGCTCAGCAATCTGTGCACATAGGGCTCCACAGTAGGCTTGGGCAAGTCCCTGTGGGTGTCTTTCCATGTCCTGGTGATTCCCAGATATCCCAGTGTTCCCCAGACACCCATCCATGACCTGCACGTCATCCTGGCTGGTCTGTTGGTGGCCACATCCTTTGGCCACACGTGGTGTGTTTGGCCAAAGCAGAAAGAGGCAGAATCCAAGTTATAGTGACTGTAAATGGAATTTGACCAGGACTGCCCCTCCCGGGCAAGAAATGACCAAGGCCCATCAGTGGCTGCACAGGGCTGGGTTCTCCATAGGGCAAGACCTTGTTGCACCCTGATCACACCCACCAGGACTTTGGAATAGCAGCTCTTCCCACGAGGAGCAGGAGCCAGTGGTGAGTCTGTCTGTGCAGGAGGGACACCTGGATTCGGAGGGGACAGAGCCTGAAGGGCAAATTGCTGGTCATTCCTATCAGCAAATTGCCTTGAACAGGATTGAGAACTTCCTTGGGTTTTGCCAATGCTGGGTGGGCAAGAATCCAACCAGCTGGACTCCATCCTTGCCAGTATCCCAGCCCCAGTCCCAGCAACTGCACTGCTTTGACTGGAGTGGTGCTGCATCCCAGTGTAACTGGATTCACAGTCTGTGCCAGGGATCTGTGACATTCCCATGGAGCTGATATCCCACTGCTGACCCTACACAACATACCTGCCCAGAGCCTGATGCAAAGAGCAGCTCAGAGCATGAGGAGCACCAGCTGTTCCTGTTTCACTCGTGCAGGGAGCCAGCTTTGGAATTTTACCTTTCATACCACCTAGACTGAAATGAAGCTGGGCTGGTCCCCAAGGTGAGACCTGTCCCCTCTGGATGCACAGGCTGGCTGTACATCCTCTCTGCTTGGCAGCTTCTCTTTTCCAAAGGCTGGTGATTAGAGTGGAAGCTGAAATTTGGGATGTTGGGGTCCTATTCCAAGCTCAGATACTCATCTCAAACAGGTCATTTACCTGCCATGCCCATGGCCACTTCTCCAGCTCCACACTGGGATGTCAGTTTGGGAAAGTGAGGGGAAAAATAATCCTTCCTTGGTGAAGCTTTGCTAGCAAAAGTGCCAGTTCAACGATGACAAAAAATATCCCCTTTCAGCATTAGCATTATAGCTAATTAGCCCTGGACATTAATTAGCATCACTCAGGCAGTTTAGCATCACTGCTGCAGCAGAGATGCTGTTTCCCCTCTTTCCATGGTGAGCAGGATCCCTGTGCCTGGGACTGTGGGTGCTGGAGCTCTGTTTTCCCTGGATTTCCCCCTGACGGGGACCACAGTGACCACTTGAGGGCTGGTCCAGTTGCCACGTCAGGTATTTCCATTTCAAAGGGCTCACACCTATCAAGCTGCCCTTTTAAAAAAAACCCAAACAACCAAAACCACTCAATATGAGTTATTAATGATATTTACAGGACAACTGCTGGCAATTATGACCTCTGTCTGTCAGATGGCAATGAATCAGCCCCCGTCCCTCTGGCATCCTCTGGCAGGGTGTTCCTTTGGCATGCTCTGGGCACAGTGATTGAGCTGTGTAAGATGAGGTTTCTTGGCAGTAAATGCTGATGCCTCGAGCATGCACAAGGTACCAGAGATTTTTACTCTGACAGCATCTGGGAGCAAGCAAAGGCCACACTGCTGCCTTCTCCCTTCCTCCCACCCCAGCCATGTGTGCCCTGCCCCTCTCCCTGCTCCCTTTTTCCATCATTTCCACACACACAGAGGCCACAAATGCTCAGAGGTGGCAGCACATCCCGGTGTGGTGGGTCACACAGGGAGGGCAGCAGAGCCATTCCCATAAAGACCTCATGTCAAGTTGTCCTTGGGGACACCAAGAACATGAAAAATCAATTCTTCCACAGCAAACAACCCCCCACAGCTTCCTTCTGGTGGCCAATTCCTTTGGTGACATCCCTGGCTAATGTTCCCTGTCCATCTCATCATCTGTGGCATCCTGACCTGGCTCCCCAGTGGCACATCCCTGCTCCCCAGTGGCACATCCCTGCTCCTCAGTGGCACATCCCTGCTCCACTGAGGGCTCCCAGCTCTTTCCCAAAGAGAGGAACACCTCCTGCGCCCTCTCCTCTGGGCAGGCAGCGGGGCTTTGCTTCCCTTTCCCACCCCTCACATCCCTTTTAACCTGGGAATGAGAAAGACACTGCTTTCCCCTGCCAATCCCATCTTCAAAGCCCAGGCATTGGGGTCTGGCGCTGGCACAAAGCGCACCATTGTCCGTCCCGGAGGCGGAGAGTCGGACAGAGCTCAAAGGCCGGGGAGTCGCTGCCCACCAGGGCCAACAAAAGCATCTTCTGCTGCCCCAGGTCCATGGCAGGCGAGGGAGGGGGCCTGGGGTGACACTGAATATGGGCTATTGTCACCCAGAGCACAGAGGGACCCGCAGAGGTGATCAAACAGCCCATGGCGGAGCGGGGAAGGGTGGGGTGAGGGGGGACATCCCAAAAGCTCTTCTCCCTCTTCAGATCTCCCCTTATCTCCCCTGGCTATCTCCTGGGCTTAGCCCGAGTGTACAAGCTTGCAATTACCTCCTCAAGCCAATCAGGCGCCGAGCACAGCCCTCGGTCCCCTTGACTGAGGTGATTTATAAATGACTCACTGGCTTATTTGAGCACAGACCTCTGCACACCTCGTTGGGAGCACCTCTCCTGCCACATCTGCAGAGGCGCAGGTAACCCCCTCCAACAATCGGGCTCTTTGTCTGGGTGGGCGTGGGGGGTTTACACTCCGGGTGCACAGCCACTGGGTGTGAGTTGCAGTATTTGGAGAACTGGTACTTCCTTTTCTTCTTCCCCTCCCCTCCTTCTCTTTTCCTCCCTTCTTTCCCGCAAAGGGGATTTACGGCGGCAGATTTGCTCAGGAATTAGCAATACCAATGATCCAACAGCTTGATTTATGAAAGGGAGGCTGGAAGAGCCAAATATGTGAATTAATTATTACTGGGATAAATCCTGCCATCTTGTCCTGTCTGGTTGGTGCTGGGATCTGTGGAGGGGTTTGCCTGGTATAGGAGAGGCGACACTGATGAGAGACCCTTGGTTTCTGGGTCCTTGTTATGACCCCAGAACTTTCTGTGCCTGGGACTATGTAAAGTGGTCCCTGCCCTGAGGATGTTGCAGCCCAAATCAGATGTTGCACATCCAGGTATAGTGGGAAGGGATGTGGAGCTGGCAGTGGCTGAGGAGCACTTGTTGTGCCCAGGGATCTAACCTAGGAAAGGGGTCTTGGCTGCCCAAGGGATCCTGGGGCATGGAGGCCTGGCTGCGGGCACAAAATCAGGTTAGAGGGAATTTTAAAGTCGGGAATGAGAAGTGTTCCCACGCTGAGACCTGTCAGACCGAGTGCAGGGTCTCCAGCTCCTCCCAGAGCCATCTCATGGGATGTTCAGGTCCAGTTTGGAAGGCTCCTTCATGTAAAAGAAAGAGGAAATATCCCCTCATGATTTCTCCACGTCAGAAATTCACGCAACTGGGATGCTTTCTGCTCTGCCCTGATAAAATTTGTCCACACCTTATTTGTAAGCAGGCTGAAACCTGGAGCTGGGGACCTGTCCTTCTTTTCCTTGAAGATAAGTCCTTGAGGTGACATTTGTTGCTGGTCACCCAGTATTTCTGCTCCAGATCAGATATTCCCAGTAAAGAAATGCTGTCCCATCCTTTACTTCTGGGACAGGATGGACAGGGTGACCTCAGAGGTGTTTTTCCTTCTCTATGAGTGAATCCACAGGGGTGGGGAGCATGTGGATCAGTGTTTGCAGGTACTGCAAGAATGCTGCAATCTGCAAACTTTTTAATTTCTTTGGATTTGCATTGCCCACCTGCTCTTCAAAGGCGGAGGGCGAGCTCTGTGTCAGAGGCATGTGGAGAGCAGAGACTGTGGCAGTGAGGGACAACCAAGCCTCACTTCTTCTTTTAAATACCCTTTCTGACCTTCTCTCCTCCCCATCCCAACTGCTCTGTAAGCTGAGGGAGTGGGAAGGGAGGATGGACATGGCACTTCCCAGGGGACAGGCTGAGATGCTGTTAAGATCAGGCACCTCTCTCTGCCTGCCAAGGAACGGGCAGCCTGATCCCATCAATGGCTCTGCCACTCTCAGCAAAGGGGACACCCCAGGGGACAGCAGGGCAGGGGTGCTGGTGGCTTTGGGAGCACTGTGATGGGCTGGGTAGGCACCCCAAAGTCAGCACCCCAGGCCATGTGCCCACGGCCTCACCCAGCCCAGCCTTTCCTCGGAAAGCTGTGGAGTTGGATGCAGCCACAAACGTAATGGAGAGCTGGGGTGGGGTTGGGAACAAGTGAGTTAATCAAACAAATCACAGCAAAAGTGGGCCCAATCCACCTCTGGCACCCCCGTGCGAGTGCAGGGCAGAGCCCCCCATGCCCACAGCATTTCCTCACCCACAACCACGTTACAAAGCGCAGCCGAATACCCACATTTTACTTAATAAACACCCTTCGAGCCAAACACTTTGGCTTCACCTTCAGTAGCTGGCAGATGCCTGCAGATTTTATTATTCTGGTTACCAAGCACAGAGCTAGTTTGGTTAGAAACTCGTGTGAAGTGGTACATCAAACATTGGCACCGGCCCAGCGCCAGCAGCACAAGAGCGCAGCTCCTGCCCGGTGCCTGCGCTGGGCTGGGTCACTCACAACAAGAAAAGGGCCATCTGCCTTATGGAAATCACCTATTCAGCACTCCAAATATTTAATCTGAACAGAAAGCAAGCAGTGATTTAGTGCCTGGCTGCTCCGTGGCAGCAGTGCAGGAGCGGAGGAATGGCATGGCAGATGCCGAGGGGGACGTCAAAGCCGAGGTGCAGAGGGATGGGAGGTGGGAGCTGGAGGGAAGCAGGGATGTCTCCTCCCGGCCCTGCACTGTGGCATACAACCCCCTCTGTGCTTCCCCAAGGTGTGTCAGGGCCCATTAGCACCTCCTGGCACCTCTCTGCCTCCTTCATGCTCTCCCTCTCCCTCTGGCTTCTATTCCACCAGCCATCATGATGGTTCTTCATGGAACTTTATGGATTCTGGCATTCTGCCTTTTCTGAGGCTTAAAGCTGTTTTGGGGATAGGATATCTCTCATAGCTGATTTATATGCTCTCCTAGCATCAGCCTTTTCTATTCCAACAGTCAAAGGTTAAGAAAAGGTTAAACACCCAAGGACAAATGTGTGTGCCCAGTGCGTGGCATCAGACCCCTGAACACAACCACTGCTTCCCTGCTTCTGCCTCTTCCCCCTGATTACCCTGATTACCCCTGCCCAGATTACCAAGCAAAGATGCTTTTACCAATACCCTTGTGCCAGAAATGTGGTTCCACAGATCTGGCTTTACCAACTGCGAGGTGTTTTCTTCCTGACCCAGTTCATTTGCAGATGAAGGCTGTGGCCACCCTCAGCCAAAAGGTAAAACAAAATGAAAGGAATCAATGTGTGAGCAAAAAAATTGTGCCCAAGTGGCACAAAGGTGAAGAGTCTAACCTGAATGAATGTGCCAGGGGTCCCTTGGTGGTGAGTTCCTGGGGTGGTCCATCAGTTGGCCTCAGTCCTGACACGTGCCTGATGCCAGGAGGTCGGAGGGAGTGAAATACCTGGGAGCACAGGGGCAGATCCAACAGGCTGATCAGTGAATTATACAACATCCTTCTGAAATACCTGAACTGACTGACTGACTGACAGCAGAAACCTCCTTTTCCTCCTACCTGGGTGCTTTTTGAGCCCTGCTGGACACAAGAGGCATGAAAGAGAGAGGGAAGTGGGTGTGTGGCAAGAGGGTGAGGTAGGGTTCAGTAAGGGGGGAGCACCTGGCACTGCAGCACCCAGAACTGCAGAGCCTGGCACTGAAATACCTGGCACTGCAGCACCCAGAACTGCAGAGCCTGGCACTGAATTACCTGGCACTGCAGCATCCAGAACTGCAGAGCCTGGCACTGAAATACCTGGCACTGCAGCACCCAGAACTGCAGAGCCTGGCACTGAATTACCTGGCACTGCAGCACCCAGAACTGCACAGCCTAGCACTGAAATACCTGCCATCTCAATTTCTGGCACTGCAACACCTGGCACCCCCGAGCCTGGCACTGCAGCCACCCTGCCCATCCCCATGCCATGCAGATTTCAGGGCAGGAGATGACACTTTCCTCTCCTGACCCTTTTCCCTGTGCTGCCCCAGGGCTCCCATGGCACCTGCAGGGAGCAGGGAGGTGGGAGTCGTGATGGACACAGTGCTGAAGGCACTGATTCAGGGAAATAGGAGTCAAGACCTTGTCCTGGTGTTGCAACCAAACCCTTGCACCTGTGCTTGCCTTTTCCTGGCAGACCTTGTCTCCTGGGGTAGGGGAGAGTTGCTTTTATGACCCTTTCTTGGGCAATGGAGCTGGGAGGGAGGTGTTTTGGATGAAGATTCACCCAGGATTTGGAAGAGAGCAGACCTCTGAACCTCAGCAATCAGCACAGAGGGCTGGGTGTGCATCACCTTGTGCAAGGAGAAGGGGGATGGAGAGGGGGCAGGCAAAGGAGGAAACATTATTTAAAGAGCTCTGATCGTTTTTGTCCCTAAAATGCAGCAGAGGCATTCCCTGAATGCCCACCTTTTGCACTGGGGTCAGTTTGGACCCTTGTATCACACATAAAGCAGTGATCAGGTGGTTGTCCCACCAAATCTTGCCTCACTCCTTGGACCGGAGTGCCTGTTCTATGCCTACATCAGGACAGGAAGGTGGCTTTGTGCCAGTGGCTCCTATCAACACCAGCCAGGAACCTCAATGTGACTTTCCTCTTCCCAAACACAGCTATCACCAACACAGGGAGAGAAGATAAGAGCTTAGTAAGTGTGTTTGCAAGATGAACTCTGAGAAAAAAGGTCCTTGACTGGTTTGGGACTGGCAGGACTGGGATTGGCCAGGTAGGGACCTGTGGGACACTTGGCTCACGACCTGCTGGGACAATATTATTCACCCACATCACATTGTCGGAGTGAAGCAGTTCTGGTTTCATTTGTTGTTTGCTCCAAGTATCACATCACATTTATGTACTCAGTGTGTCACAAGGTCCCAGTAGACTCAGTGAGGTCAGACTTTACATTTCTGAGCATCACCCACTCCAGCCAACACACTGCATGAATGGGCTTCCTGAAAACCTTGGGACATGGGCTCTGCACTTGGAGATTTCCCCCCTGACTCTGTCCTTTATTTTGATGCCCACGGTGGAACAGAAATCTTGAAAAACCTGGTCTCTGAAATGCTGCAAGTGACTGGCACTCTGCTTTTCCCTCCACACTCCTTGTGTTGCTCTGGGGTCCTGCCTCAGCTGCAGGATTTAAACCAGCTCAGCAGCTTGCTGTGGTCTTATCCCATCAACACCAGGACAGCTGGCTTTGCCTTTTGTTCAAGGAGCAGTCACACAGCTCGTGCTCTTTAATTCCAAAATCTCAAAGGTTCGAGCTGCTGTTTGATCTAGGGCAAGGCCAGTGATAAGCCAAGTCAAGAACTTGACTCTGTCCGAGACGCTGACATCATTAGCCTGTTTGTTTAAGATGGAATTTAATCATGGGGATATTTTTCCATCTATACGTGCTTTGTTTATTATTTTTCCTGATTGCCAGCACTTTCTCTCAGCGGGGGAAATTCATTAAGGAGCTGGGATCTAATTGGCTGGTTGGCTCTGTCTGATGGCCAAGGATGGAGCTGGGAAATACAGCTCAGGGAGGCTTCCTGCACCAGGAACTCAGGTGGGTTTATCACCCCTGAGAAGCTGTTGCTGAGTCTGGACCTGGGCTACAAAATATTCACAGGGGAGAACCTGAAATTCAGAGCAGATCTGTGGGGCTGGGAGACAGGCTGGGAACTTGCTCAGCCGTGGGATTTGGAAGGCAGGGAGAAGACATGCACTCTGATACGGGAAAACTGAATGACTGTTTATCAGACAGGCTTTTGGCATGAGTGTGGGGACCGGGAAGAGCCTGGGACACTGCTTATTCTCAGCCTGCACCAATCCTCCAAAGGTAAAGCTTGTCTTTGCTCTTGGAAAGGTATCTCCAGGTGAAAAGGAGCAGCAGGGATGCCAGTGTGAGCATTCCTGCAGAGGGCACTGGATCAGGCACCTTGTAGTGCAGGACAAGGGATGTCTCCCCTCTCCTGGAGCTGTCCCTTCACTGCCCTGGTCCGTGGGTGCAGATCAGAGCCTGGAATCAGAAACAGCCCATTGCCACAGCTGTTTTACAGCAAAGGACACTTGACTGTCCCTGTTATCTCTGAAGGAGTGGAGTTGATGACCTCCCTTTCTAAACCCATTAGCTCCCATTTGCATAATGATTCTGTTGACCTAAATCCTCCCCAAAGTTTCGGTTGCCTGCATCATACTTTCCTTCCTGCCCTGGTCTGCTGGGCCACTCTGCTACATAGTGCACATGTCTTCCAGCCCCCTCCGAGGCAGCTGCTCATTAGTGAGGGCTGACATCAGTCCCAGGGATGGACATTTGCTCATCCTGGTGCCACTAAACTCGGTGTCAAGGTGTGCTCTGACTCCAGGGAAGAGAAGGTTCTGGTACATTCAGCAACCTGGATGTTGTTCCTTGATACATTCTCCTCCCTGAATCACCAGTTTTTTCCACCCCCTCCTCTGCTCCTGTGTTGGGCAATGACCCACTTAGATCCACGCCAAACCACAAATAATTACCGAGATCCTTGTTTTATATCTGACCACTTCCTCCCTCCCCTCCCAGCCTGGCCAGTTTGGGATGATTCTCTCCTCTTCCCAGGCATGGCTGGTAATAGTAAAATAAGTGTTCTCTGGAGTTCATCATCTCCCTGGTGAGACCCAGATACGGGACAGGACTAGTCTGCCCAGATGTTTTGGCATCTTCATCACTGAAATGAATTAGCAACAGTTATCTCTCTGCACATCACTTCCTAGAGCAAACCAAGGACTCATCTTATGGCAGGAGAGGCTTGGGAGGGCAGTGGAATGCTGATGGGACTGGGCAGTGGGGCAGGAACACCTCGGACCAGAGCAGCCTTTGATCGTGGTGCCAGCACCTACCACTGCAAACCATGTTAAGGCTGCCCAGCGTTGCAAAGTCTTGCCAATCAACCCCACTAATTGTGAAACCGAGGCATGAGAAAGGTCACCTGCCCGAGGCAAACAGGCAGAGCCAGGATTTACACCCCTGCCCACCTGCCAGGCAATCCAGGACGGCTGGGTCCCCTTTGCACGGCATCACTCATCAGCATCACCTCCAAGGAGCTGGGAAAGCTCCTTGTGCCAGGGAGCAGCAGCCCCTGGAGCTGGGAGAAGCCACTCCCAGGACCTGCCTCTGCGCCACGGGGAAACTATTTAGGGTGGAGAAGTTCGGGGAGGGCTCCCAGACGCTGGAGGTGTCCGGTCTGTTATACCGCAGGTGGGGCCAGCTCCAGTCACATTCTTGGCTCTGCTTTTTGTTTTTTCCTGGGAAAAACTTCGATGATCCAGAGATGAACCACGCCAGGCCCCGCTATGTCATCGAACGCCCCGCGTACTCCGTCAGCCTCTTCGACGAGGAGTTTGAGAAGAAAACCAGAAGTTACCCCATTGGGGAAAAGCTGAGAAGCCTTTTCAGGTAACACAGAATGCTATAGCTGGGCTAAATGCAAACCAGGATCAGTCTGGAGCTGGGGTATAATTCAGACCTGGGGATGTAGGTTCCATTTATATCCTGGCAAGGCTTCTCCATGACCTTCGGGGGTTTGATGGATGCAAAGCACGGGAGAAATGCAAATTATACTCCAGGGAGTGAAACTGGTGACTCTCTTCACTGTTGGGTTGGAAGGCAAATCAGCAGAACAGTTTGCACTGAGTGCATTTGGGATTTGGGGTTTTGTTTCCCAAGGGTTTTTTAACAGTGATAAAAGCACAACTGGTGATGTAGGTATTGGTGTGTGCCTTTTTTTTTTAAGCTTTTCACCTGCAATTCCTTTTATCAGCTTTCTGATTAAAACCAGTGTCACTTTAAAGAGACATGTATAATTATGCAAATAAAGGTTAATAACTCTGCTGATACCTTTCTTGGAAATCTATCTCCATTCAGTAGAAAAAGGAAGCAGTAATATGGGAAAGAGAGAACATGCATGTTAGCAAGAGGAAATGTGAGATGTTGCATGTGTCAACCCAGCAACAATCTTCTTTTTTCAGACACACTTGGAGGGTTTTTGTGACCAAACACCTGAAAAAGTTCATCTTTGGCTCTTTGCCACTGTCCATGAATGTATGAGCTGTGTTTCCTCCTCACAGCTCAGCTATCCCCTATCTGAAAAGGAGTAGGATATTGGGGAGCTAAATCCTTCATTCTTTGTAGCTTCCAGTTGTGGCAGCATTGGGGACCTCCTACCATGTCAGGAAGGTCCCCACTATAACCCTCCATGGGGTGTACAGCTAATTAACCACAACCCTCTTGCCCTTGTAGAGAAGGGAAGTGCCCCAAACTCTGGGTTTAGGATTTGGTGGAGGAGAAAGGTTGAGACACTCCTGGGAAGATCCTTCCTTGCTCACTTCCCAGCCCACCTGCTTCCTCCCTTCTTTACTTACTTGCTTTTATTTTTCATATCTCCTCTAGATGTTCAGCTACCAGATTCAAACTCACCCTCTTTCGCCTGTTCCCAATACTCGTGTGGCTTCCCAAGTACAAAATTAAGGACTATATTTTGCCTGATGTCCTTGGCGGGCTCAGTGCAGGGACGATTCAAGTGCCACAAGGTGAGAAATGCTGATTTTCTGTGTCTTCAAAAGGGGGTAACAGTTTGCCAGTTCAAGGTCTGCAGATGATGCTGATGCCCAGTTTGGGGGGATTACCTGCCTTTGCTGCTGGCATTTCTGAACCCAAGCTCTACCTCCAACCTGGTTGTCCCTATATTTCCTTGCAGTGCCCATTTCCCTTGTGTTTTCCAGGGATGGCCTTTGCTCTCCTGGCCAATCTGCCTCCTGTCAATGGGCTCTACTCCTCCTTCTTCCCTTTGGTACCATACCTCTTCCTTGGGGGAATCCATCAGATGGTGCCAGGTAAGAGTCCGCAGAGCAATTGTGTGCACAAAACAGTTAAATATGGGCTGGGAATCCTCGGTGTGTCCCAGAATGGAGATGTTTGCTCTGTCAGGGGTTTATGGGATCCCCCATTCTGGCTGCACAGCAGGATCTCACCCCGTTGAACCCCTACCACATCCCACTGTGGGGCTGGTGACAGTCTGGGTGACTCTCTGCACAGCCCAACCTGCCCCACTGCCTTCGAGGACAGGACGCTCCCTAGAGAACTCCTGACCTCACTGTGTTGTGCTGCAGGTACCTTTGCTGTCGTCAGCATTATTGTTGGCAACATCTGCAATGACTTGGCTCCAGAGTCAGACTTCCAGTACTTCAACCACACTACCAATGAGACCAGTGTGAACACCACGGCCCTGGAGGCAGCCAGGCTGGAGATCTCTGCCACCTTAGCCTGCCTGACAGCCATCATACAGGTAGGGACTCTCTGCACCCCCTCTGCTGTGTCCCCTGGCCCACACAGAGTCAGCCAAGCTCTCCCTGCAGCAGACATGGTGGTAGCAGATGCTGGAAGAGGCCCCCCTTCTCAAAACAGAGGTTTGAGGGGATCCCACCCTCATTTTGGTCTCGGTGTGAAATTCTCCATATGGACCAGCTAAGGGTGAGGGCAGGATGGCAAGCAGTGATGACACCCTGCAGCTCTCCTCTCCCCATCCCTGCTCCAGGACAGCCTGCCCATTCCAGCAGCTTCCCTCTCCCCATCCCTGCTCCAGGACAGGCTGCCCATCCCAGCATCTCTCCTCTCCCCATCCCTGCTCCAGAACTGCCTGCCCAGCCCAGCCCATGCTGTGGCTGTGTGGGAGCAGCCTGTCCAACACCTCTGCAGCTCTGCACCTCATCATTTCGGGCTGTCACAGTTCTAATAAAGCCTCATCTGTCCCACCCTAGCTGTGCCTGGGCTTCGTGCAGTTCGGCTTCGTTGCCATCTACCTCTCTGAGTCCTTCATCAGGGGCTTCATGACAGCAGCAGGGCTGCAGATCCTCATCTCCGTGCTCAAGTACGTCTTCGGCTTGACAGTCCCGTCTTACACCGGGCCCTTAGCTATCGTCTACGTAAGTGGGTGCTCTGGGCAGACACCTTCCACCACACCTCGGGCATCACTGCCCCCCCTGTGAGGGCAAGGGGGCTCAGAGAGCAGGGCAGGGTGGAGGGAAGGGGAATAGATCACTCAAGCCAGCCCTGCACACTCAGGTTGTTGCTGTCTACAGGGCATTCATTACCTGTGTCTGTGAGTTTCTAATGAGAAATAATGAAATGGGTCTGGGATTTGGGGCAAGATGAACTGTGTTGCTTTGTCTTTATAATTGTTGGTGAAGGAAACTCCCTATGAGCAGGTTTGCCCATTCCTGGGATTTCCTGCATCTCCCATGGATGCATCCTCCATTGATGCAGCCAGAACTGCATTGAACCACCAGCACAGGCCCAGGGCTGGTGGCTGGTCCCTCAGCAGAGGGTTTCTAGCACTTCTGCCATCACATCTCAGGGTGTTTGCAATGATTATGGTAACAAGTGCTCTCCACTGTGCTGTCCATGTTGTCCAGAGTCTCTGGTTCCGTGTGACACCTTCTCTTCTCCTCTCCCCTTCAGACATTCATTGACATTTGTAAAGGTCTGCCCAAAACCAACCTGGCTGCCCTGGTCTATGCCTTGGTCAGTGCTGTGCTCCTGATCCTTGTCAAGGAGCTTAACCTAAAGTACATGAAGAAGATCCGGATGCCCATCCCCATGGAGATCATCATTGTAAGTGACACCCAGGCTGTCCCTTGGACCCTCCCTCACCTTACAGCCCTGGGACACTGCTGCTCACAGCAGACCCATCATGTGGAGCATCTACACAGTGAATATGACATGCCCCCACATGGCCTGGGGTCAGAAATTAGGCCATCCTCATGAAGGACACCCCTGATGCCCAGCTCATCCCTGTTAGGCTGTACCTGCATCCTGGTGATGCTGAGGATGAGAATCATAGCTCCTGCTAGGACTGTTCCCTCCTTTCCTAGCCCAAATTTGGTGCTGATTTTATTCTGTCAGCTCTGGGGGCACAACAAGATTAGTGCTCTGAGCCAGCACAGCTCTCCCTGCTTACTGCTCTTTATTCTCTGACCTTTCAGGTAATAGTTGCAACTGCAATCTCTGGCAGCTTTAACATGCCTGAGAAGTATGGCATGCCAATAGTCGGGAAGATCAGCATGGGGTAAGTGCATGTGCACCTCTGACTCATCTTCCAGACTATTTTCCTTCCTCCTCCTCCTCCTGGAACCTGGAAAACACCTCACTCTTCCCTGCAGTGTGACTGTCCCCTTCCAGGACTGTCAGGCTCCACTGTTACACAACTACCCCCATCCACTCAGGCTGTGTAGACATGGATTATGTCATTCCTGAACACACCAGCTCCTCACCTACCCCACCAGCCCACAGACACTGGTGTCACAGCTGCCTCTCCCCTCTGCTCACACTGCAGGTTCCCAGAGCCCACCCTGCCCCTGGTGAGCAAGTGGAAGGACATGATTGGCACCGCTTTCTCCCTGGCCATCGTGGGCTACGTGATCAACCTGGCCATGGGGAGGACGCTGGCAGCCAAGCATGGCTACGATGTGGACCCCAACCAGGTGATGCTGGGGCTGGGAGGAGCAGGCAGGGGTTGTTCCCTTTGCTCTGGGGCGTGAAGGGAAAACCTCATGGCGTGAATAGGAAAAGCATTCAAACGTGCTGTGCTCGAGGCAGACGTGCTGCTCTGCTCTGCTGGCAGGCTGGCGTGGCAGGGAGCCATGTGAGGGGCAAAAGGACACAGCAGACACGTCCCCCCTTTAGCAGAGAGCCTACTAAAGGGAAGGGAGCCTTAGGCTCAGCTCTCTGCCTTGCCCTCCCTCCAGACCCAAGGGTTCTGCTGGCGCAGACAGTGTGTTGGCAGGTTGTTGAAGCACAACGAGGCACATGCATTTCTCAGTGAGCAGAGAAAGACCTGGATTCCTGGTGTGTCACCTAGATACTGTGGGAGGCAGGACATTAAATAATCCTCTTTTGTCATCACTGGCACAGTGGCAGCTTTCAATAACAGCCACACATACCACATGGAGCCCTGCCCTTAGTGTGTCAACAGATGACAACGTGTTTATGTGGAATTGTGCTTCCAGGTTTCCCTGCTAGAGCAGAGCCCATCCCAGCTCCTACTGAAAGGAAAGGGTCTGGGACACACTGCAGGGAACCTTCCCTGCCACACAGACCCCAGACCCAGGCACCTGCTCTCCTGCCTGGCCACTCACAGTCATTGGCAGGATGGGCAGCTGTGCTGATGACCATATTCCACATCTCCACAGGAAATGTTGGCCCTGGGCTGCAGCAACTTCTTTGGATCCTTCTTCAAAATCCACGTGATCTGCTGTGCTCTCTCTGTCACACTCGCCGTGGATGGGGCAGGAGCGAAATCCCAAGTTAGTACCTCCTCCTCCTCCTCCTCTTCCTCCTCCTCTCTTCCCTCCATGCCCCTCCTGGAGCACAAACCCTTGAGCTGTCACCCTGACGTGGCTGTGCAGGTTCTGGAGAAGCTTCACATATGAGTGCTTCATGTTGCTGTTGTCAAAGCAGAATTTCCTTCCTCCCCAACCCCATTTTGTTCCCTGGGTGGTTTCTTGGATTGGTCACAGATGTAGAGCTGTCAATCTGCATTCCCAGTCTGGTTCTCAGAGCTACCAGCGAGGGAAGTTTGGGGTTATCTGTGAGATCTGCAAAAGCCTGCCTATTTTCAGAAGCAATCATCTGCTCACAGAAAACACTGCAGTGACCAGTTGTGCCTTTGGCTGCAGCAGCAGGAGGGGAAAGATCCCAAGGGGAGTTTAGGAAGACCCTGCTGTTTGCTGGAGTGATTTCTTTCCTTTTTGCAGGTGGCAAGTTTCTTTGTGGCCTTGGTGGTTATGGTGACCATGTTGTCTCTGGGAATCTACCTGGAACCTCTTCCAAAGGTAACACAAACATCTGTGCAAGCAGCACGGCCATTGCGACACAGGCTCTACACACCCAAGCAAAGGCACAGTCTGGCTCCAAAGAAACCCTGATGCAAACTGCTGCACAGGGGAAGCTGTTCCTGGCCTGGGAACCTGTCTGCACGGAGGCTCTGGAAGAAAGAATCATAGAATCCTAGAATGGTTTGGGTTGGAAGGGACCTTAAAGCTCATTCCACACTCTGCCATGGGCAGGGACACCTTCCACTAGACCAGCTTGCTCCAAGCCCTGTCCAACATGACCTTCCAGCAATGGGACAGCCACAGTTTCTCTGGGCAGATATAAGTCTAAATAACAGTCTAAATTATAGTCAGACAATAGTCCAAATTACTCTGTATAGATTCGTGGAAGACCTTTGTGAGCATCAGCCTTTCCCATTTCTTTGTGGGATCTGCACCAAGGAAGGCAGATGCTGCAGAAAGCATCTGGTGCCAAACATGGCACATCCACATCCTGGCTGACACCCCCTCTCCTCCACAGTCTGTCCTGGGAGCCCTCATTGCAGTGAACCTGAAAAACTCCCTCAAGCAACTGGCTGATCCCTTCTACCTGTGGAAGAAGAGCAAGCTGGACTGTGTGAGTGCCTGGGGTGTTGGGAGGCATCACCTGCCTCACCTGGCAGCTCAGCCCAGGGCTGTGTGGGGCCAGGGCAGGATGAGCAGGTGAGACTCCAGCAGGTTTTGGGGGACATTTAGGGGTATGAATCCCTTGCAGGAGGTGGGTTTCTCTCTCTCTAGTTGTGATGGTGCTTCCAACCCCTCACCACCCTGAGGAGCCTGTCCTGCCCAGCTGAGCACCCTGGTGCTCAGAGCACATATCAGAGCGGCCTGAACTATTACCTGCTGTGTTTAAATGCCAATCAACTGCGGGAGCCTGTTTGCCCAGAACTAGCCAAACCGGCCCTGCTCAATATCTGGGAGTCATGACTTAAAAACTCACACAATAGCCCTCCAGGGTGAGGAGAGCCCTTCACAGTGATAAGAACTCCAGGCACTGGTTGATGTATAAACCCAGGCAGGGGGTGCGGGGGAGTGAGAACGGAATTTGGAAATGTCTGACATAAAAAGACACTGTTTGAACAGGACTCCCACGGCTGAGAGGTGTGTGTGGAGACTGAGCCAATATCCTGTCAGGTCCTGACAAACCACCTTATCCGAGGCATCAGGACTCCAGAGGGGCTGACCTGAGTCTTTAAGAGCTTTCCCAAAATACTGTTCAAACAGGTGCTGGAGGAGGGATGGGTTGGCAGTTTGAGCACATCTCTGAATGGGTTCTGCTGGGTAGGATGGAAGGTCTGACAGCTCTGACAGTTCAAGTGAGGGCAGTGAAGTTACTGCCCTTTACCAGAGGGGAGCACAGACTGACCCCACGGGCTTCAGAGACCCCAACCAAAAGCCTGGGCAGACACCTGAGGGGATGGTGGACTGAGTGGAGATGGTTGGTGCAGGGAGTGTGGGGACCAGGCAGATGCCAATGCAGTGAACGGTATTCCCCTGACCTTAATCTCCTTGGAATTTGAACTAGATTCTGTGTCCTGTCCCAAAATGGGGGACAATGTTTCTGGGTGTTGTCAGACCATTGGTGTTCATCACCTTAAGGCTGGTTGTGTTTCAGGACAGCTAATTCCACAGACAGAGCATGAAGCCCGGATGGAGGGAAGCCCTTCCTGGGCATTTATATACACAATCCAGGATGCTGAAGTCATCAAATTTACCCTGATTTGTCCAAGGTCAAAGCTAGGTTTTATTAGTCTTGAGGATGGGATTAAAATAACCTGATAATGATTCTCAGAGGGCATGTTTATGTGCTGGGGCAGGACTAATTTCATATGGAGGGAGCTGCTCAAGCACTAACACATAAGAATGACAAATGTCTGAGCTCTGAGCTGGAGGTGAAGCAGGTTTTGGGGTGCTCTGTCGTACTTGGCCATCAGATCTGCTCTGTGTTCAGGCCATTTATAGCAGGTGCTCAGGAGGTTTTCTGGGAGATGCTGATCCCTTCTGAAATGCTCTGACTGCCAGCAGGAGCTTCTTGGGGCTGGGAGCAGCCACGGAGCAGCAGATGGTGTGATCTGCAGGAGCCTTTCCTGGGCTAGTCAGGCTGATGCTTTTTGGATGGAATGAGCAGTGTGTTCGTGCAGCCGTGAAGAAACACCCCAGCTGCTTTTACGCCTGAAAAACTGGGGCTCCTGGCAAACTTCCCAGCAAGGATGTTCCACATGAAAACATACAAAAAACCAGAGAATTCAGGTTCTGCAGAATTCAGGTCTCGGTCTATTGATCCCATGTGGGTTTGGGAGTCCAGGTTATCAGCACAGGGCCATTTTCCATCCATCCATCCATCCATCCATCCATCCCTGGTAGAGTAAAATGATCTGCCATGCTCTCCTCTTCCTGCAGTTGGTGTGGCTGGTGAGCTTCTTCTCCGCTTTCTTCCTGAGCCTTCCCTACGGAGTCGCGGTGGGCGTGGGATTCTCCGTGCTGGTCGTGGTTTTCCATACCCAGTTGTGAGTACTGGTGCAGCCCCAAGAGCCACAGGAGACACCAAACCTCCCGGGGGCAGAATAAAGGGGTTTATAAGCGACCTCTGGCCCGTGTCTCGAAGGAACGCGCGGCAGGAGCCCGGGGGAGTGCAGGTGTCCTCCCCTGGAATGTGCAAACAGGAATGGCAGGCGCTAATTTACTGCCTGCATTCCCACTCCCCTGCACATCCCAAGTCAAGGGGAAGCCTCGAGGTATTCACTCCAGCACGAAAATCACCCCGCATAGTTCCCAGCAGAAAGCCCTGCTCATCCAAAGGGCGAGCCCTGCGTGTGTGCAGAGACTGGTGTGAAGTTTTCACACCATTTCTTAATCCATCAAAGCCCCTTATTAATATTTCCCAGTCTGGGATCTCAAACTGCTGACTCTTTTTATTTTTCTGCCCTGCAGACTCTGCAGGGATGGAATGTAAGTATTTTCATAAAGCAGATTTTCAAATCCTGCCATGGAATGTGAATCAAAGCAGTTTCCTACCCCTGCAACATTCACTCTAATGCTGATCCCCTCTTTTCTGCAGCCGGAACGGCTCTGCCCTGGGCCAAGTGACTTCCACTGACATCTACAAGAACCCTAAAGCCTACAACAAGGTAGGGTGAAGCCAAAGCATCCTCAAAGTGCTGTTCTTTGCCACTGGTACACCCGGGCCTGGTCTGAGCTGCTGTCTCTGTTGCAGGTACATGAAGTTAATGGGATTAAAATTGTGACCTACTGCTCGCCACTGTATTTTGCCAACTCAGAGATATTCCGTGAGAAGATTATAGCCAAGGTGAGCAGTGCCCTAACAAACCTGTGCCTGCAGCCAAGCCGAAATGCCCCTTGCTGCAAGGAGATAATTAAGCCACAGATGACCATGAAACATGGTCACATCCATCCCCTACTCTCCCATTCTCTTCTCCCTGGTCTTCAGGACTGTTTGTAGAGCTCATTTTAGAGGTTATGCCTGAATCGTGGCAGGTATCCTTCCCGAAACTCTGCCAAAACAGGGACATCCTGCTACTGCAAGTCTTTCCTCCCTGAATGTGCAGGTGCCCTGAGTTCCTGAAGATATTTGGTGGCCATCAGGATCATCTCACTCCACTGTACAACTGGTGCCACAGGCTGGGAAATATCAGGGAAGAAACAACAGCCCCTGACTATGGGGCTGAACAGACTTTTTCCAAGAAAACTCTCTCTTTCCCATAGACTGGAGTGGATCCTGGGAAAGTGTACTTGGCCAGGAAGAAGTATCTGAAACGGCAGGAGAAGGGGACAGCACAGCCACCGAAAAAGCTCCCGAAATTCTTATTGAAGCAGAACAAGGTAACTCAGGTCAGGTTCCTGTGTCATGGGTAAGACCCCAAGTCCCCATCAAACAGCTCCTCCTGACACAGGATTTTCTGAACAGTCCTCCTGGCCACATTTATCACCTCTCACCTCCTTTCCTTCCCACCCACATCTCCATTCCTCCCAATAGCCAAAACCTTAGGATGCAGGAGAACTGGGAATGGCTGGGAGAGAGAAAGCTGTGGAGATGGCTAGAATGGAAACACGGTGACCAATCTGGTAGAAAGCAGGCTTGCCCTCTTTGTTCCAAAGTGCCCTTCTGAAGCCCATCTCCCAGTGATCCCAGCTACATTTGGTTTGCAGGGCTGAGCAGTTTTGCAGCGTGTGAACATGAATCATTCAAAATTAATCTAACGAACTCAGCCCCAGGGGACATTCAGTCTAGCACCAGGCTGGAGTCAGCCCAAATTAAAACAATTAAAACACTTCATGCCAGTGGATACAGATGCCTTCACCTGTCACATCTCTGCCTGTGCTGGCATTGGTGCCCTGCCCTGACTCTGCATTTCTACTTTGCTGTAGACCTTGTCTTTGCAAGAGCTCCAGAAGGATTTTGAAAGCACCTCTCCAACAGATACCAATAACAACCAGACGACTGCCAATGGTGCCAGCATCTCCTATGTCACCTTCCATCCACCTGCCAACACTGCTGGGCAAGTGCCCATCTCCAGGGAGCTGGGCAGCACCACGACTCTGCAGGGCAGCACCTTCAGTGTCATGCCCAGGGCAGATGTTGACCCCGTGGTGACAGCACCGCCCTACATCAGCTTTCACACCATCATCCTGGACATGAGTGGAGTGTGTTTTGTTGACCTCATGGGCACAAAAGCTCTGAGCAAGGTTAGTTCTGTGCTACAAACACAGCCAAGCCACAGGTAGCCACAGGTACCTTCTGCTCTCTTGGGTAGCTCATATGAAGATGTTTACTCTCCTCAGCAGAAGGTTTGTGTGGCTTTTCTCCTTCAGCATCCCCAAGACATGTAAAGCCCTGATACAAGACTTTATGTATTAACAGAAAGCTGGAGCAGTCATCTTATTAATCCTTTCTCTCCCCTCTCATCCTTTCTAGTTGTGTTCCAGTTACCAGAAGATTGGGATTAAAGTGTTCTTGGCAAACGTGCATGGTAAGAATCCACAAAGGACATATTTCCATTTGATTTTCCCCCATCTCTGAGCTCCTGATAGACAGGAGATCTTTTTGTGCTCTTTATACAAATCCTGTGAGCTGTCAGCTTTTTGTTGGATCAAACCAGAACAGAGAAAAGGAGAGAACAGAAGGAAGGAAAGAAAAGCACTGTTCTCTATGTGTGAAATCAGTCCTTTCACTTGGGAAGTGATAGGGCTGGAACATCTCAAAAAATACAGAGCAAAATAGATCCCTGCATTCATTTCTGCAGCAAATTTGCCTCTTCCCTATGCACCTCAGCCTTGCCATAGCTCAGAGGCCACTGCCAGCCACACACACCTTCAAAGGCTTCCTCCTTGGCTTTCCCCTTGTCCACGTGTCTTTCCTTTCTCCAGCCCAGGTGTACAATGACATCAGCACAGGTGGAGTCTTCGAGGAAGGAGGCCTGGACCAAAGTCACATCTTCTTGACCATCCATGATGCTGTTTTGTTTGCCCTGGCAAACATCAAAGAAGTTGTCCACCCACCCATCTTGGAGGAGGTAAATTTGCTCCACAGACTTTCCAAGGTCACAGGACTGTACTTATCAGGTTTACAGGCTGTATCAGCACAAAGGAACAATAACAAATTGCTACTGCAACTAATAAAACTTCTTGTTTATCTCAAGCAGTAAATGTCTAAATCAAACAAAATATTTCACGTCCTAGTTGTCATGTACAGGCCAAGCACTCACTGACTGAATGGATTCCCATGGGAATTGAGAAGTGTAAATGTCTTATACAAACCCTTGGCTAAGAGATGAATGTTGTCCCACCCTGGAGAAGCCAGAAGAGTTGTTCCAGCACTGTGGCCCCAGTTTGGTGCTGGGTGGAACAGGCAGCTGCACACAAAGGCAGAATTTGGCCCTCAGAAATGAAGTTGAGACAGATTCACATGTCGTGGAATAGTCCCAGCATCCAGGAACGCTCCCTTGGCGGGAGGAGAAAAGGCCAAGGCAGGAGTGTGGCACATTCTGATGGCACAGTGTCAAACAGCCTCTTTCCCCAAACAGGGGCTGGTTTATTGAGTGGTAATTTAGTGGGAATCAGGGCAGTGGGAGCCAGTTATCTCACAAGCACAAGTTAAGGTACCTCATATCTGGACACAGTGATATATATGCAAATGCCAGCTTAGTCACAGGAGATAAATGGAGCAGGATTCCTTCTGTGCCCCTTCTCCTGGGCATTTCCACTGCAGCACGTGTGATGCTTTCAGCCTGGCTTAGTCATTATTTTTATTCCTTTTGACCCTGCACTCTGCTAATTTGGGGATTCAATTCTTTCCTGCAGAGGCCAAACCAGACAGAGCTGTCCATCTATGATGAATCTGTGGATGAAAACAGTGCAGAGTATAAGAACCTGGAGGAGGTGAGTTTTAGTGGCAGGGGCTACTTCAGCCAGGGGTGTAAGGTGGAAATCCAAAATCATGTTTGGGATTGGTTAGATGGGAGCTCCCCTGTGCCACTGCCAAGCAAACTGCAAGGAACTGCAATGCTTCAAAAAGTTAATGGCAAATATGATTTTCAATCCCTGTCCTGAGGAGCTCGGGCAGGCACCTGGATGAGGAGCAGGTAGGTTGCCCCACAGGGAATCCTTTAACCACACAGCTCAGGCTCACAGTCAGACCTGTGGTCTCCACACACGGGGGGGAACTTGGACAACAAAAAAAGTTCAAGTTTTTCAGCACAGTCTTTATTTATGGCACCCACATTTGGGTCTTGGGATAAGATCTGTTCCAGTGTTGATGTTTGCCATGCTATCCATGCACAGCTGGAAGCAGAGCAACCTCCCACCACCAGCTTTCCCTCGTGGAGAAGGGTTGGGAAGGGCTGGGGTTTCTGGTGGTGTTTCTCTGTGTGACTGAACAATGCTGAGCTGTGTTGGTGTGTCTGGGCCACGGCACCAGCCCTAACCCTGCATGTCTTCTGTGCCTTTTAGGAGATGTTTGGAAGCATGTTCCACTCAGAGACCCAGACAGCTCTGTGAGCACAGGGAGCATCAGTGTGTGGGCAAACCCTCCCAAAGAGACTCTTCTCTCCAATCCTTTTGCAAAGACCTGGGGATACAACAGGTTTGCGAAGCAAGAGGCCCTCACACCTCTTGAACTGATAAATTCCTCACTCCCTCCTTCCTGCTCTGATTGTGGTGTTCAGAGCAGTGGACTCTGGAGCAGGCAACAGCAACCTACGGAAGCAGGAACTCAGGAAATGCCATCTCATGGATTAGAGGAGAAGCGAGTTCATTTAAAGGCAGGTGCCTTAACCCAGGGGACGATTAGTCACCAGTGCCAAGTGCTCTCCTTTGTCTCACACAATGGCACCCTTCTGCCCACACTGGCATTACGTAATTTGGGCATCCTGCTTCTTTCTTTCCCCTCCTGCCTCTCTTCCTGATGAAGTGAAATACGAGCAAATATTAAAAGCCTCTCAGGCTTTGATTCACCAGCAAAAGCGGCTCCTGCAAAGTGCAGCTTTGCCAGGTAACGTTGTTCTACGATGTGCACTGACCCTCGGGGGGGCTGGAAGTGCAGCCCCCCAAATTCCCCTGCCTGTCTGTGTAGCACCACCTGTGCCTCTGGTGTGGCCCCTCTTCCACGACCCCCCTGCTCCCCTCTCTCTGTGACCCAGTGTCCCAGAAACCACTGCCTCAAAATCCAGTGCCTCAAACCAGTGTTGTGTTTCTGACACCCCAAAGACCTCAGTACTCTCTCTCAGAAGGGCTAATTTCTGAATTATGTGGGGTTTATTTACTCAGGATGTGCTTGTAATCAGAAATAAGAGTTCCTTGTTACATGCATATATTGTCCTGCCTGCCCCGTGGGTTGAGTACGTGTCCAAAAGACCCAGGGTCCAGTTCAAGTTCCCTCTGAAGTTTTTTAAGGACCTTTCCACTGAACAAACAATACTTCAGAGAAGGCTCTTAGACTGTGAATGGCATGAAAGCATGAATCCCGAGGGAGTTCTGAGCCTTCCCATCTTCTTGTTGACTGGAGCAACTAAAGATTTAATCCAGAACATGGATGAGTGCTTTGGGGAAAGGTGTTTCCCCCAAATAATTTTGATCACAAATAGCAAATTCAGGGATAGGGAAGGAAGCCCTTCCTGCATGTTTTTCATTATGCCACTGATCTAGAGCACTGAAACTAAAATTTGACACATACTTGTATATCTTCCATTGCCATTACCAAGTAATTTTTTGTTTGAATTTCAAACCTTCCTACAAAATATTTCCAGCACTGGGATAAAATGTAGGAGTCACCAACAAGAACTGAACAGTATGGAAGTAAATCTGGGCAGTCTGTAATCTTCCCATGAATGCCAAAAAAAATGAAGAGGGGCCTTAATAATGAAAGTAAATTATATTTTAAACTGCTATTTCTATTTTATTACTCTAAGATATTAGAAACATGAGCAAGCTTTAACGTCCAGTTTTGAAGTACACTGATATTATTGAGCTGATTCACCAGCAGATTGCTGAAGGCTTTCTGAGAAGAGAATGTGGGTTTTTCCTACAGCTCCCAGATGCCTCATTTGCAAGGAAAATAGAGCTTCATGAACCATCTTAGCTAGACAGCCACTAAAGGAAACTACATCAGGACCCCCTGCCCATTTGTTTTTCTGGAACATCTCATTAACTAAGTCCCCATTTCTCTACCTCAGTTCCTGATTATGTGGTGCAGGAGAGAGTAATAAAACCAAAGGAGAGTAGTTTCCAAGAGGAAAAACCCACTAGCTAATGGTTATTCCTTATTTTAATCTCAGACAGCAGTGATCTCTCCAGAACCATGTCTAGCTTGTTCTACAAGGTAAAATCAAGAGATTAAGTCTCTTAAATTATCTTTGAGGGTGATTACTCGTGGTCTTTTGTTACTGCCTGAGTGCTCCTTGGGAAAAAAAACACGCAACAAAGAGGTTGGTGCAGTGAAACAAGAAACTGTCTTAATCCATATTTCTGTATCTCTGAGGTGGCATCCCATTAAAAGAGGGAAATTCCAATTTCCAGCTCTTCATTCAGGATTCACTGCAGGAGGCTGATTTCAGGTCTGACAGGCCAAACACAGGAAGCCTCAGAGCAGCAGATTGTGCCTAAAACAGGGACTGTACTTTTTGGAGGTGCTAAAAGTGTAAAGGATGGGATGCCAAGAGAAATGGCTTGGAAGCAGCAGTGACTGCTCTGAAATCTGACAACCCAGCCAGAAAGAAACCTCATTCCTGTAGCCATGGGTCAATTCAGGCAATAAATGTAATATCAGCACTGCTGGAAGCACAGGGTGGCCAAAGGCTTAATTTCCATGGAAGCTCAAATTCACCCTGAGTATTCTTAGCTTCCAGTGTCCCTTTATTGCTCTTAAATAACACTGAAGTTGATGTGTAATGGCTCTGAAGCCTTCCTTGGTAAATGCATGATGTATAACCAGCTCAGAAATGTTTGTAATTTATTTAATTTAATATTGGTTTCGTTCTCTTTTTTTTTTTTGATAATAAAGAATGTGTGAACAATCACCTGCTTCTGCTGGCTTGAGAGAAGGATTTCCGTGGTTGTTCCCATCTGGTATTTGGAGTCCTGGGATGGTTTATATTGTAGATAAATCTTCACATTCAGCACAGGAGAGCTGTAAGGAAGGGAAGAACAATTCCATCATGGTGGGATCATAGAAAGAAGGGGCACATTTTGGGTTACAGCCTGTCAGGAGTGAGGCTGGCACACCCAGGGCTGCCTTGGGGTGTTCTTCAGCTCACCACAGTCCTTGTGCCCCACCTGTGGCCCCACTGAGCCCATGGGGTGGTTATTCCCCTCTGGAATTCCTTTTGCCCCAATCCTTTTGGGAACAGCATCCCAAACCCTGGCAGTCTCATCTCTGAGAGCCCCTTCCAGGAGCCAGAGGGGCCATGGGGACACCAAGAGAGGGATTTTCATCAGGAACTGGAATGGCAGGCCAGGGGAACGGGTTCAAACTGCCAGAGGGAAGGCCTGGGTGGGATATTGGGATGGAATTCCTCCCTGGGAGGGTGGGCAGGCCCTGGCTCAGGGTGGGCCGAGTTGTGGCTGTCCCATCCCTGGGAGTGTCCAAGGGCAGGTTGGACGGCG
Organism: Anabacerthia variegaticeps; assembly: GCA_035583185.1. Lineage (NCBI taxonomy): Eukaryota > Metazoa > Chordata > Aves > Passeriformes > Furnariidae > Anabacerthia > Anabacerthia variegaticeps. The sequence goes on from JAWWEW010000073.1 coordinate 2,845,770, forward strand.
CTGGGCTGGTGGAAGGTGTCCCTGCCCATGGCAGGGGTGGAATAAGACGGTCTTTAAGGTCCTTCAAACAAACCAACCCGTATCTCGGCCACGCCATGGAGCCTGAGGGAATCTGAGGGAGCCTGAGGGAACCTGAGGGACCCCGCCATGCCCGCCTCAAACTACAACTCCCATCAGCCCCCGCGCAGGGGGCGGGACCAACCCAACCACCGCCTCCCCCCATTGGCCACGGCGCGGGCGGGGCGGGCGGCGATTGGCTGCGCGGCACGCCGGTCATGCGGGGCGGGGCGGGTGCAGCGATGGCGGGCGGGCGGCGGGCGGCCATGGCGGCGGCGCTGGGGCTGGGCGCGGCGGCGCTGGCCCTGCTGGCCGCGGTGCTGCTCCGCACCTTCGTGCTGAGGACACCGGCGGCGCTGCCCCGGCTGTGGGCCAGGAGCGCCGCCACCGCCGCCCTCAGCGCCGCCGAGCGCACGGAGCTCAAGGAGGCGCTGCGAGGTGAGGGGCGAGCCCCCCCCAAGGCCCGCCCTGAGGGAGGGGCGGTGTGTGGGGAGGGACCGGGTGTGGGAACCGGCAGGGCCACAGGAGGGGATGGCAGCGGTGCTTGGAGGGCTCTGTGCTGTTATTTGTGGTCATTCAGGCACTGAGGGGCTGGAGAGTGACCAGGGGAGCGAATGGAGCTGGGGAAGGGGATGGAGCACCAGGAGGGGCTGAGGGAGCTGGGGGGGCTCAGCCTGGGGAAAAGGAGGGTCAAGGGGGACCTTCTGGCTCTCCTTGGAATAGGTTGTAGCAAGGTTGGACTCTGCTCCCAGGGAACAAGGAGGAGAGGGAATGGCCTCAGGCTGGGACAGGGCAAGTGCAGGTGGGACAGCAGGAGGAATTTCCTCATGGAAAGGGTGGTCAGACATTGGAAGGGGCTGCCCAGGGAGGTTTGGAGTGCCCATCCCTGGAGGTGTCCAGGGAGTGACTGGATGTGGCACTCAGTGCTCTGGGCTGGGGGACAAGCTGGGGATGGGGCTGGACTCGATGTCCTTGGAGGTCTTTTCCAAGCTCAGTGATCCTGGGATTCTCCTGAAGCAACTCTTCTCCCCATGGTGATTTTCTCCACTGTTCCCTGCTTGTACACACAGAACGCACCAGGCCCCTCTGAGGGGTTTGCCACACACCCCTTTGTCCACTGGATAAATCCCTGTGGGATTTTTTCCCCCTCTTGCTCACCCCTGGCAGCCCTGCTGTGCTGTGTTTGTGCTGTCTGACACAGGAGATTGGAGGAGTTTAAATCTCAGGAGGGCTGGCAGGAAAACCACAGCCTGGCATGGAGAGATAGCCCTGCGTGCTCCAGTAGGGCTTGGGTGTGTAACTCTCATACCTTGCTGGCTTGTAGGATTTATTGCCTAGCAAATTGTGTTTACATACTTTTTTAATGGGAAAATGAAAGGTCACAACAGATTTTTGTGTTAATTGTTGAATCCCGTGACCTCAGAAGAATCTGTAACCTCACCTGACAGATGCTCTTTGGAAAGGCAGCTGGGACTGGGACTAAGTTAAATCCACATTCTCCAGGGCAGTGACTGGATGTTGGAGAGCAGCTGTGTCTGAGCCTGTTTAGATGACAGAGCAGACTAAAAGTACCAACAAAAGACCTGTGTGTTTATATATTTTAATAGTTGGAGCAGTCTGAGTGTGTAATAACGCTCTTGCCATCACAACACAACTTGCTATTGAGAAAGAACCTTGAACTGCCAACTAAGCTGCTTGTTCAGCTGCCAGAGTAGTTTATGACTGTGAGGAATCAGATCACCCGAGCAAATTGCAGCTGCTCCTGGACAGTAGCATTTCTAACGATATCATTCAACACTTCAGGATGAAAAGTGGAGTCAAATTATCTAGAGAAATACCTTGGCTGAAGTGTTAGGAAATCCTGGTGGCTGCACAGCTCAGCTGCAGCACATCAGTCTTTTTTGATAGTGGCAGCTCGTGCTGTGCTGTGAAATAGTGTTTAAAGCCTGGAAAATATTCAGGAGCATAAATAGACTTCCCCTTTTGAAATGCAATTCAAGTATTCTTTTATTTAGTGCTGAGTGATTTCTGGTTTGTGTTTCATTGAAGGTGCCATTAAAATCCCAACTGTGTCTGTATCCCCTGAGGACTTGAATACAACGGCCATGGCAGAATTTGGGAGTTACATTCAGAAAGGTACAAAACTTCCATTCTCAGCAATCTCTTCTGCTCGATTTCATTTTCAGAAACAAATTGAAGAGTATATATAGTTCCTGAATATAATGGAACAGATTTTTAGTTTGTTTTTCCTGAAGAAAGACCTCTCAGAAATGGCACACGTGTGTTCTTTCTGCAACAGTGTATTTTTGGGGTGTCAGTGGCCAAAGCTGGAACAGAGAAGGTTTCAACAACTTTTTGCAATGGTGGTTTTTGGTCCTTGAGATGCTTAAATGCCATTTAAAAAAAAAAAAAAAAAAAAGAGGATGACTGCTGCTGTTTCAGCCTATTTTTTGGTAGTCCCATCATTGCTCCAGCACTGGTGAACAAGAATTCCTGGTTTGCTTAGGAAAGTTTTAAATACAAAGTGAGATAGAGTGTGAGAACTTCTGTTGTCTCTTGTGATCAGTCTTATTTGCAGTGCTCCCCTGAAGGTAAGTAGGTGATGACTCTGTGGAATACACAATGATAAAATTGGACATTATTGCTAATTTTTCTTTTACATGTATTTTTCTCTTTTTTCCCAACAGTCTTCCCGGCCGTATTTACTTCAAAGTTCATCCAACATGAAATTGTTGGGAACTACAGCCATCTCTTTACTGTTCAGGGCTCTGCCCCTGAGCTGCTGCCCTACATGCTGCTTGCACACATGGATGTTGTGCCTGCTCCCCCCGAGGGCTGGGATTTCCCTCCCTTCTCAGCTGCAGAGCACGAAGGTTTCATCTATGGGCGAGGAACGCTGGATAACAAAAACTCTGCCATAGTATGTCCACTTGGCAATGTCATTTCAGAAAGATAAAAGCCTGGAAAGGGTAAATTGGAGGAATGTGTTCTCTTGAAATTCTGGGTGTTGTCTCTCTTGGCCCTCTTTAAATTAGTTCATGATAAGTTCCTAAGCCTTGCAGTGTTCTCCCAGCTTTTCCTGGAGGTGGAGGGACCATGATTACTGAAGAAAGCAGAGTTAAAGCTCTTAGAAGAATCAGAAGAACACACTCACAGATGCAGATGTGTTTGGTTCAATGCCATATTTAAAATTTCCCAGAGAATGGGAATATCCTCAGTAGGAGCCGTAGAAATCAAAGCTCAGCTATGCACAGGGCAAAGGCTCCTTAAGGGCTGTGAAAGCATCACATTTCTCTTACATCACACTGCATTTTTTTACATTTATCCTCTTTATTAATACACAAGGATGGTACAACACGTTCTGCTTTTCCTGCAGGGGATTCTGCAAGCTCTGGAATTTCTGCTGAGGAGAAATTACAGACCCCGCCGATCTTTCTATGTTGGTATTGGACACGATGAGGAGGTATTTCCTTTCATTTCACTGGAACAACCAGTTGTTTGCATTGTTCATGTAGGTAACAAGGCTTTAGTTTTGAAACATTGTTTAGCTGGAACGTCCTTCCTGTTTTTCTTGGTTCCGTGGGTAGATACTGTGTCAGAGTTATATATTGATTGTTTGGCTTTAAGTGACGTTGACAAAGGGTTTGGTATGATGAGGAAAGAGAGAAGAACTCGGTGGGGTGGTAGCTCAAATTCTTTTCTGCAGGGAAGGTGCAGCAGGAGTCACATTTTGGAGTACATATAGGACATGGAAAGCTGGGTTAAGATTCATGTGGTTCCAAATGATCAGAAAGAACTAACAAAAATGTTCCACTTAATGGTACAGAGAGACAGGTGAGGTGGGTTTGTTTATGTCTTTTCAAAATAGACAAAGAATTGTTAGTAGTTAAAATGAATATGTTTAAAATTGCTAATCTGTGGAGTTTATAGCTCTGAGAGATCATTGTGTCTAAGAACCAGTAGAAATTCAAGCAACACTGAGTGACTGGTGAATGAGGGAGAGCACTCCTCGGGGTGGGTGTAAACCCATCTGCTACCAGGCCATGGGCATGGCCAATGAGTTTTGCTGGGAGAACCTCGAATTAACAGGCTGCTCTTGAGCTGTTCACCAGGGGCTTTCCTGCATTCTTTGTGTTGTAGCGCTGGCACTGTCAGCAGCAAGGTGTTTTCCAGTATTACTCCCAATGGCATGGCTTAATGCGAACAATTCCTCTGTCTGGACTCTCCCAGGTGTCTGGTCGGAAGGGAGCAATGAAAATTGCAGCTCTGCTGGAAGCCAGAGGAGTGAAACTCTCCTTCCTGCTGGATGAGGGAAGTGCAGTACTGGATGGGATCATTGCAGGAGTGAAGAAGCCAGTGGCTCTGTAAGGAGAACATAAATGCTCCTGATGAAAGTGATTCATTTTCAATAATTATGATAAATGGCCTTGCTAATGTCACTACAGTATGTTTTCAAGGCGTGTGGTGGCGTTGGTGTTACTAAAGCTGCAGCAGTGACACAAAGTGCAAGCCAAGGACCTTCAGCCTTTGCTTGCTGTCCATCACAGCTGTGCTGACAGAAGCAGAATGTTCCACTTAGCCCTTGCACACATTTTAATTCTGTGCTGCAGAGTTCTGCTCACTGGAGAAGGAGCCAAGACATCAGTCCTCCAGACATCTAAATATTGTGATAATGATTTATTGTTGTTGCTTTTTGGGTGTTTTTTTAGGATACTAAAGCTATGCACAGTAGTTACTTTTATCTGTAATCTGTGCAAGTGTGTTTGGAGTTGCATGAGTCATTTATTTGCTTATTTATTGATTTATTTATTTATCATTGAGCAGAATTGCTGTCACAGAAAAAGGTTCAATGACACTGAATTTCAGTGTGGAAAAAGAGCCAGGACATTCATCCTTTCCTCCAAAGGAGACAAGTATTGGCATTCTTGCAGCAGCCATGTCCAGGTGAGGCTTGCCCTGTCATCCAGCATCAAAGACAGTCAAGCAGATTCCTAAGTCACTGATATGTGACTTTTTTAATATTTGTATTTAGAGTCTTTTTCACATTCCTGTCAATATATTTGAAGTTGCAGTTTGTCACTCACTCTGAAGTGTAGAAGTACAACTCTCAGCAAAGGGACAATTGCCAGGTGTCTGCAGGGTCTTTTCAATTCAGCTGTTCTTGGTGTCAGTTGATTCTTTGAAAGCAAGACAAGTGCTGTCTACCCTAATTTACTCTGTAGTAATAGAGATTCCTCTGTTTGGGTGGCAGGATTTCTCTGGAATTTATTCCTGTACATACCTGCTAGACCTCAGCTGGTAATTCTCCAAGCCAATAAACACGGTGTAGAGTCATAATGTGACTGCATAAATCATCCCTTTCCATGTCTGTGTAGATACCAAATTGGCTAATAAATATATATTTCTGAAAAACCTGCTATGTGCAGCCATGGTGGGATTTGGTGAGATATTTTCCTAGATTTCCATGTCTTTCTAGGAGTCAGACTTTGGGATTTTTTCAGAGAAAGTCTGTGTATGTGACTGGAATGCCCAGAAATCTGTGGAGCTGTGCTCGCAGATGCACTCACCATGAGAGGAAAGTGTGATTGCATCTCAAACATAATTCAGAAATCCAATTCCTGTCAGCATTCTGGAGCAATAACAGTCAGAGATTTTTTTAAATTCCAAGTGTTGTTTGTTTTGTAGACTGGAGCAGAATCCCTTGCGCAACCTGTTTGGCCACGGGCCAGAGCTCATGACTATGGAGCACCTTGCAGCAGAGGTGAGGAAAGAAGCTTGATTCCATTCCCAGATTTTCATATTAATAAGTGAAAAGTAACCCAGCTTATAAATTTAGAGCACAGTTATGTCCTGGAAAGGAAAAGACTCAAGCTGGCCTTTCTCCCAGCTAGTTGTTTCTGCTGGAATTGTTTCTGCCCTAGCCAAGTGACTCCACAGTGCTCTTGAGCACTGGAAACTTTCTGATTTGTGGCTTTATTTCTTCCTCTTAGTTCAGGTTTCCTCTCAATCTCATCATGAGCAATCTGTGGCTGTTTTCACCTATTGTCAGCAGGTAAGAAAACAGATCCTTGGTAAACACCCCCAGCCTCTCACCCTTAAAAGATGAAGCCATTTCTAATCCTTGCAGGAAATCAGTTGTATCATTTTATAGTTGAGACAGTTCAGTGGTTTACTGTTAATAAGCACTCTGCTAATTGAACAAGCCATCATTCAGCTCATTGCCTGTGGAATTGTGGTGCCTGTGTTTTAGGAATATCAAACTTCTTCAGAAATTTTTGTTTGTTTCTTTCTTTTTTTAAGAGTTCTTGCCTCAAAACCTTCCACCAACGCCTTGATTCGAACGACGACCGCAGTCACCATGTTTAATGCAGGAATCAAGGTAGTTTCATTTGGATTTTTCTCCATGTAGTATGATGAGACAATTAGGACATTTGATTTCCAGCTATTCGTATCCATTTATAAGATCAGTACGGACACTGTGGTGTCACCACCAATCTCATTCTTACTTCACAAAGCTTGGATTTGGCTACAGTTGAAAATCTCTGTCTTTCAGAAATACCTGATCTCTGTCGACCACTGCTAAACTTGTTAATGTTTTAGGACAGACAAGAAAGAGTGTTTTCTTTGTGATCCAACAAAGTGTCAATGACAGTATTTGAAACTCACAGCCATAAACACTTCCCTGGCCCAGGTGGGGTTTTGTGTTTGTAGGACAGGTCTGGTGTTTGCACCTTGGACTGAGAGATAACAGCTTCTGGCTGATACAGCCAGGTCTTGCCCTGATAAGGAGGGGTATCTGTCCAGAAATACCATCACCGTGGCAAATAAACAGGCTGTTTGATCCCTGAAAACATCTGGTACTGAAAAGCATCACTGGACAAGCAAACAAGATGCAGTGGCTGAACAGTGACACGGAGTGGCCAGGAGAGAACTGACACCCGGGTTTCTCTTTTTTCGGAATTCCTCAGGATAACGTTTCTAACTTCATTTTTGTTGAATTAGTGAATATTTCTTCATGTATTTATCTGCATTTCAGATGAGATTTACAGTATTTTAACACAGAAAGAGATACCACACTTATTGAAAACAGGGAGGCGTTAGGCTGAGGACTGGAGTTGTTTGAGTGTCTGAGTTTGCAGTTGGCATTTTAGTCAGTTTGTAACTTCCTTTCAAGTTTTGGCCCTTCCCTTTTTCTAGGTAAATGTCATCCCTTCTTCTGCAAAAGCCACGGTGAATTTCCGGATCCACTCGGCCGAGACGGCTGCTGAGGTACCCACTGCCCCCCACTGCAATTCAGATCCCTGAGGTCCTTTGTGCCAAAGAGCACCTGGATCCTGTGGGATTATGGAATGGGAGGATTGAGGTTTGTGACCTGTGAGAGTGTGGGAATCTTGCACACTTCAGTAGTGCCTGTCCAGCCCAGCTGTGAAGCGGTGTCAGTACAAAGCATCTTCCCCTCCCAAGCTTTTGCTGGAAGTTTCTCTTTCTGGAAGCTTTTTCTGGATGATTTGGATGACCTAACTTCCAAGAGCAGCAGGTTGGCCCCCTGCATTTCAGGACTGAAGCAGTCCAGGAATACCTTGAGACAGTGATTGCACTGAGGTTAAAAAAGTCAGCTGAAGTATCAGCCATCCACTGAGTAAGAGGAAGAGAGACTGACACACAGTTTCAGTCTTAACTATCATCTGTATTTGCAGCCACAATTGACAGTTCACAGACAAATGTTTTCTGGTAAGCAGAACATCTGCTGATGTTTCTGAGGGATGCTTTCTCATTTCTTGTGCTTATTTAATCTCTGTGTTTTACCCACAGGTGCTAGAGACAGTTAGAAACACCATTGCTGATGACAGAGTGAAGATTGATGTAGTAGAGGCCTTTGATCCACTCCCCATCAGTCCTTGGGATGAGCAGACATTTGCAGTCCACATTTTTCAAAAAACCATTCTGGATACTTTCCCAGAAGTTGACAGTGTAGTCCCAGGTAACAGCAGGCACATGATGACTGTTTCCTCTCCAGCTTCTGCCCTGCTTTTCTCTCCCCCTTCCCCCCCTGTTTCCATTTGCTGTGTGCTTCTCCACCTCAGCTGTTAACTACTGGAAACAGCTGTTTTTTCCTCTTTTTTTTTCCGTTCCCTCTTTAGGCTTTAAAAGTTTTAATGTTTTTTAGTAGTGGAAGTAAAAAAGCAAACAGGAAACTGACAGAAACAATGAGCCTTGAATTGGACTCTCTGCACATACAAAGGAATCTCTTCAGGGAAGAAAGGAGTTGTGAGGGAGAGGAGGAGGTCTTCTTGCTTTAGTTCTTCTTTCATTGTTTTCATAGCTGGCAAAGCCATTCCTGCTTTTCTGTATTGTTACTTATGATCCCAGCCCCTTCCCTTTCTTGCAGCTCCTTCCTAGTGGTATTTGTTGGACTGCACTTTGAAGCTTAAACTTTTGGAGAGGTTGAGTGTTGTGGCTGTTCTTAGACTGAGCTGTACTTACAGCTCCTGCTCCTGGAGGAGACAACGTCCTGCCAGGATGTACCAGCCCACTGTTTCCAGTGATGCTGCTTTGGGTGCAGGCAGTGCTTATAGAGAGCTGTTATCAGATGCCTTTCCTTTCTCTTGGGGAAAAAGTGGGTCATTAAATTGCTGCTGTGATGCAGAGTGAGCCTGAGGTTTGTTTTCCAGGCACGTGCATTGGAAACACGGACAGCAGGCACTTCACCAACGTCACAAATGCCATTTACCGCTTCAACCCGCTGCTCCTGAAAGCAGATGATCTCCCCAGGTACTGAGCTCTGCCTGCTCGTGGGCAGCTGCTGGGCTGGGGACCAGGGAAAGAGGAGACCCATGAGCATCAGGCAGGAGGAAACCCAGCCTTGTGTACCTTGGCGTGTTGGTGGTGTGGCCTCACATTCTGTCAGGCCACCCATTTCCTGCAGATTTGGGTGCTGCTCTAATAGGGGTGGAAATTACACTGGGAGAGTGTCAGCCCTTGATTTGTTCCTTCAGGTGCAGCCAGGACTCATTTAGATGTCTCATTTGGTAGTTCAGCAATGCTGTGGAGCTCACTTTAGTGCAGGAGTGTGAAAGGTGGTGTTCTGGTAGTTGGCCTTATCCAGCAGATTTATCCATATTTTTGGACGTGTTCTACTCTGAATTAATTTGCTCCTTAAAGGTGGAAATTAGGTTTCCTGAAGTAAAGTGATAACAACATCATCATGCAAGGGATTGTTTGTTTATTTAGCATGTATTGTGTAATTTTATTGAAGTGTAGATGATGCAGAAGAGTGTTCTGGATGTACAGGATAGTGACATAACTGGCCAAGAAATGGGAAGACAGCTGGAATACTGTTAGGATTTTTTCCACATACACCACAGACTTAGTTGTTGGGCTCTGAGCCTTAGAGTGAGTAAATCTGGTCTGGTTCTAGTGCAGAATTTGCTGTATATTCCTGTAATTTTATGTTGTACATTGCTTTATGAAGCAAACAGGCAAGTAGGCTGCTGGGTATGTGCAGGTGGGTCACAAATTCACAATGAAATAAAAACACATTCCTCTTTTTCTTCCAGGATCCATGGGTTGAATGAGAGAATCTCCATTGAGAACTATGAGAAACAGGTCGAGTTCCTCTTTCAGCTGATTAAGAACTGTGACGTGGACACTCTTCCTGAGCCCCATGCCAGCTCCCACGAGCTGTGAGCACCACCCCGAGAGGAGCAGCAGCTGAGCTGCACTGTGGCACACACAGGGCTGGGCTGAGGGTACAGCTGGGGGCTGTGTATCAGCCACAGCTGGAATTTGGGGTTTGTATAGCCTGGTTTACATACAGATGGAAAAACTGCTGGTTGCTGCTTTAGGAAAGCGTGTGGTTTGCCACAGAACCTGGATAAAACACAACAAAATAACCCTGATCTCTGCTTCTCCCTGGTCTGACATTCAGCCCTTGATCTGATATTAATTTTTTCAGCACTGACTTTAAGCCTCTGAAATTGGTAGTCACTTAAAAATCTAAGCTATAATCAGCAGTCACTCACCACTAAGAGGTGAATCATCCTGTGGGCTTTTGGCAAGCTCATTTTATACAGTTAATTGATTTTTCACAAATGAAATGTCTGTCAGCAGCTCCTGTGAAAGGTTTGTGACGTGGTTGAAGGTTTCATGTCATTGGCAGAGTCACACTAAGGGTTTGTTGCACTGTTTCCCCCGGGGATTCTCCCAGGCTGCTCCCCAGGGGATGCTCTCAGCCAGTGTCAGTGTTAACTCCCCACTGCCAAGCCCCCCCATGTATGCACTGATCTCTGACTCTCTTTTAAGGTACTGAGCTCCAGAAGTTGTAGCTGTGTTGCTCTAACTGATGAGGTGCTGAAAACTTTTCTTCCTGTCTTTTTAGTGATTCTTCTTTTCCTCCCTGTCTCTTTGGTGTGGCTCAGGGTATGTTGTGCAGCTGGGTGTCAGAATAAGGGATTGCAGCTTTACATGGGAAACCAGTGTTGTCTGCTCATGTATTTTCACTGAATCAGTTCCTGTACTGTATGTTTCTCGTTTGCTCCTCTGAGAACTTGATTGTGAGAGATGCGAATCCCTTCAGTTTCTTCCAGTTCAGTGGAAGGAGAGGTTTGTTCCTTCACTGCCTGTGCAGTTTGCACTTCTACTGCCTCAGCTCCTGGGGTAGACAGGCCACTGATGTTGACTCTCTTTCATCTTGCACTTCTTGCCTTTCTTTGATGGCACTAAAGGGTTAAGCATTCTTTTGGCCTTGACAGTCTCCTTAGATGGGGTTACCAGTATTAATTAAACAAATAAATAATTAACAAGTTGTTGTTAGCCAAAGAAAAGCCTGGGTGAAAGCTGCTTTGTAACACTGACACACATTCACATATCTCCTGCTGCAGGGATGTGTGTCTGTTTCAGGACTCGAGTTATGCACTGGAATGGGTGGTTGTTCTGCTCTAAATTCATACTGTAAAATGTACTGGAATGTATAGGAAATACACTGAGATGTATCCTGGAAAACACTGATGGAACTGTGATTCCTACTCTTTCCGTTCAGCATTCTCTTATCATTGTGGCCAGAGGGCTACAACTGGATTACCTACTAAATAATTGAAGCAAGATTGATATTTTCATCTAATAAAACAAGGAATTCAGATTTTTTTCTGATTTTTATTTAGTCTTTTTACGTAACTGCATAATTGCAGTGAAGTCATTTCCACACCTGGTTCTACACTAGAGCAATTCATAAAGTTTCCATCAAAACAAACCCACATATTTTCCAGCCAGCTTTAATCTTTGCACCCTCCCTGCTGCTCCCCTTTCTATACAAAACGAGCTAACTCTGTTCAGGCATTATTGGGCAGTAAATAGTTGCATCTTTTATGGTTTGCTGCACTTTGTGTGTGTGCCCCAATGTCAGTGCTTTGTTCAGCCACGTGTCTGTGGCTCTTTTGTGAAGGTGTCATTCCTCTTGCAAACTCCTGTTGCAGGCACAGCAAAAAGTGATGTGTCAGGGCACAGCACAGAATAAAATACAGCCCCGGGTGTGGGAGGTGGATGGAAGGTTTTGTTGCTGGTGGTTTTTCACTGGCAGATCTCTGTAAAACCAAGTCTAAAGCCTTTGCTTCGGTTGTGGCAGTACAGGGTCAATATTGTTTAACACCTGATGGTTGTGCTGCCAGCCAGAGGGGCCTCGACAGGCTGGAGAAATGGGAAAACACGACTGCCATGAGTCTCAGGTTGTGAAAATCCTACCCTGGGTCGTGCTGTCGTGGTGTGTAAGGAGGGTTTTTTTGCCTCTTGTGACAGCAAACGAGTCCTAAAGACACACAGCATCCTTTGTAACCTGTAATCTCCTGTCCCCAACCAAAAACCCCTCCTCTCTGTGTTTTGGGGAGGATTGTTTCCTTAAAGGACATTCATCTGAAGGTTCATTTTGCTGCAGAAGGAGAAGTGAAGGGCAAACATTGCAGGGGAGGTAGGGCTGGGTTTGGCAGGTACTGTGCAAATGTGTGCCATGAGATTTCCCTGCAGAGCCTCATTAAGTGCTGCTCATCAGCCAGTGCTGAAACTGTGTGGTGCCTCTGCATTGAGGACATGTCCAGCAGAGCTGTGCTGCATCCTGAGCCCACTGAACCCCAGTGCTGGGAACAGACCATGTCCTGCAGGATCCAGTGGGGCAAAAGCACATTCCCCACCTCTGCCCATTTTCCCCAGTCACTTCTGAGAACTGCCTGTGCTTTTCTTTCCATGCAGCAGCTCTGCCTTTGTGTCCTTAAGCCTCTTTATTTTATCACTTTGGCTGCCATGATGTGCTTATCTGACACAAGTCTGAAGGGGCACTCCGTGGTTTGGTGTCTGCACACCTCTCCTGACAGAACAGCTCTCTTTCCACCCCCTTTGACTGTTTTCTGGGAATGTCTCTTACCCTGAGTGCCGTGGGAAATCTTGGTGCCATCACATCAACAGCAGTGCTGGCCTTTCCTGCTAAGACCACCTACAGCTTTGCATGGAGTGTGTAGTTCCTTGCTAATGCCAAGTACTCCATGAAAACACAGATTAATAACTCTTGGAGCTATTCTTTTTTTGTTGTAATGAGTCACCGTGCTTTGAGCATGGAGAGCAATTACCTCTGACTCATCAGAGAAGGAAAAGCCTGATTTTCTGAAGACAGGTAACTCAGTGTCACACTAATGGATATGATCTGAACACTCTGTTAGCCTATGTGTTAACATTTTTCTGTGTTATATCCATAGCAACTTCCTTTTTTCCCTGTTTTTCCCCAAGTCCATGAAGCTGCCATTCTTCTGACAGCTCTAATGCATCTGCAGTTATCCAGCCATCCCAGCCTGCTGTGGCCAGCTGAGGGGACATATGGGCCTGCTATATGATGGAGAAAAGGTGACATTTCACACCTGCATTTTCTAAAGAAAGATCTGTTGCTGGCCTCTGTTTAGCAGGGCTTGGCTTATTTTCAGGCCTGAGGGAGTTCAGGCACAGAGCTGGAGGAGAAGGCAGGAACAAGGTGTTTACCAAGTTGTTTCCTCCAGCTTTGCATTTGACACTTGCATTCTGGGCTCCTCCTTTGCCATTTTATTTGATATTCCACAGAGCTGGTGAAATCCATTTTCTCAAGCAGGTGCTGTGAAAAACCTCCCTTTAACCAGTGCTATAAAGCAAAACATGCACTGAGGAATCTGGAGGCTGCTCAGCCACAACCTGCAGTTCCCTTTGCTGTCCCAGAGGAGAATTCCTCACCTGTAACTCAGCCTGTGACCCTTCATTCTGTGCTCTTCAGGCTGCTGCCAGGTTAAACCCTGCATGGATTCCTTCCCCTGTGTTCAACCCTCACCCAGTTGGTGCTCTGAAACTTTCACAGTCACGTTTGGTCTTTCAGTCCCCAAATCGAAGCTCTTGCAACAACCCTTTAAAAGAAAACTGCACTGCCCTGACCTGTGTGGTGTCTGTACAGCACTGGCACTTGCACACCAACCTCTCAGTGCCCGTGGCAAGCCTGGGGTGGTGCAGAAGTGCTGCCTGAGGGGTTGTTTTCCCCAGCTGAGCAGCTTAGGGCAGGCTGTGTGACATCAGGTTTGCCGTGCAGGGCTTTGGCTCCGCTTTCCGGCCCCACTTCCCGGGGCAGCGGGTGGTGGAGATAAAGAGCTCAGCGTGGTGGGGAAGGGAGGGTCCTGCCCTGCTCAGAGCACATCACTGAGCTCATTTCAGGGCTCTGGTGGTGGGCCCCAGAGGAAGCTGCACTCAGTTCTCAGCAGGAAGGAAAATGACCACAGTTAGTTAGTGCAGGGGGCAGGGGACAAAGGGAAAACCCAGGATTTACCCAGGAGCTGGGCATGGGCTGGGCAGTGGGGTGTAGAACCAACATGGGGCATTTCCCAGGGTGCTTTTCATGCATTTCAATTTATATTTTTAATCCAACACAATGTATGGTTTATTGTAGCCTTGCAAAAACTCAGATCACTTGAACACTGTGCCTGATGCTGCAGTAGGAAGGTGACCCCATGGAGGGGCCTGGCTGCAAGTCAGGTATTTAACCCAGCCACCAAAAAAAGCTCCTTCTAGCTCAGGGCATTGAGCCTCTTCTCAGTGACTGACAGTGATCTCTTTGGGATTTTGGGAAGTGAGAGGGTCCTCGTGGAGTAGGAAACTTCTTTCCATGGAGGTGGCAGAGCACTGGAACAGGCTGCCCAGGGACAGTGGGGAATCTCCCTCTCTGGAGATGACATTCCAAACACACATGGGACTGGATGGTCTCCAGACATCCCTTCCAACCCCAACTATTCTGGAAATAGAGGGGAGTTGAGATGGCTTTAATTTATACATTTTTTAATGCCAGTCTCTGCTCTGACCAGCCTTCAGCATCAGTCCAATTTCTGAATATAAATGAGCTCACAGCTCATCTCTGGAACAAACCCAAAATGTGAGGCACATCCTCAGTGCCTCCATGACAGGTGTCCCTGCTATCTCAGCGGAACCACTGGCCCCGTGGAGCACAGGAAACCTGGACCTTTCAGCTCCTCTCTGCCAGGAGCTCTCACATGGCCAGATCCCAGGGGAGGTACCTGACTGGGGCTGACCCCTGTTTGTCACAGCACGTGGGTGACACAGGAACACAGCTGGGAGCACTGGTCATGTGGACCTTGAAAAAAACCAACCTGATGGTGATGGGTTTGTTTGCTTCCAGGCTGCCAAAACAGAACTTTCAGGATCTGCATTTCTTCTCCCAGATCAGGGTGAGCCTCTGACCTTGCTGCCTGCCCTCGTGAGCTGCTTTTGCTCTGGACTGACACCTGAAGGGGTAAGTCGTGATCCATAACCTGTTCAGTCTTTGAGTTTGCCTGTTGGGATTCCTGTTTACAAGAAATTATGAACTCAGGTCCTTCAGGATCCTTGGTCAAAGGCAGCTGGGACTCCATTTACATCTGAACACAGACAGTGGTGGAGCTAGAAGAGGAGCAAAGGCACCTCTTAGGGCACTGTCAATTCTGGATTAGGGGGATTTTTTGAGTGACTATGGCCAAACCCTTTTATTTTGCTGGGTTCTATGAGAGGGGGAGTCACCCCATACCCACTGTGGCTTCAGAGGCTGTTCCTGAGTTTGACAGTGCCAAAATCACTGGCTGCTGTAAAACACATGGGCACAGCATTCCCTGATCCAGCATAGCTCAAGTGGTGAACCCGTCCCTTTCCAAACACTTTGCTGCCTTTGGTACCTGCTCCCTGCAATTGGAAACCCATTTCCTGCCCTTTCATCCTCTGCCTCTCTGATCTCTGTGCTGGTGGGGATTTTATCTATTTCTGTTTTCTTGTCTCAGGCAGCTTTTGTCTCCACGCTTCCACTTCCTGAGCCTGCAGCTGGGCTGGTGGTCAACAAGGTCACAGTTTGGTGTGCCTTGTTTTTGGGGAGGTGAGGGAAGAATGGCTGTCCTGGGGGAGATGCGGATTTTCTGAGTCAGGAAGGAAAGATGCAGGTGGAAGGAGAACCTTACCCAGGCTTATTTGGAGGAAGGAGACCAGAGGCTGGGGATGGAGGCAGGATTTGGGGCTCCAATCCCAGCCTGAGTGTGGAAGTGTGCTGTGGTTTTAGGGAAGACATGTCTCTGTATGTCTCAAGTTTTCTTGAGGTCTCTTTGCTGGTGTCACAGCAGCAGGTACAGAGAATTAGTTAAATGACTCCAGAGGCTCCTCAGCCCTTGAAATCACAGAATCCCAGGATGGTTTGGGTTGGAAGGGAACTTGAACATCATCTGGTTCCACCCCCTGCCATGGGCAGGGACACCTTCCACTATGCCAGGTTGCTCCAAGCCCCATCTAACCTGGCCTTGGACACTTCCAGGGATGGAGCAGCCACAGCTTCTCTGGGCACCCTGTGCCAGGGCCTGCCCACCCTCACAGCCAGGAATTCCTTCCCAATATCCCACCTAACCCTGCCCTCTGGCAGTTTAAACCCATCACCCTTGTCCTGTCACTCTCTGTCCCTCACCAGAGCCACCTTTGTGCTGCTTTCTGCAATGATCTATCCTGCTCTGCTCCACGTGTTCCAGTCACCTTCTTCTCCCAAAGCCACAAATACTTCAGGGAAAAGCCTCCCCTTGCTCAGTTTTTAATGAGAGCAGACAGAAATGAAGCAGCAGAGCCCACAGCTTCAGGTCACAATGGATCCCCTGCTGCCATTGCCCATTACTGCCTTCATTTCCTGAAGAAATGAAGTCCCCAGCTCCAGTGACACTGAAGTCCCTGTGTCCAGGGGGAAATGTGGTTCCTGTGCTGCCCTCCCTCCTCCCCTTCCACGGGTGGTTATGTCACAGGCACCCTCATTGGCCCAAAACCTGTCTCCAAGGCCTGGAGCTGGGGGTCACGTCATCACCCTGAGTAATAACTTGCTGCTGACTGTTTCCTGGGAGGAAA
Source organism: Anabacerthia variegaticeps (assembly GCA_035583185.1). Lineage (NCBI taxonomy): Eukaryota > Metazoa > Chordata > Aves > Passeriformes > Furnariidae > Anabacerthia > Anabacerthia variegaticeps. The sequence goes on from JAWWEW010000073.1 coordinate 2,862,234, forward strand.
GGAAAGGCAGGAAGGAAAAAACAACAACTGCTCATAAGTTCCACTCGTAAAAAAAAAATAAAAGGGGGGGGAATAAAAGGAAAACATGAATCAGAAGAGCTGGTGTCATTCAAGAACACAGAATTCTACTGAGCAATGAGGAACTGACCTCTGTAGCAGGAGTTTTTATGTTTTTTATGTATTTGTTGTCAGACAGTTTGGTGTAAATGAAGGCAAAGTGCGTACGTGACAATATTCCTGATTTGTTTCTGACCTCCATCAGTCTGGCAGAGACCTGAAAGTCAGTGGGTACCACTTGTACCATGTTGGTGCTCCCAGGCCTGGGTCCAGCCACGTTTCCCTGGATGGGGGGATAATGGAAGCATCCTTGTGGTGGGATGTGGCCACCTCAGTGGACACGGGGTGACCTGTGAGCCCCCTCACCCCAGGGTGGGGCAGAATGGGACCTGCACAGCTCAGAGGGGCTCCCCTGGCTCGGCAGAGCAGCAGGAGGAAGGAAAAGGGGGAGCTTTTGCTTCCAGCACCAAGCCCCAGGTTGGGAGCAGGGAAAGTCCTGAGGGGAGCGGAGGGATGGTGGGATAGGGGGACGGATGGCAGAACAGTGGGAGGGATGGCAGGATGGATGGAGGGATGGACGGACGGACAGACAGTGGATTGGAGGGATGGAGGGACGGATGGATGGATGGAGGGATGGATGGACTGGATGGGTGGAGGGACGGATGGATGGGTGGAGGGATGGATGGATGGATGGGTGGATGAGTGGATGGATGGACAGACGGATGGATGGATGGATGGATAGATGGATGCACAGACGGATAGATGGATGCACAGACGGATGGATAGATGGATGCACAGACGGATGGATGCACAGATGGATGGATGGATGGACAGACAGACGGATGGACAGATGAATGGACGGATGGACAGACAGACCGATCCCTCCCCTCCGCCCCCCGCAGCCTCCCCGCCACGTGACCTCAGGCCACGCCCCCGGCCCGCGAAAATGGGGCGTGACAGCCCTCGCCCCGCCCACCGCTCCTCGCGCAGGGGGTGTGGCCTATCGTGACGTCACGCTCCCGCAGCCAATCGAGTCGCGGCGCGGCGCGCTGGGCAGGGCCGCCATTGGCGGGCGGTGATGTCAGGGCGGCGCGCGCCGGGCCCGGCCGGGCAGAGCGCGGAGCGCGGGCCGGGGAGAGGAGCGGCGGTGCGGGCTGAGCTGGGGGGAAACGGTGAGGGGAGAGATGAGGAGAGGGCTGGGGGGAAACTGTGAGGGGAGAGATGGGGAGAATGTGAGGGCAGATCTGGGGGGAATTTGAGGGGAGAGATGGGGAGAGGGCTGGGGGAATTGGGGGAATGTGAGGGGAGAGATGGGGGAATGTGAGGGGAGAGGTGAGGGAATGTGAGTGGAGACATGGGGGAACCGTGAGGGGAGAGGTGGCAGAAGAGAGGGGGGAAACGTGAGGGGAACGCGGGAGGGAACGATGAGGGAGCCGTGAGGGGAGCGCTGAGGGGAACGATGAGGGGGTGCCGTAAAGGAGCCGTGAGGGGAGCGCTGAGGGAGCGCTGAGGCAGCGGCGAGCACACACACGGTGAATGCCGCAGCGCCGGGACCCGCCGGGGCAGCCCCGCTCCATCCCATCCCCATCCCATCCCCACTCCATCCCATCCCCATCCCATCCCCATCCCATCCCCATCCCCGCGCTGTCCCCGCCGTGGCGCTCCGGGCAGGCCCGGGGGTCCCTCTGCCCTCACAGCCCTCCCCAAGAGGGGAAGAAGAGCCGAGGGATAGTCCGGGCTACAGGGAAGGCTGAGCCTTCAGCAGAACGCTGGAGGGGAATGAAGGAGCTCTGTGAATGCCTGTTTTCCTCCCCTGTGTTCCAGGTGAAAGGCGGGCTCTTGGAAAGCCGCGTTAAACCCAGGGCTCCCGAGCGCCAGAGCCCACCCTGCAGCCTGCCCAGCTCAGTGAGTGACCTTAACTGGGGACCTGCTGTTGCTCTAAATAAGAGCTCTCGCTGCCTCATGCTCTTGGGTGAGAAATTCCTTTAGGAGAGGAAGACGGCAGTGACTTGGAGCTTGCTGGAATTGCTCGCTGTGTTGGCAGAGCACAAACCAGGCTGAAACAGAGCAAAAAACCCCACAGGAGCCCTCAGACTGGAATTCTGCAGGGGCACAGTGCCATTGGAGAAAGTGAGAAAGCCCTGAAAGCGAGAAGAGCTTGGATCATCTCGAAAAGCCAGTCCTCTGCTTCATCATCCTTTTAAAAGCCTCTGTGTTCCTTATTTCATCTGCTTTTCTCCCTGCCTTGGGTGCCCCATCACAGCAGCTGTGCTGCTGGGAGAAAACCTGCAGAAAGATGCGCTGAAGTGTCACACATCAAAGAAGGAAAGCTTGGCTCCTGCCTTGGTGGCTGCTGCTGTACCACACAGCGCTGGAGAGGAGGAGAACCACAGGGAACTGGCTGTCCTTCCCAGTTCCTGCTCGCTCACTGGTTGGTGTCCCCCATTCCTGGACTTTGCTTGATGGGGATCTCTGCTGCAGGAGCAGGCTCTGCACTCCAAGGCAGACGAGCAGGGAGAGGAGAGGTCGCTCCTAGATGCCGGAAAGGCCATTTGTATAAGCTCCTGGCAGAAGATCCCTTGTGGAACAGCTGCTGGCTGTAGGCCCACCAAGCCAAGGGTCAGGGTAGCCTCTGTGCAGCATGTCTTCCAAGCCTGAGCAGAAGGAGACCCACCAGGCCAACGGGGCTGTGCCTGGGGACCATCTCACCAGCCCGGAGCGGGGGCAGCTGGCAGAGCCCTCAGATTTCCTGGGACCTGATGGGAACAGGGTAGAAACAGTGGTGTTGGAGTGCCGTGCCAACGCTAAAGGGGTGCGAGAAGATGATGCCCTGCTGGAAAATGGCAGCCAGAGCAATGAAAGTGATGACACCAGCACAAACCAGAGTCCTGAGCCAGCCTCGCCCCTCAAGGAGACCTCCTTTTCCATTGGGCTGCAAGTCCTCTTCCCATTCCTCCTGGCAGGCTTTGGGACAGTTGCTGCTGGAATGGTGCTGGACATTGTGCAGGTAGGATTGATGGCACTGGGCTCTGAATCCTGTCTCTGTAGGTCATGGTTTTATCCCAAGCCAGGAGGGACGGGAATGCCAAGGCCAGTTCAGCAGATGGCAGTGGGGAGGGAAGGAGACCAGTTCCTTCATGTGCTGGCTGGGGAGTGGGAGAGGGGGAGACCTCAGTGATGTGTGGAATGAGGGAAAGAGAGGCTGAGGGCTCCCCTGCACAGCTGTGGCTCTGAGGAGGAGATGGCAGCTGGCACAGTGTGGCACCTGACACCACTCTGCATCACACCTTGAACTAAGGCCCTTCCCTGATGGTGCTAGTGACATCCCAGCCTCAGTCGCTGGTTCCACTTGTGTCCCTTTTCCATCTTGGGTGTTTGCTGTGCTGTCCCAGCACACCAGGCTCGTGCCAGCCAGGTTAATGATTGTCCTGTCACATTGTGTGCTGGACACCTGTGTGGGGCTCATTCTGAAGCCTGAAGGCCAAGTGCCCCTTTCACCACCTCCTTGTGCTCCTGGCAGTGGGCAGGGGTGAGAGGGCTAAAGGAGTGGTTCCTCCTGAGAGATGTGTGGAGGTGATCCTTTGGAAAGGCCAACAATTACCTCTGGATAAAAACCAACGTGTTACATTGGCAGGTGATGCCGTGGGAACCTGACAGCCTGGTTTATATTTTTATGTGGCAATTGTGCCTTTGAAGCTGTAGCTCCTGCGCTGGTCTCTAACACGTTGTCCAATCATGTGTGTCTGGCAGCAGATGAGTTTCTTCACCTCTTCTCCTCTGCCCTGAAAGACAGACTGGGCAGAGCTGTCTGATGCCCAGCCCAAACCCATGGCTGAGGCACAGAACTCGCTCCTCTGTGCAGTGGTGGTTTATGAAACCCTTTGGATGGGGGAGGCAGCCATTTTGGAGCTGTGGTCAACCGAGAATGCTCTGCTTGAAGCTCCTCTGTTTGCTCAAGTGAGGTAAACAAGCCCTCAAGTGTTGGCAGAGAAAGGCTTGAGTGTCAGTCCTGTGTGTTGCTGGCAGTTCAGATCATCCCCTCCCCAGCCCTGTGCCAGGGTAAGTCAGAGGGTGTTTTTGGATTTGTGGGTGGTCAAGCTGACACTCCTCGTGCTGTCCTGCCCGTAACAGCAATTTCCCTGCATGCCTTTGCACTCTGGTCATCCTTACGGCTCTCTTGGCTGTTGAGAGAGCTGTGAAGTGACTCAAAACAGGAAAGGCTGGATGTGCTAAACTAATCCGGGAGAGAGAGACTTAGCGGAATCATTTTCATAAAAAGCATGTTTCTCTTTGCAAGGTCCCTGTAAACTCATGTGTGGCTCTTCTGGAAGATCCCCAGAACCAGGGATTTGAACCCAACCTAAAGTTTTTGCTGGAGAAGGAGCAGCCCTTCTGGCTGGGAAGAGCAGGCAGGGCTGGGATACTGCGGCTGAGCCCTGTGTTCTGCCTTTTTTTTTAATGGCCATTAGAAATAAAGCTTTGTAATTGCTGTGTCCCACAGCAGCTCAGCATGTGGCTGTGCAGCTTTTCCTGCCAACAGCTCTAACTCCCTTTAGCCTTGGGATTAAATGAGGCATCATAGGGTGGGAAAGGGGGATGGGAAGCGTGTGGTCTTGGCTTGGGAAGCTGATCCTGATAACTGGCTTCCAGAGGCTCGAAGGCCTTGGATGAAAGGAGGAAGCATGTGGAGTGGGTCACTGGAGTCGCATTGCTTTGGATGCAGCCATGGTTGGCGCTGGCTGGGGGGCTCCATACACTCCATGTCCTCTGTTTTGGATAACTGGACTAATCATCCAGCTGTAATTGGTCTCCCCACTGTGAAAACAAGCAGCCCTGGCCTTTGGCCATGCTGTCCCATTAATGTGTCCCTGTGAATGTGCCTCTCAGGAGGAGGATTTGCCTCTGCTCCCTTTGGGACTGGAGAGACTCCAGGCCAGGTACATGTGAGTGTACCCGCTGGTTTGTGAATACAGTGCAGGACTGTTGGCATAGTCCCCTTTCCCAGCAGAGCCCAGTTTTTGTTTTCCAGACTTGCCTGCTCCCTGGAGGTTCTTTGAATGGCCAGGATTTCTGTGGATGAGGGAGTCTGTTCCTTTCCCCTACTTGACCCCCTCTGGTGTTATCACCCCTCCAGGATGGGTGTCAGGGACTGCCAGTCCTGGGTTCCTGTTAGGGCTGCCCATTCCTTGGTATTTTGGAGGGAGAATGCTGGGAGAAGCAGCTACACCAAGGCAGTCTTAGCTCTGACCTGCAGCAGCCCCTCCCCTGAGCCGTGAATCACCACCCTGCTGTGATCTGAGCGAAACCAGCTCTTCCTCATGCCCTGTGAGCCTTGACTTCACTGCCAGGGGCTGAAGTGGCACAGCTGAGGGGCAGCTGTTCCCTGGGAATACCTATCTGCAGGTGCAGAGTTTCCGAAAGGCAGTGATACCAGAGGGAGCTGCAGAACAGCACCTGGGGGTTGGTGTTTCTTCCAGAACCTCTGGCAGGCCAGGGTCTGGTCTCACCCCTCCAGTGCTGCATGGGAGAGACCAGGATCTGCTGTGTCTGGGTAGATTTGTGTTCAAAGGGGCTGTGGCTTAGTAGAAAATAAAGGTGAAATAAGTAAAACCCAGATTGTGTGTTATATACACATATATAATATATATGTATATGATAGCCCCTGTGCTCCCCCTCTGCATAGGGCAGGGGGTGGTGCTGGAAGTGAAGTGCCTCTGCCTGTAATTCTCCCCCACAGCCCTGCTGGGAGGCAGCCAGAGCCCCCTCACTGCCCAGTGCCCCTTTGCATGGAGCAGACTGGATGATCCTGAAGGATCCTGTGTGCTGTGTTTGCTTCCCTGAAAACAGGCTATTTCTGTACTCCTCCAAGGGGCTGTTACAGGCACAAAGGGGTTTTAACAGCTTGATGCCCTGAACTTATATTCTTATTTCCTCTTCTCTTTCCCATTTTTTTGTCTTCCCCAAACAGCCTGGCTCTGGTTGTCCCCATGGAGCCATGTTGTGGGCACACATCTCCACAGGGATCTTTGTTCCCTGCAGGAGCCGTGGAGGCCTTGGAGCCGTACGAAATGCCCGTGGCCCAGTGTTGTATAACATCTTATATTAAGAAAGTTGGCAGCAGCCCATGGGTCCTGCTCTTTGCAGTGAGCAAGCTGCTGAGGTCTGCAGAAATCTCCTTGTTTTTCTTCCCCAAAGATGGCTTTTATTCCTTTCTCCAGGAGCAGCCCTGTCTTGCTCAGGGCGCTGCTTTAGCAGCCTCCAGTTACAGCTGCTTCTGGCACCAGTTTTGCAGTGCAGCCTCCCCTTAAAGGTTAATTTACAAAGCCAGGGTTGGGAGAAGGTAAGAAAGTGTCTGAACTGGTGCTGGCTCCTGCCTGATCCTGCCTCTGTGAGGTCTGGAGGCAGAAACTCTGGAGCCAGGAAACTTTAGCACTCCAGCCCATGGTCTGACTAATGACAATGTTCCTCTCATTAAGTGATTTGGTGACACCCAGCTCGTCCTGCTGGGAAGTGGGAGCGTGGTGCTCGCTGATTGAGGTCTGGATGCTGCTGAGGGAAGTTGTAGCAAAGGATTCACCCGTACAACACACAGCAAAATAATCACAGTGACTGCCTAAAAATAGACTGGGGAGAGCCAGGCTCGCCTGGATGTGTCTTAAAGGAAGCACAGCCTGACGTGAGGCTCTGTTGGATGAAGTGTTTCAGACTGTTCTGCCCTGCCCTGCTCAGCAGTGAACACTCCATTCAAATCACACAGGATCACTGAGGCTGGAAAAGACCTGTGAGACATGGAGTCCAGCCTGGGCCAAATCCTCACCCTGTCACCCAGCCCAGAACAACTGAGTGCTACTGCCAGTCGTTCCTTGAACACTTCTAGGAATGGTGGCTTCCCCTGGAGACTGAGATCCTCAGGAGCAGAGAGAGAGGGTTGTGTTTATACCTGAAATAGCTGAGCAGCTTTTATCTGTGCACCTGGGAGCTGGAGAGTGTGGTCAGCTTGTCACAGCATTCCAGAATGGTTTGGGTGGGAAAGGGACCCTGAAGATCATCCAGTTCCATCCCTGCCATGGGCAGGGACACCTTCCACTAGCCCAGATTACTCCAAGCCCTGTCCAACCTGGTCTGGAACACTTCCAGGGCTGGGGCAGCCACAGCTTCTCTGGGCACCACTCTCACATTGCTGTAAGAAACATTAAGGGATTTTTTTATTAACTAGAAAACACTTTTTCCCTTTGGGGAAAAGTGGTCCCAGTTCATCCATCTTGAGCACCTGTCTCCTATGATCACACTTTTCTCTCAAGTGAGTGCGGCTTGAATGTTGTATTGCAAAGGACCTACCAGGAAACTGGAACTTGTTGGCTCAGTGGTGAGGGATGGAAAAATAAACACAAATAACTGAAATCTTTCCCCACAGGAAGGTATTAGTCACGCAGGTAGAGTGACTTGTATTTGCTGTAAGGTGTTGGCCGACAGTCCTCCTTGTCCTAGAAAGAAATCCCTGTCCCTGGTGAGCCTGGCAGTCTGACACTGCCAAGGGAAGCAGTGTGAGAGGTGGAGCCTCTCACAGGTGACTTTTGCAGGTCACATTTACAGGTAAAGCTGCAGAGCTGTGATGTTTAATGTGTCAGCACAGCACCAGCTGCTGGGAGTGTGATTCCAGCCCTGCTCAGTGTCCTTTAAGCAGCGTGGCAGCCAGGCAGTGTGGGAAGCAGGAGTTATTTTGGACACAGGCCCTTCTTGCAAAACATCCATGACGATATAGAAAGGGGCAGTGAGGTTTGAGGGTTTCTTTTAAGTGCAGTTGTGGGGTTTTTTGGAGTGGTTTTGTGTTTTCCTGGAAGCCAGCTGCTCTTCTATGTCTGCTTACCCTGCAATTAGCCTTTGTTTTTTCCTAAATAACCGTGGCTGCCTCCCTCCCTCATCCCAGGGGAGGGGACTTGACTGGAGAGCCAGAGGAGTTAGGAAATACCTGTAATGTGGATGCCAGGTGAGGTAGCAGGGACAGGTGGCCACAGTGGGCTGGTTTTTGAGCAGCAGTGCTTTGCTCCAGAATGTATTTGTAAGACACACATGCAGGAATGGCTCTCAGCTGAGCCTGACCAAAATTCAGATTCTGCCAAAAATTGCAAATATTGGGCAAAGTCTCTTCCTCTTTCCCTATTTTGGCCTCTCTGTGTGTAAACATTTTGTCAGCGGTGAATCTTTGGGGGATTTTTTACTGCAAATTGCCAGCTCAGAGCTGGTTTCTAAGCTCAGCAGGAACATGTGGTCATTGCTACATAAATGTCATAAATTGTAAAATCACTGCAAAATTCCAAGTGTGGCAGCAGGAAGGGGACTGGGATGGCTGCTCAGGGCAGTGCCAGGTGTCAGAGGTGATGAGGAAGTGACACTCAGTCCAGAGCAAGGGTTTGTATCAGCCACAATTAGATTTAATGGTCTGTCTGTGTTTTAATCTTGCAGCACTGGGACGTCTTCAAAAACGTGACTAATTTGTTTATCTTAGTACCTGCACTACTGGGCCTGAAGGGGAACCTGGAGATGACTCTGGCATCCCGCCTGTCCACAGCTGTGAGTACCCAGGGAGCTGAGGGAGGGAGCAGGATACTGGCTTTGGGAAGAGGTGGGAAGAGATATCTCTGTGTCACTGACCACAGACACCAGAGCCTGGAGTTCAGCGTGCTGGGAGGGTGTTTTCATCCCACTGGACTGATTGGATTTGAAGGTTTAATGCTGCCTAAGCTTTGCTGACAGTTCACTTCCTTGTGCTGGCTGCTCAGGGGCCTGGAGGCATGGTGTGAGCTGGGTGCAGGAATGTCATCAGAGCAGGCTGGAAGGAGCCAGGGTGAGGAGGGCTGGGGAGGAGAGAGCCTGGAGAGAAGTGTACAGCAAAAGCTAAAGCAGAGGGGACCTTGCAGTGAGAGCTTGCAGAGGGATTGACAGGCTCTTGAAGTGATGGAGATCTCTTGCTGCAGTTCAGTCGTATTCTTTGGAACATTGAGCTCCCTGTGAGGGATGGGGCAGGCTCTGTGAGCTCCTCAGAGCACTGTCTTAGTCCAGCTGTAAATGAATTGCTTTGTGTTTAAATGCCCCTACAACACAGCACTTTTGTCTCTGGAGCTGCTGGAGAGAGACCAACATCATCTCCTGACAGGGACAATAACACTCCTTCCTGCTGCAAGGCATCTTCTGCTTGAGCATGACAGTGAGTGACTGCCTGATGTTCCTGTGCTCCCCATGGTGGGAGCTTGGAATTTTACATCTAGGAGGTGTTAGCTGCCTGCTGCCAAGCTTTTCACTCCTCTGTGCTATGAGCTGCTGAGGAGAGTCCTTCAGCAGCCAGCTTGCTCTTGGCTTTGACAGTGCAAAGGGACTAATGTACCTTGGCTCAAGAGAGCTGTTTGGGAAATGCTCACTGAGATGCAGGGATGGAAAACTGCCTGCCTGGATGGCAGCAGCAGCATCCTTCTTGACACATTCCCTTCTCTCAGCCTTCCCCTCCTGCTTGCTGCAGGAGAAAGCACAGCAGAGTTAACAGGTCTCTGTATCTGCTCTCCCAGGTCCTCTCCTCTTCTTCCATCTTGAGCAATGGGGAGATTCTAGCTGTGACTTTTTGCTCCTTAGTAGCTTCCTGTTGGCCTCTGAGGCCCAAGGTTTCTGGTGCATTCCAGAGCCAATATTTTGGGCTGCTCAGGCAGCCTCTGTCACCACAGCCCCTCCTGTGCCCCCTGCAGCAGCTCCCTCTATGAATCCTGAGGGTGCTGCTCCCATCCCCTGAGCCAGTGGCACGTGAGCATCATGTTCTGCAGGGGCCAAAGTTGTTCCTGGGGAGCAGGAAGACAAACAGCATTTCCCTGGACTAGCCCTTGGCTTGGCCTGATTCCTGCTGACCATGGGGACCACCTCCTTCTTGGATCCAGCCCTTGCCCTTTGTTCCCTGAAGGAGCAGGGCCCTGAGCTGCCCTGGGAATGGCTGTTCCAGCACTGCCTGGCAAAAGCTGGGCTGTGGCTGCTTCCCTTCACTGCTGGGCTCCTCTCCCCAGGCATTGTTGGGAGGACAAAGCTGCTGGGAGGCTCCACACTGCCCCTGGCCCAGCTGTGCTCCAGTGCCAGGGCTTGCAGGGACAGAGGCTGAGCTTTGTTTGCCCCTTCACTCTGGGAAACAAATCCCTTTGTTTTATTCCCTCTCTATTGTTTGGATCATGACAGGATCCTTGCTGTCCCAGACACAGGCCCTTCTCCCTCTTGGCCTTGGCCAGCTTGCAGTTTCTGAGCATGGGCTGGTCAGGGTGAGTGCTTGGCTCTGCTGGGACAAAGGCAGAATGTGGCACTTCTGCATCCTCTTCCCTCCTGGGGCTGGCACAGAGAAGTGTTAGGGCTGGCTTGGCAGAGAACCGAGACTGCGGAAAGTCAGGAATGCAAAACTTTGCCCCATCTGCTCTGGTGGCTGCAGGAGGGTCATGAGGACACCAGCACAGAGAGCACCCACCAGCTTGGTCTTCTGGTGTCTCATGGCATCAGCCTTGTGAGCCAACAGCCAGGCTTTGGCCTCTGCTTCCCTTTGGCCTGGCTGCCCTCCACATGGAGCCCAGAGCCTTGCACTCTGCCTCCTTAAAATCATGGCATCACAGGCTGTAAAAGACCTCCAGGATCATCAAGTCCAAGTGTCTCTGCACGGTGGGACAGGACCCATTTTGGGTTTTCCTTTTTCCCCCTGCCCTGTTCATCCCTCACCATGGGGTCCCACGTGCAGGTGTGTGGAGGGAGCTCCCCACTGAGTGGAGCTTCCCAGTGTGGATCCCGTGCTTTCTCCACAGGAAAGCAGCCCAGGGTGTTTCTCAGACTGTGGGTTTCTAATTAGTGCTGCATTAAGGCACCTCAGAAATTCCTTTCACAACCGAGAAGCAAAACTCTCCCATTAGTTAAAAGATTTAAATCCTGTTGGCAGTGACTACAGCTAGGTTATGTTAATCCCAACCTAATTGCCCTGTGGCTGGAATTTTAAGGTCAGGCTTCATATGAAGCTCAAATTCCTGTGCTGGATGTGCTGCTCCAGTCAACTTTTTGTTAGTTTTCCCCCATTCCTTCCTCCTCTCTAAACTGCCCAGAATAATTCAATCCAGAGGTGGGGGCATCCCAGTGCTAGCTGAATTGAGCTGGCAGCTCTCAAGCACATGCAGCAAGGAGAGCAGAGGGATTAGCTGATCACTGGCTCCTTGTTTTCTTGTTTTCCTTTGCTGGAGACCAGCAAGGAAACCTGAGAGGAGGAAATTGCTGCTGCATTGTTGTGCAGAAGTTTGAGTTTGGTGCTCTCAGCCAACAGCTCCAAGGCACATTTACCACTTCAGTGTTTGAGCCTCTCCCTTGCTTCCTCTTCATCAGGTTCTAATAATACAATTGGATATAAGCTCATACACTCTGCTTATCCATCTTTCCAATGTGCCATGAAGCCCCATGAGGTGGTAGGGAAGAGCAGAGCTCGTGCTTTGCAGTGACCAGCCAACTGCAGCGACTCTGCTGGGCTATTTTGGATCGTACTCTGGGGAATTAAAGCAACTTTCCGTCTCTCCTGGTTATCCTGATTAGCATCTCCTGCAGCCTCAGCAGTGCCAGGTGACCCTGTGCCATGGCTGCTTCCCGCTAGGCCATCCCCACGTGGCACTGGCCTTGTTTACTTAGCTTTTAACTGCAGCAGGAGTTTCTGCTGCCAGCTTCCTCTGCCCACGTGCTGCTCCGGCTGCTCTGTGTCAGAGCAGGGGCACACAGCTGACCTGGGACCCCTGTTTCCCTCCTGCCTGGCTGACCTGAGGGGCAGTGTGACCCAGCTGGGCCTGGGCCAGGCTTGGCTGGATCAGCAGGGGAGTGAATTTGGTGAGTAAATGGGCAGCAGTGTGGGACTGCACAGGGCCAGAGATCTGGGTGCTTTTGGAAGATTTCCATCAGACGTTTGATTGATGTCGATTCCCCTTCAAACCCCTCACAAAGGAGAGTCAGCCCATTCCTGCAGCTGGGAAGGAGAAGATGCTGAAGCTGGAACTGGGAACTGCTTTCTGGGAGTACCAAACCAGAGCATCCTTTAGAAGAGGTGCTGTAGTTACCCAGGGTGTAAGGGACACTCACAGGCTGTGCCCCAGCTGTCCACTCACACCTGCACACAAACACACACTCGCCTCTTCTGTGAATTACTCTCCTGTAAGACCTGAGGATTCGAGGTCACCATCCTCTCCTGCTCCTGGCACACCTTTGCAGAGCTGAAGGCAGGAATTTGACTGTTAGCATGTGCAAAGTGCTGTCAGTCTTTAATGATGTTGCATGTCCTCTTACAGGCTAATATTGGCCAAATGGACACACCCAAAGAATTCTGGAAGATGATAACAGGAAATATGGCTCTGCTACTGGTAAGAAAAAGGGAAGGGAGAAGGAAATGGAGTATTGGTAGCTGGTGCAAGCTCAGCTCTGGCAAATGTGGAAGGTTTAAATGCCAGGGTTTGCTGCTGACTCAATATTCTGTATCTAATGGGCAGGCAAGTGCTACCTTTTTGTCCCATAGTGGTGTCTGCCCTGCAGGTTAGGCTTGGTGTTTCCCTGCTGGATTCCAATCCACCTGACATGGGGCCCTCTTAGAATCACAGAATAAATCATGGAATGGTTTGGGTTGGAAGGAACCTCGAAGCTCATCTCATTCCACCCCCTGTGGAACACCTTCCACTAGCCCAGTTTGCTCCAAGCCTCGTCCAATCTGGCTTTGGACCCCTCCAGGGCTGGGGCAACCACAGCTGCTCTGGGCAACCTCTTGCCTCAGCCTATGGCTGTCTTCTCTCTTGGTGACCCTCTAGTTTCCATTTTCAGGTTCAGGCTACCGTGGTTGGCTTCCTGGCCTCGATCGCAGCCGTGGTGTTCGGATGGATCCCAGACGGGCACTTCAGCCTTTACCACGCTGTCCTGCTCTGTGCCAGCAGTGTGGCCACTGCCTTCGTTGCTTCCCTTGTTCTGGGTGAGAGACACGAGCTGAACACCCTCCCTGCACCTCTCCCTAAAATGCTCAGCTCCCTTTGGCCTCATCCTGCTCTCTTCCTCTTTTTGGCTGTAGGAATGATTATGATTGGGGTCATCATAGGATCCAGGAAGATGGGGATCAACCCTGATAACGTGGCCACACCGATTGCTGCCAGCCTGGGGGATCTTGTCACCCTGGCTCTGCTTTCAGGAATCAGCTGTGGCTTGTACAAGGACCTGGGTGAGGAACAACAAAAGGCCTTTGTCCCTCCCTGGTCCTCCTTCTGCATGCTGCTGCCTCTCCCACTCATGTTACCCTCTTCCTTTGCCCTTTCTGTTCTTGGGATATGTAGGATTCCTGGTCTGGAGCCACCTCAGTTAGTGAGACCTAGTCAGACTGATAAGGGAAGGAAATGGACCTTCTTAGTGCCTTGTAGCTGCAGACAGTCTTGGCAGGGACCCGCACACTTCCTTCTCGCCAGGTAAAGTGGTAAGGGAGAGGTTGTCCCCTTTCCAGGTGCCAGGGGCTTGTCTGTAGCTGAAGCACTGGGAGAAGGAAGGTTTGGATTTCATCTGCTGTGCTGTCAGCCCCAGCTGGGGATCCTCAGTGCAGGGCTGCAGCTGTAGACTCTCCACTTCCTCTTCCTTCCCCTGCGCCTTCCTTCCCTGGGGCTGGGATGCAGGGGATGTGACTCAGCCAGGTTCATCCAGAGGTGAAGCAACACTGGGAGATCTTGCCCAGGAGCAGGAAAGGGGAATGGGCAGTTGAAATGGAGGAGATCTCACTGTGATCTGTTGATAAACAGACCCAAGTGTGGTACTCACACCCCTGTGACCCGGGATGTTGTTCTGGCACCCCTGTGAGTACAAGTGCCCCCTCTGTGGGTACACCAGGAGAAAGAAGGACCATGTCCTGCAGAGCTGAGGCTGCACTGGGCCAGTTTCCCTGCCCTTCCTGGTGTTCCCAACTCCAGTAGTCAGTAGACAGGCTTGCTGAGCTCAGCTGAAGCAGCACCTGCCTCACTGCAGTGGGATGTGTCCTTTATGTCTGCTTATTTCTCTTCCCAGAGAGCAAATTCTACGTGAATGCCCTGGTGTGTGCCTTGTTCTTGGCCCTGCTGCCCATCTGGATCTTCATTGCCAGGAAGGATTCAGCCACCTGGGAGGTGCTTTGTTCCAGCTGGGAGCCCGTTGTCATCGCCATGGCCATCAGCAGGTGGGAGGGTTCCTGTCCCCAAACACACACAGACTCACCTCCTGGGAGTATTTCAGCCCTGACCTCTTCCATCTTCCCCCTGCAGCGTTGGGGGGTTGATTTTGGACAGGACGGTTTCGGATCCAAACTTTGCTGGCATGGCTGTTTTCACACCAGTGATCAATGGTGAGTCATTTCCACCCTGCTTGGTGCTGCAGCTCTTGGAGGCTCTTGGCAAGCAGTGGAATTGTCCTGTGTGTCTTATTTCAACCAGGTTAAGGACACTGACTCTCTTCTGGATGCCAGTGAGACAATGTGTTTGACTCAAGCTTTACAGCACTGTGGCTCCCCCAGTGCCAGCCTTTCACTGAAGGGTGACTGGCCTGCGAGGGTATTCCCTAAAAGACACCTTTCCAGGGACCCTTCATTTCCTGATTTCTCCTCTCTGGTGGGACACCCCCACCTCCAAAACATTTGCCTTGTGGCACCTGGCAACATAAAGATTTGTATTTGCAGCTCAGAGCCAGGAAATCTAATTGCTTCTGGTATAAAGCTCTGACCTCCTTTCTGCCTAGTTAACCAGGGAAACTCCTTATTTTTATTTATTACTTTTTGTAAGAAATGGAGTTAATTCTGAGCCAGTGCCTCTTGTGCTGTTTCACAGTTTCATTACGCCTCGTGAAAAATAATAGTTTTAAACTTCCTGTGTCTGTTTTGGTGTCTGACTCATCATTTTTGTTTCACATATTTCTTCCAACCCAAGCTGCACTAATAGAATTGCATCTATTTTACTGAGGGGCCTGAAGGGAAGCCAGAGAACAGTGTGCTTTGTCTGAGCTCCTTACATCCTGCAGAAGTGGAATTTGGGTCAAAAATAGAACTGCCCTACATTATCCCAGCACCTGGCAATTCTAGATCTGCTGGTTGTTGAAAATAACTCTTCCAAGTGTTTGAAACATCACCTTGCTCTCTCTCCTGACCTGCAGGTGTGGGTGGCAACCTGGTGGCAGTGCAGGCCAGCCGCATCTCCACCTATCTGCACATGAGTGGGATGGCTGCAGAGAGCTCCAAAGCGGCCCCTTGGAAGTGCCCCAGCCCTTGCAGCACTTTCTGCAGCTCAGGTACCTCACACAGATGGTGAAAGACATTGACCTGTGGCAGCAGCAGTGGCTGCATTTGCTGGCTGGGCTGAGCACAGTCCCAGGGAAGGGTGGCCCAAGCCTGTTGGAGGCAGTGGTGGGGCAGAGCCCAGGTGAGCTGCAGAGTTGTGTGTTCAGGCCAGTCTCCAGCCTGATGCCCGTCTCTGTCCCCTTGCAGATGTGAACTCCCGCTCTGCCCGTGTGCTCTTCTTCCTGGTGGTGCCTGGACACCTGGTTTTCCTCTACACCATCAGCTCCATGCAGGGTGGACACACCACGCTCACCCTCATCTTCATCGTGTTCTACATGACAGCTGCACTGCTCCAGGTGAGTGGAGCCCCTCAGGGGCCTGAGCTCCTCAGGCTGGGTGTGCTGGCTCTTGGAGTCCTGAGCTCTGTGTGTCCTGAGCAGGACCCTCCCAGGCCCAGAGACACCAGAGCAACAGTTCTGTGGCACTTCAGATCCTTGTCCCACACCTAAGGCTTGAGAGGATCCCCTGGAGATTCCTTCTGTCTTTAGATATCAACACAAGCCTTTTGCTACACTGGAGCAGATAGGGGAGAACATCCTGCTGTGGCAGTTCCAGCTGCTGGCCTGAAAAGTTACTCTTTTAAAAATATTTCTTTTTTTAAAAGAAACCAAAAGTTTCTGTTTTATTTCTGGAAGCCAGCTGTTGCTGTCCCTGCCTGAGCAGCCTGTGTGCTTTGAGTCCCCTCTCTGCCCTGTGTCTCCTCAAACTTGTTCCAGCTAGATCTGAAAACTGAAATGCAGAATTCAGACTTTTTGCTGGCAGGGTTCCAGCGTTCTCCCTTTGAGCCTAAATTGGGTGGTGACATGAAGATAAAGAAGGGCAGGCCTAGGCTGTTCAGGATACAGAGGGTTTGGATGCTCAGGGACCCACTGAAACTCGACAGCTCCTCTTTGTGCTGTCCTTGTTGCTTTGGGGATGCAGCAGCATTAAGTGCCTGGAGTGCAGCACTCAGGAGGGTGGCTCTGAGCCCTCACCAGCTCCATTCTTGGGGATGTCTGTGCTTCTCTGAGCCAGCCCTGCCCAGCTGGTGCTCCCTCTATGAAGACTGGGATTGCAGAGGTCAGGATCCGTGGCTGACGTGGCTCTTTCCTTCCTGCCTCCCAGGTGCTTATTCTGCTCTACATTGCTGACTGGATGGTGCACTGGATGTGGGGTAGGGACCTCGACCCTGACAACTTCTCCATCCCATACTTGACAGCACTGGGGGACCTGATTGGCACAGGGCTCCTGGCTCTCAGCTTCCGCATCCTCTGGCTCATCGGGGACCGGGACTCCGATGTGGGGGATTAGCTCTCCCTGCTCCCCCTTCCCACAGCTCTCCCCCTCCTCCTTTCATTTCTTGTTGCTTCTTTTCCTCCACTTTTCCTCTTCTTTGCTTCCTCTCCCTGTCTCTCTTGAGACTTCATCTTTAATACCAGATTCTCATTATTTTCAATGGGAATTTTACGTGGTTTATATTTCAAGCCAAGTTTGTACAGAAAATCTTATCTAGTTTTAGGAAGGAGAAAATAAAAAGTGTAACGAGACAATCACCAAGTGCAATTCCGTAGTAGCTATGGCTGAACCAAGGTTACAGTGCAGTTCCTGATCAGTCAGACCATGCAAGGAGCCCACCCTGCCCCACTCACTCGAGGGGAAGGGCTGCTTTTCCGCTTCATAAGCGTTTTTAAATCCTGGAGGTCAAGTTCAGGTTTATTTTGCTGAACTGGCACCTTCCAGCGAAGTACAACCTCATGGGTGAGGGCATGGGGTATCTCCTGCCTTCTCTGCCCTGCTGCCCTCCTGCCTTGTGTTGGCTCTCTGAAGCCCCATCCTGTGCCCAGCACCCAAAAGATGAGTCTCTGGGAGAGGGAGGAGTGAAGATGGTGAGGAAGGGTCCTGTGTGCCCACAGGGAAGCGAGGGATCTTGGGACTGCAAAGCCCCCAAGCCTGGCCATGAGCAGGCTGGTCTCTGCTGGCAGATTTAGTGTCCCTTTTGCCAACCATCCAGCAGCATCTCAGACTGCTTGTTCTGCCTCTTGTGAGCTGAGTTCAGCTCCTCTGTGCTTCTCCCCATCCATCATCCCCCTTCCACCTGCCAGTGCTCCACTGGAATGTCTTCTGGAGCTGGGCTGGCCATGAGCTTTCCTAGCTTGGCATGAGCCTTCAAGGCTGGCCCTGAGCCTCCTGACCCTGCCCTGAGCCCCCTGACCTGCCCTGAGCCTGCAGCGCTGACCCCGAGCCCACTGACACACACACAGACAAGATGGTTGATCCCACACCACAATTAAACAATCTGGTGAGACACAAATCTGGTCCCTTGTAGACATCTCTCAGGGGTGGGGCAAACAGCCCATCCCACAGAGGCTGTGTCTGCTCTGCAGAGCTGCTCCTGCTCTGGGCACTGCCCATACTACTGGTGTGCAGCTCCAGAGCATTACCCAAAATCTGGAGGTGGATTTGCTTTTCTTCCCAGCAGAACACAGCCATCCTGGACTGGCATCAGTTCCTCCTCTGGCTTAGCTGCCATTTCTGTCACACACATGCAGTGGTTGTGTCCTCCCTTTGGCTTTCTGGAAAACAGGCCAGTTGTGGTGCTGGGAATGCTGATCCTGACCTGAAATAAGGCCATGTGGGGAGATCTCTTTGTTACTCTGGACAATGCCAGACCTACCTGAGCTCTACAAAGCCCTGCCTAAGTGGAGACAGCTTTGCTTTTTAGGCAAGGAGCAATTCCTTGGGGACATTCCTGCCTCTCCCAGAAACCAGAGCTAAGGCATCCGGTGGGCAAGTCAAGACCAAAGTTAGTCCAGGATCATTTTCCCAGCCCAGAGATCTGGGTGCACAGTTTGTTCTTCCTCTAGAGCTGAGCCAGTTGGGAAGGAAGATCAGGATCAGTGAGTCCTGGAGCAGGTATATCCAAACCAAACCCTCTCTGAAGTTGTGGAACCCTTCCCTGGGGTTTGGTGGTGTGCAGGAGGCAGAGGTGGGATCCAGGCTGCTCCCTCTCAGCCCCTCAGAAGGGCAGGTGACATAGTGTTGAGATGATTTTCCCCTTTCTCCCTTGCTAATCCAACATCAGGCTCATTTCTCTTTCTCCTCTGTACCATGTCCTGTGTGGGAGCAGCTCTGACCCTTCTCTCTCTGCCCTGGTGACTCCTCACAGATCTCATTTGGCCAAAGCTGAGCTCAAAAACAAACCCCATTGCTGCTGTGCTGAACTCTCAGCCTGGAGAATTCTGGAATATTTTCTGCTGCTCATCTGATTTCTCTGCCTGATGTTGAGGAATAGATATGAGACTTCCTTCCATTAACACTTCAGCTTTTATGTATATAGAGAGAAACTCTCCCGGTCTTTAGGTGTCACATCACTCTTCACTTCCCCAAAAAGAGAGGAAGAATCTGCCCCTCGGGGTCTCCTGTGCAGTGCAGAGACCCAGAGGGGGTGGGAGCTGCTGGACTGGGGGTCCATATGTTGTATATGGTCTAAAGGTGTGTTTGGGGAACGGTCAGGGAAGAATCCCATTTAAAACTGAGGAATATTGATGGAAAAACCTCTTCCCACTGGTTGCACTCAAATGCATGCCTACTCTACAGCTGCCTGCAGATGAAAATCCTGGTCTATTCTTTTATTAAAGGAAAAAAGACTGTCTTTATTATTTATAGTTCCTATAACTGACAGATGTCAACTTAACTGATAAATTATATTTGGTTAAATAAAGATGACATTTATTTATGTGGACTGTGGGGTGTTTCCTCCTTATGCCTCTGCTTGGTTAAAGGTCCCTCTCATGTTTTACAGCTTATTTTAGCTCTTGAAGCTCTTTTGATACCCAGGGGGAGAAAAGTTACGAAAATCAAATAAATTGCTGGGCATGAAGCAAACTGGGATTAGTGTAAGTGCCAGATTACCTCGACCTGGCCTTGGTCGGGTCCTGGGAGGCTCCCAGCAGGAATCTGGGTGTTTGCTCTGGATGCAGAACCCGAGTGCTGCTCACACGTGGCCTCTGCCTGTGCCTGTTAATTAAGCTTTGTGGGACAAAGGAATTTGGGGGCACCCTGAGCCCCTGGAATGCAGGAATTGGTGGCTGAGGAAGGACTGCCACCCTCCCCAGCTGTGGGAGGTGCTGGTGGGGACTGTTTCCCTGCAGGGCTGTGCCTCCAGCTCGCCCAGACAAGGATGGTGGTGCAGAATCCCCAAACAAAGCCCTGGCAATGCAGAGATGGAGGAGCAGCCACCCAGCCCGTGTCCCACACACTGAGTATGAGGGTGATTTTCATGGATCATGCCTTAACCTGGACTCCTGGGCTGGGGGGGGGGGGTTCTGTTGGCCTTTCCTGGGGCTGGTTGTGGATGTGACTGGATCTTGGGGTGCAGGAAAGGCACTGGGCTGGGGGTGCAGGGGATGCACAGGAATGGATCTGGGGGTGCAGAGGGATAGATCTGGAGGTCCAGGGGATGCATAGGGATGAAGGGGATGCTCAGGGCTGGGTCCAGGGATGCAGGGGATGCTCACGGATGGGGGGGATGCTCAGGGATACAGGGGATGCTCAGGGATGGATGCAGGGGATGTTCAGGGATGCGGATGGTCGGGTGGATGCAGGGGATGCTCAGGGATGGGGATGCTCAGGGATGGATGCAGGGGATGTTCAGGGATGGGGATGCACAGGGATGGATACAGGGGATGCTCAGGGATGGATGCAGGGGATGCTCGGGGTGGATACAGGGGATGCTCAGGGATGGATGCAGGGGATGCTCAGGGATGCAGGGGATGCTCAGGGCTGTGCCCGGGGCCGGCAGAGGATGCTCAGGGATGGGGATGCAGGGGATGCTCAGGGCTGTGCCCGCGGCAGGCAGGGCTGGCTCCATCGCAGGAACTACAGGTCCCGGCAGCCCCGCTGGGCTCCGGCGCTGCCCCACATGACCCTCACATGACCGGCGGGGCCGGGCCGGGCCGGGATGGGGCAGCGCGATCGCATGTTCAAGGTGCTGGTGGTCGGGGACGCCACGGTGGGCAAGACCTCGCTGGTGCAGCGCTACGCGAACGACAGCTTCAATCGGCACTACAAATCCACCGTGGGCGGTGAGCGGCCCCCTGCCCTCCCCGGGGGGGGTCCCGGTGCCATCCCGGGGGTCCCGGTGCCTTCCGTCGGGTCCCGGTGCCATCCCTCGGGTCCCGATGCCATCCCCGTGGTTCCGATGCCCTTCCCGGGGTCCCAGTCCCAAGCCCAGGGGTCTTAGTGACATCCCGGAGGGTCCGGTGCCTTCCTGGGATCCTGGTCCCATTCCCCGGTCCCGGTGTTATCCCTGGGGTCCCAGTCCCAACCCCGGGGGTCCCGATGCCATCCCCGGGGTACCAGTCCCAACCCCGGAGGTCTCTGCGCCATCTCCAGGGTCTCGCGGACTTCTTGGGGTCTCTGTAGCTTCCCCGGGGTCCCAGTGCCATCCTTCGAGTCCCGATGCCATCCCCGGGGTTCCGATGCCCTTCTTGGGGTTCTGATGCCCTCCCCGGGTTCCCGATGCCATCCTCGGGGTCCCGATGCCATCCCTCGGGTTCCCGATGCCATCCTCGGGGTCCCGATGCCATCCCTCGGGGTCCCGATGCCATCATTGGGGTCCCGATGCCCTCTCGGGGGTCCCGTTGCCCTCCCCGGGACCAGCACTGGCCTTTCCACCGGGTCTGTCCCCCGGTTCGCAGCCCGATCTCCTGCCCCTCTCTTGGAGCATCCCGGGACCGCCGCCCCTCGCCCGTGGGATGCTCATCCCGCTCCCCTCGCATCCTGGGGACGGGAATTTGGGAAAGGATCACCCTCCCATCGGTGGTTTATTGGGCATGTCCCGCAGCAGCTCCCAGACCCTCTTCCCTGCGCTCATTCCCCTGGGAATTCCCAGCCCCGGACAGGGCGAGGTCACAGGCTCGGCTCTTCCCAGCACAACCAGCAGCAGCAGCGCTGGTTTGGCGTGGGTTGAACAGCCTGGGACCAGCACGGGGGTGCTGGTGGAGCTGGGGAAGGTGATGGAGCAGCGAGAGGTCTGTAAGGAGGAGGCTGGGTGGGGTTGTGGCTCTTTGTTCAACACCAGTGTCAATTAATA
Source organism: Anabacerthia variegaticeps (assembly GCA_035583185.1). Classification (NCBI taxonomy): domain Eukaryota; kingdom Metazoa; phylum Chordata; class Aves; order Passeriformes; family Furnariidae; genus Anabacerthia; species Anabacerthia variegaticeps. The sequence continues at coordinate 2,883,725 of JAWWEW010000073.1, forward strand.
ACCTGGAAAAGGAGCAGGAACTGCCAAGGCTTTGCTCTGGAAATCTCCCCCAGAACAGTCCAAGGAGGGGGGTCCGAGCATGTCTTTTTAAAACTTACTCATGAATTAAGAGGGGATGGATTAAAAGTGGAAAACACTGGAGAGCCACATCCCAGTGGGCAGAGCGTTGGGTCCCTCCCAGCAGGAAGAGCTGCAGACTTTTTTCTCTCCTTTTTTTTCTTACTTAGTTCCTGGTTTTGGTAAGTTCCAGCCCTGCTGGGTCTGGCTGCCAGCGGCGCCAGAGAGGTTTTCCCCTGCAGTGAAAACCTGACACATGATCCTCTGAGGAGCACAGGGTTTCCCCTTTTGACTCACTGCAGCTTTCTGTCAAATCATGAGATGATGAAGGGACCTCAAAGCTCATCTTGTCCCTCCCCCTGCCATGGGCAGGGACACCTTCCATGAGACCAGGTTGCTCCAAGCCCCTGGTTACAAACCCAGTGGTTCAGGATTCTCAAAGGTCCCATGGTTTGTCCTGTGCTGGGAGATGGGGAGAGGCTGTGGATGAACGAGCCCCGTGGTGCAGAACAGCCCTGATCAGGTTTCCTTTGTTTTTTTTGGGATTCTCCAGTGGATTTTGCTCTGAAGGTGGTTCAGTGGTCGGAGTCGGAGACGGTGCGGCTGCAGCTCTGGGACATTGCAGGTGTGTTCACAGGGACCAGGAAAGGCTCAGGAGCTGAATTTAAAGTTCTCAATGTCTTTCCCTTTCCCTTTTCCTCTTCCTTTCCCCGTGTCCTTTCTTTTTGTTTTCCTTCTGCTACCAAAATAAATCCCAGGAGCCTGTGGAAGCCAGCCCTGGTTTGCAGGGCTGGCTCTAGCCTGCCATAGTCATTTAAATATTTAATTAAAAGCCCATTTGCAATGAGCTCAGCAGCGCAGACAGTAATTCTTGCTGAGCATTTCCTTTGGATTTCAAAGCTGGAGCAGAGGGAATGGGGGAACAGGATCATCTGCAACTGGGTATGTGACTTCTCAGCTTCAAATCTTGTGTTGAAACCTGGGTTTCTGACATGACAGCCAGGAATCCTGAGCCTTGCATGGACCTTGCGTTGCTCTGGCTGCTGGGATTGGGGTCTGGCTGCTCCAGGAGCTGTGGGAGCAGAGCCAGTGGATCCCTTGGGAGCAGGCATGGCAAGAGGAGGCTGTTGGGTGCCCCCAAGGTGGAGTGAGGAGCACCTGCTCCCTGGAGAGGCACAGAAAAACGTGGTTCCCAAATTCCCTGACCCCAGGACAGGCCGGGGCAGCAGCGTTTCTAAAATGCCACCTCTGGATCTGGAGAGAGAAGAAAAACAGGGCTGTGGTTTCCTCCAGTTTCACTGCTGAGCTGCCTGGGTAAGGGATCCCCAAAAAGGCAACAGGAAGGAGAAGTTGGCAGTGGGAGGATTGCAGCAAGAAACTGGTTTCAATTTCAGCCCCAAACTTTTGAGGTGTGGAAAGGAAAGGGGGCCAGGCTGGCACTGAGAGAAGGGGATGCCCAGACTGGGCATTGCTGGCACCTCAGAGGTGTGTGGGGACATTCAAGTGGCTTCAGGGGACTCCAGGTTACACCAGGGATAGTGCAAATATTGTGGCTGCCCCATCCCTGGAAGCGTCCAAGGCCAGGTTGGATGGGCTTGGAGCAACCTGGGCTAGTGGAAGGTGTCCCTACCCATGGCAGGGGGTGGGATGGGATGAGCTTTAATGTGCCTTCCAACCCAAACCACTCTGTGATTTTGTGACTTTATAACCTGAGTGCTGGCTTGGGAATCAGAGCTGCCCAGTTTGCTGCAGCCCCTTCACTGGAGCAAACTGGAGTGCCTGTTCTTCCTCATTATTTAAGTGAGGCTCATTAGTGTCAGTGGAGGAGACGATGGGCCATGATAAACACATCATTTGCATGAACACATCTAAAAATAGGAGCTCTGGGGGGTAATTTTTTGCCTTTTGATCCCGAAGGACAGGAACGTTTCACATCCATGACCCGCCTGTACTACAGGGAGGCCTCAGCCTGTGTGATCATGTTTGATGTCACCAACATCAGCACCTTCAGCAACAGCCAGAAGTGGAAGCAGGATTTGGACAGCAAGCTCCTGCTGCCAGATGGGAATCCTGTGCCGTGCCTGCTGCTGGCCAACAAGGTGAGGAGCTCTGGGTGTGTTTGTGTGTGTGCTGTGTGTGTTTCTCTGTGTGTTGTGAGCTGCTGGAGGGAGGGATGTCTCATTCCCATTTGGATGCAGCCCCAAGTTTCCCTGTGTGGATTGATTGCTGCCTTTTAATGATGTATTTTTCCTTCATTTGAAAACTCCCTTTGTGCTCCTCGTGTGCCAGCACTGGCTCAGCAGCTCTTTCCACATTCAGTTTGAGACTTGCCTGGTTTGGGAGAGCCTAAAACTGGAGATGACTCAAAAACGTGATGGGTGGGCAGGAGAGTGGTTTTGTTTTTCCACTTCTCCACAAATTACACTTCCCTCAATAACTATTTCCTTTGATTGCTCTCTCCAACTCCCTGCCAGGAGGGGGGACCTGGAGGGATCGAGCTCTGCTCCCAGGGAACAGGGACAGGAGGAGAGGGAGTGAGTGGCCTCAGGTTGTACCAGGGCAGGGGCAGGTGGGACATCAGGAGGAATTTCTTCATGGAAAGGGTGGTCAGGCCTTGGAAGGGGCTGCCCAGGAGGTTTGGAGTCCCCACCCCTGGAGGTGTCCAAGGAAGGACTGGATGTGGCACTCAGAGCTCTGGGCTGGGGGACAAGGTGGGCATCGGGCACAGGGTGGACTGGGAGATCCTGGAGGGATTTTCCAACCTCAAGGATTCTGTGAGTCTGTCCTGAGGTTACAGTCCTGTCTGCTTTGGGGAAATCTGTGTGCAGGTCTGGGTCTGTCTCTGCCTCCTCGTGGTCACCGGGGTGGCTGCAGTGCCACCCCAGCTGTGGGTGCTGTCCTGGCTGCTGGGAGGTCAGGCACGGCTGGGATGGGGTTTGGAGCTCCATTCCAGGCGTGCTTCACTGAGGTGTGGCAGCAGCACAGAGGAGAGAAATGAACTGCTCTTTGCAACATCCCATTAAGAACCTTGCCCTGAGAGAGCTCTGGCAGCCCAGGATGGGGGAGATGTGCAGGGCTGAGCTGCCTGCACACACACAGTCAGGGGCCCTCCCAGCTGAAAAATTGGGAATAAATTCTTCCCTGTGAGGGTGGGCAGGCCCTGGCACAGGGTGCCCAGAGAAGCTGTGGCTGCCCCAGCCCTGGAAGTGTCCAAGGCCAGGTTGGACAGGGCTTGGAGCAACCTGGGCTAGTGGAAGGTGTCCCTGCCCATGGCAGGGGGTGGAACTGGATGAGCTCTAAAGTCCTTCAACCCGAACCATTCTGGGATTCTGAAATGCCTGATTCCTGTTTTACAGTGTGACCTTTCCCCCTGGGCAGTGACAAGAGAAGAGGTGGATCGGTTCAGCAAAGAAAATGGCTTTTCAGGATGGGTGGAGACATCTGTCAAGGAAAACAAGAACATCAATGAGGCCATGAGGTAGGAGCAGTGCCTGCTGATACAGCCAAGAGTTAATTCCCTACCCAGAGAGGTTTTGGTCTCCCCATCCCTGGAGTGTCCAAGGCCAGGTTGGATGGGGCTTGGAGCAACCTGGGCTATGGAAGGTGTCCCTGCCCATGGCAGGGGGTGGGATGAGATGAGCTTTAAGGTCCCTTCCAACCCAAACCATTCCATGATTCCCTGATTCTGGGCTGAATTGCTATTTCTCCTCTGCACTGCTGAAGAGCTGTGTGGCCCAAAGCTGCTGGTTAAAACAAACCCCACAAACCAAACTCACAAATGTTTGTCTTGCAGAGTGCTGATTGAAAAGATGATGTCCTCATCCACGGGTGATGGAAGTTCCTCCACTGCTGGGAGTGGGGATTATATTAACTTAAAAGAGACCTCCCCACCAGGCTGGGCTTGTTGTTAGAGCCCCTGACACGTCATCTCCTCGGGCCCAGCAGTGATGGTCCTTTTATTGTCATCATCATTTCTCCCTGAAGTGGCTGTCACTGGTTTTGGGCTGGTTTTTTACATGCTCATGGACTGTTCTCCCTATAGTGAGTATTCTCTCTCAGTAAAGCATTGCTACAGTGACTTGAGTGAGGAGTGGAAAGAAGAGGAGTGAGAAGATTCCTCTTTTTTTCCAGAGTAGCTGGAGCTCTGCTGGAGCACAGTCCATGCCCAAGCACATGGCTTGGATTATATTTGTTTTTTAAAACGCTGAGCACTTCACCTTCTGCCCTGTGCTGGCCTGTCCCAGGCTGTTGAAGGTGTATTTTTAATATTGCTGCACCTTTATCCCCCACCACCTGCACCCACCATACCCAGAGGCACCAGCCCAAAGCCTTGCAGTGACCTTGGTTCTCACACACAGAGTCCAGGAGGTCTCCCTGTGCCTCTGGATTCCCTGCATGGAATTCCAGCTCTTTCCTCCATGCTGTGGGATTGCAGAGTCTCTCCTGGAGGGACCAACACATCCCATCACTGCCACTAAATGTGAAGATGAGAAGGGGGGTGTGGATCCACGTGGTGCCCACGGAACCAGGGCTGGGTGAATTTGGGAAATGGTGTCCCCTCCCTCCCCTGTGTTCTGACTGGGGTGTTTCACGGCAGAGACCTCCAGTTCTGGCCAGGAATTGCCCAGCTGCCTCCTGTCCCTCCTCCTCACTCCCCCTCTGGCACAACCCCATTATCCTGTTCTGCTGCCCCTTTATTAGGGCACGGAGGGCTGGATGAGGAATGGGCTGTAAAGCCCTTTGTGTGCCACAACAACAGTCCTTTTCCCTTTTAGCACCCCCTCTATCCCAGCACCCCAAACAGCCTTGCAACTGCCCATGAATTGCCTTCCCACCATTCTCCTGCAGCCAGGAGGGAATTTGGTGGCAGGGCTGGTGTAGGAAACAGCTCCCTGAAAGTCCCCCCTGCTGCTTTTAGTGGGAAAGGGGGAAGAGGAGGAGACTTTGTGGGACAAAAGGAAATGAAGAAACCACTCCCCCCTTCTCTTTGGTGCCTTCTGCCCCCCCAGGTACTCCTTGTGGAGAAAAACTGCTGCCCAAAAAGTGGTGCAAGCACAGGAGAGATCTCAGGAGGGCTGGGGTTAAAATGTTCTGTGGGTTTGGTGTATTTTGGATATTCCAGCACTCTGGGATGTCAGTGTGTGATGTTACAGAATTGCCCTGCCCGTGGTTTAGGTTTGGATTTCAGCAAATGGCCTTCAGTGACGTTTTCCCCTTGAAAACAGGACTATAAATTGCTCTGTCCTGATTCCTGCTGAATTAGGACTGCTTTTCTTTGGCAAATTCTTCCTCCTGCCTGTCTTTCTTACTCTGTATCATCAGTGGGGGGAGAAGGTGGCAAGAACAGGGACCAATTGCTTTCAGTAAGCACAAAACCCCTGAGTTTTCTTTCTCTGGAGTTGAAAAGAATTGATAAGTGAACAGTAAAAAATTTATAAGTAGCATTCCAGTGTTTGAATTAGAAGCTGAAATCCCTGGGCTAGGGTTGTGGGGTGCAAATATTGCCAAATTTGGGGTTAGAAGTGCTTAAACAGACCCTTTTCTGTGTCACTTTTCACTGCAGAAACATGGAGAGCTGTTCAGCAGCAAAATCGAAGTGTCTAGCTGAATTTTACTTCCTTGTGTTAAAGAAAAAAAAGAAAGAAAAAGGATTTTAATCCTGTAAATATTTCTAGTTCTTTGTAGAACAGGAGGAGACATGCCTAAGTTTTTAAATCATCTGTCCTGAAACTACTGAGATTCAGGTGTTATTTATTGATTTCTGTGTATGCACCTTAAAGTGTTTGGGCAAAGAGATCAAGTGTTAGAGCCTTAAAGATGGAGAAAACCCTGCCCAGGACCCACCCACTGCCCAGTTCAGCTTGGCACTGAAAATTCCCAATTCCTCCTCTGTCCAACTGTAGAATCATGGAATGGTTTGGGTTGGGAGGGAATTCCTGGGCAGAAAAACCTCTTTTACATGTCACTTTAACATCTGCCAGTGCCTCTTTGGTGCCTGCACCTCTCAACCTGCACCTTCTCCTTCACAAGTGCCTCTAAAAGTCAAGCAAAGAGCCAAAGGAAGATCTTTTTTATCATTATTATTATTATTATTATTTTACATCATTTCTGTTCTGCCCAGTGGTTTCCAGCCCCAGTGTGTGCCTTGAGGAGGGTTATTTTCCACATTGTGCTGGTTAACATCTGCCACAGGAGACAAATGACAAAAAACCCAAGTTGCACAGCAGGAAGAGCCGTTGCCTGAGCTCATGTGAAACCCCAACCAGACAGGAAAAGGATCTCCCTGTGCAGATGTGTGTGTTTGCAGAGATCTCTCCATGGCACAAGGGGCTTAAAAGAGGGCAAAACAACCCCCAAACCCCCTCCTTGATTCAGTCTTGTAAAACAGATCCAAAAGCCCCACCAAAGATGCTCTTTCTGGGCTGGGCACTGTGGGAGGAAGGTGGCCATGGACTGAAATAATTCTTACCCAGGGAATATTTTAAACCAGGTTAAGTCATGTTCATGCAGGTGGACAAACCCCTGAATCTTTCCAATCTGACTCCAAAAAGCCTTGTCTTTATTCTGCTTCACTGGTGCCTTCAACAGGAATGAACTGTTTGGGAAATTAAGGTGTTTCTTTTCCCTGCCTTGACTTTGTACCCTCTGTGTGACTCTGTCCCTGTTTCCCTCTCATCCACCCCCTGCTCCTCCTTTCTGTGACTTTAATTTGTGGTCCTGGGACTCAAAACCACATGAAGTTTAAAGGTGTATTCTCTGTATGGATGGCTGCACACTGTGGGGCCACACAGCTGGAGGTTTTAGCTGCAGGAGAATCTGAAAGCAGATTATAGGTGATAAATGAGTCAACAATATCAAAACTTAGCTATTTTTTTAATTGCTTGCTGTTACACAGAAATGTTTTAGAGACAGGGTCCTGATTCCTGTAAAACTGCAGTATTATGTTTCTGTAAAGAGGAAAAACTGCTGGGAGGTTTAATCCACATCAATCAGTAACTAATGCAGTATTGCAACAGTTGGAAATAAAAAATTGACGTGACTTGGTTAGTGGTTGTTGCTTTCCTGTCTCAACAGTCCTAAGAAATGGGTTCACTAGTTGAAACTAAAAATAACAATAGCAGGAATACCTTAAACATGCACTGTGAACTGCTCTGTGTTACCAGCCAAACAAATTAGATCCTTTCCCCTGAAACACCTTTATTTTTTGGAGCTCTCTTGAGCTGCAGGCAGGACATAAACATGCAAAACTGGGGCATCTCTGAGTCAGCCAGGGTGGCTTTTAATCCCATCCACCCAGCTGGGAGCAGGGAGAGAGGAATTCCTTGATGTGGTTCCTGCACCTTCCCCCCAGGGCCCCAGAATTCCCTTTATTTTGGGCTGGCTGTGCAGGCAGTGGCTCCAAGGGGCTCTTTTTTGCCATGATTGGGTTGGTTTTTATGAGTATGGAGTGGCACAAAGGACAGGGCACAGCTGGATTGGGCAGGGCAATGGCAATAATTCCAAAGGAGGCAAGTGGAGCTCAGGCAGGGCATTAAATAAACTCCAATTATGCTGTAATTATAATTACTGCTATAAAGCTGACCATACTTGTATTGTCAGACCAGCCTTCTGAGAGAACCCAACATACAAAATGTGGTTATAAGCCCTATTTTTAATAAAATGGAAGGATGAGCCTCTCTAAAGATCCCAGTGCAGAGCAGAAGCGAGTTGTTATTGTAGAAGCTGCCATTTGAATGACTGGGGGATACATTTAATTTTTCCATGGTTAAAGCAGCTCCTTTTCTAAACAAAGTGACTAATTTTGGGGTTTCTAAAACCCAAATATCTTCAGTGGACTTTGCATGGATTTTGGATATCCATCTGCTGACCAGCACGGGGAAAGTGGTGCTGATGAAATCAGTGCTGATGATAAAAATCTACTGCTCAAATTAATTTCTTGAGCTTTTTGGTTTTTTTTTTCCTGATAAAAATTAATCCCACTGCACCCAGGGCTGCTCAGTGGAATCAAATAACCAAAGTGACGTGTTGCAACCATAGGGAAATGTGAAGATAATGACAGATTTCATGATCCCCCCTGGTTTGGGGGGTCACTCCGGGGCTCTTTGACCCAAGGCATTGGGGCTGGGTGGCAAATCCCTTGGAATTAATTCCTTTGGAATTCCCTGGTGCCAGGGCTCAGCTGTCACCGCTGGTGTGTATTCCCAGCCGGGATCCTTTGAAGTCGGGGAGGAATTCCATGACAAAGGGGCTGCCCTAACCTGCCTGCCTAAGTCGCGATAGGCACGACAGGGATGGGCAGAGGGGGCTGCGAACGAGCTGCCAAAAAACACAGCCCTTTCCACCCAAAGAGCCGCAATTACTGCGCTTTTATTGAGCCATAAACATGCAAAACTGGGGCATCTCTGACTCAGCCAGGGTGGCTTTTAATCCCATCCATCCAGCTGGGAGCAGGGAGAGAGGAATTCCTTGATGTGGTTCCTGCACCTTCCCCCCAGGGCCCCAGAATTCCCTTTATTTTGGGCTGGCTGTGCAGGCAGTGGCTCCAAGGGGCTCTTTTTTGCCATGATTGGGTTGGTTTTTATGAGTATGGAGTGGCACAAAGGACAGGGCACAGCTGGATTGGGCAGGGCAATGGTAATAATTCCAAAGGGGGCAAATGAAGCTCAGGAAGGGCATTAAATAAACTCCAATTATCCAAAATTATCCAAAGTTATCCAAAATTATCCAAAATTAGAATTACTGCCATAAAGCTGACCATACTTCTCTTGTCAAACCAGCCTTCCCAGAGAACCCAACACATCAAAATATGTTTTTAAGCCCTATTTTTAATAAAATGGAAGGATGAGCTTCTCTATAGGTCCGAGCCAGTTATTATTGTAGAAGCCGCCCTTTGGATGCCTGGGAGATACATTGAATTTCTCCACGGTTAAAGCAGCTCCTTTTCTAAACAAAATGACCAATTTTGGGGTTTCCAGGGAATTTAAACCCCCAAATCCTCAGCGGGCTTTGCACAGCCCGTGCCTCCTCTTGACTGCCGCCTGGCACAGGGTGAAATGGGCTGCCCAAAGTGATTTCCTGCGGGTGTTTTCCCCCAAAAATGAATCAAAATTAATGTCGCCGGGCGCGCTCCCGGGGCCGCCTTTTCCCTCCAAAACCGCGCGCGGCCCGCGTGGCGAATCTGCCGAGCGGGGCGGCCGGGCCTCGCCTTCGCGCGCCGAAAAAATAAAAAAAAATATAAATAGATAAGTAAATGAATAAATAAGCCAGCAGCGGTGCGGAGGGGCACGATGGGCCCGCCCTCAGCAGTGCGGGGTGCGCGATGAAGGGAAGGAGCGATGCGGGGGGGACCCCGCGCCCCGTGGCGAATCTGCCGAGCCCGCCCCGCCGCGTGCGCCGCCCTCCCCGCGGGGACCCGCGTGGGGGTGCTCGTGGAGGGGGGGGGGCGGCTCCACCTCTACGTCATTGGGCGGGACCAGGGGGTGGTCGCGGGGGGGGTCCCGACCCCCTGCTACGTCCTGCTCGACCTCTACGGGCAGTGCCAGCAGGTGAGGGGGGGGCGCGGGGACCCCCACCCCCC